>OU898283.1:88075619-88675619 GCA_918026665.1 Diabrotica balteata
GGATTATTAGTTTACCATAACGGTTTTTTAACTATGTTTTCTCAAATAATAATCCTTGTATCGGATCATTTAATTTACCTTCTACCGTTGACCTGAAGATGCATAGCAAATTATAGTATGCGAAACCGGTCGTTGGTGGTAGAATAAATTGATTGTAAGTTTTATTCTTATTTCTTTTTACCTATTTTAAATGGACTCACACAGGCAACATATTCAAGATTGACAAGGTTGACTAAAGTATTAGTTCACGAAAAGGATGTCAAAAAGAGAAAAAATTACTTTAACAGTAGTTTATTAAATGAAGTATTTGGCAGAAAAATAATTGAGCTTAAGGATAGAGTAACAGCCATGATCATCAAATAATAAACGAGGAAGTTGTTTAACACTCCAAAAAAAAAATAAATAAAAGTAAAACAGTTTGACCAGATGATACTCCTGAGGAAGTGTGGACAGGTTTAGAAAAGACAGGAACAAAATTTCATCGAGAAGATCAAAGGAATAACTTTACAGGAACCTGACATTCTTGTTAGCTTTGATGTTATTTCCCTATTTACAAGAGTTCCCTAAAAGACGTTCTGAATTTAATTGAGGGACTAGTCTACAAGGATATGGTGGAATTATACCGTATTTGCCCCACTACCACCTACTTTTCAAAGGAAGACCAGATTTATGAACAGTTAGATGGAGTAGAAATGGGAAGCCCACTAAGCCCGGTCGTAGCCAACCTTTTCATGGAGCATCTAGAGAAGATGATAATGGAGTCATCATACAAGCCTAGGGTATGGTTTAGGTACGTCGATGAAACTTTTGTGATTTGGGGTCACGGAGTAGAAAAACTTAACGATTTCCTGTCTTATATAAACACACTACATCCAAATATTCAATTTACGATGGAAACAGAGAAAGATCAACAACTACCGTTCCTAGATGTATTGGTAAATCGAAGGGAAGGTTATTTAGGACATAAAGTGTATCCAAAACCTACACACACGTACAGATACCTAAACAGGAACTCAAATCATCATCCAGGCAAAAAACAAGGTATCATCAAAACTCTGGCGGAGGGGGTGAAGAGAATTTGCGAACCACAGCAAAGTGAACTTCTTCATATTGAAAAAGCGATCACCCCTAATGGTTATACCAGAAAAGAAATACATAAAGCGATTAACAACGGTTCTAGAAGAAAGGACGAAGAAACAGAATATATAGGCAAAGCGTCCTTGACCTATATATCAGGTGTAACAGAAAGAATTGGGCGAATACTTAAAAAGAAAATTGAGGACTGTTTAAGATCGGTGAAGGATAAACGCGACCCATTAGCAACGACCGGAGTATACCGAATACCATGCACATGTGGGAACCACGAAAAGACACACAAAGACAAGGATAAACGAACATAAAAGCCATTGTCGTTTAGGACACATCGACAAATCTGCCGTTGCCGAACACGCTTTGAGAAGCGGACAAGCGGAGAACATCGGACACTCTTTGAAGAAACGCAGATGCTGAATAAAATATCGCAGTACTACCCACTGATGACAAGGAGAACAGTTCAAAAGATCCGTGTGTGTCAAAGGGCGATGGAGCGTGCTATGTTGGGCGTTTCACTACGAGACAAGATCCCAAATCGCCAGCTACGACAAAGAACGGAAGTGGCTGATGCAGTAGAGAGAGTAGCAACACTGAAATGGAACTGGGCAGGTCACGTGGCTCGAATGACAGATAATAGATGGACAAAGCGGATACTGGAATGGAGACCAAGAGATGATGCCTACCGAAGCAGAGGTCGTCCACCAACACGTTGGACTGACGATCTAAAACGTTGTCATAGGAATTGGATGCAAGAGCCATAAGATCGAAATAAATGGAAAATTATGAGAGAGATCTATGTCCAGCAGTAGATCAGCGAAGATTGAATGATGACTACCCACGGTTATATCGGGAAGCGATGGAAATATATAAGCATCCAAATAATTTTAATCGGATAGAAGAATTAAAAATTAACAAAACATGGATACCAATATTAAAATCCACAAACACCCTTCCCGCAAAACACGAAAAAAGAAAGCTATGAACGACAACACACCCCCTTATGCCGAAACCAGTGGAGGGGAGGCGAGTAGAAAATAGAAATAATGTCTCCGTAGTACAGCGTGGCGTCAGTTTCAGCTTACAAGCGAAGCAGTACATCTCCAGAAGATGCCAACCACTAGTGCTGGTTAAACGTCGAGAACTACTCTCCTAACAGCCCGAACAGACAGTTTAACAAGTAAGACATTAACAATTTGGCTAACAGGTTTGTCTTATAGAATTATGGAACTGCTATAAGCCACTTGCCTTTGCCAGATGAATAGAGAAGCATTAAGCAGAAGCAGTGTAATAATGTACAAACTATACATAAACTACTTAGTCTTAGGGCCATAAAACTACTTAGTCATACTATGAAAATATAGGAGAGAGTAAATGATAGGCAGATATGTGAAGAAACTGTACATCTCCAATAAGGAGTTTTATGCAAGAAGATAACAACAGATGCAATTTTCATTATGACAGTGACTGGAAAATACAGAAATAAAGAAACACACTCATACGGTATTCATTGATCTTGAGAACGCATATGATAGAGTTCCTTGAGAGATTCTGTGGTGGGCTCACAATTCGAAACGAGTTCCCAGTGAGTATGTTGAAATTGTGAGAGATGAGACTAGTGTTAAGACTGGTATGGGAGAAGGGATTGAGAACAAAAAATGAAGACAAAATCTTAGCAAAAAAGTTTAAAACTGAGGGCAAAAGTAGAGTATTTGTAATGATTTAAAGATGGAGCAACTACAAATAAAATGATAATTTTGGATGGTGAAATGATTTAAAAAAACGAATAGTTTTAAGTGCGTACGATTGGTAGTAATAGCAATAAAGTCACAATATCGAATATGGTAGCCAACATGATATCCAACAATCGATAACGGCCATGGAACTAGAAGAAGAACGATCGGTAGTAAAGGGTGATGGGGAAATAGATAGAGATGTATAGATTAGAATTAAGGTGAGATGAATGAACTGGAAGTGAGCGAGTGGTGCGTTATGTGACATTGTGACAAGAAGATTCGAATTAAAACTGAAAGGAAAACTATGGTGTACAAAATTGAACGTTGGACAGTTAAAAAAAAAAAGAGGAAACGAATCCATGTGGCGGAAATGAGAATGCTTACATGGATGAGTGGAATGACAAAAAAGGATAAAATAAAGAATGACTATCTTAGGGGAAGTCTAGGGATGCCAATGTAGGTTAAGATGATTTGGGCATGTTCAACGTAGAGATGTTAATCACGTAATACCAAAAATTGCTGATCTGCAATTTCCTGGGAAGTGTAAGAGATGAAGACTTGGAGGAAGACGCGTAGGAAGGACATGCATCTGAATTGGATTGATACTGGTATGGCCCTGGATAGAAATTTATGAAGAAATGCAATTAGGAAAGCCGACCTCGTATAGGGCGAACATCAAAGAGAATGACGAAACGTAAGTTCAAATGTTACTTTGGCGACGAACTCAGTAGTATAGTTATATGAGATACTATCATATACTCTTCCTTTTGTTATGATGCCTTGAGTTGGCGCTATTAAATTAGATTAGTGTAACATATAATTTGACTCTTAGCGCAAATTTGGATTATTAATTAATTGTATTATTTAGAAATATAATACTAAGGAAAGAATTCTTTACTATTAGATTATAATACATATTATATACATTTTGTACTTACTAACGGTTGCAGACTCTGGTAATTCGACTTTGACAACTCTATCACAGTACTGCACATTAAATTTTAACATTTTTGATCCACTTTTGCCAGCAGAAGTGGATGGAAAGCTGTCATCAGGTGTATTTGCTTTTTTTGTTACTGTAGATGAATGGCCCAAACTGTTGCCTACTACTACCATATCTGATGCTGCGTCTGCGGTTGCTGCACTTGGTATATCAGCATCATCTTCTACTATCATGACATCTGGATCTACAGGCTCTACAGCTGGTGGACGAAAACTTTGAGTATCTGGTGGCATTACTCTACTCACAGCACGCTAAAATCAGGAGTTACATTTCATAAAGGAGTTACAGTAAAATATATTACCATAAGATTATAATGCAAATAGTTTTCAGGATTAAGTAGTATATTATCTCATTGGGTCCAAAGCCTAACTTAAAATTTAGTCGAATGATGAATAGGTTGCAGATGTGAGTCCATTTCAACTGGGTTGTATAGTAAACTTACTCAGAATCTATTTTATTTGAACCTAAGATGAGCGGTCTCGAACACTAAAATTTTCTGTTCACCTTCAGGTCTCCGGAAAGGTTAACTTAAATGATGTTGTTGGAGTAGTTAAAAACCCGCTTACTGATCGCTCATGTATGTATACTATGATGTTGGCTGATGGTCTTTACGTAATTACACAGCCAAAAATGAGGGAAGGTAAACCATCAGTTATTCACACCTATCCAGTTATTGACACTTAATCCCTAAATATTAAGTAACCCAAAAATCCTAGATTTAAATTTACTTCATTACCAAGTTTATTGATGGATGTGACAACACTACCCAAAGTTTAAATACCATAAATAACGCCATTGTGCTTTGTTGAGTGATTGAGAACAGTGGTGTATTATTTTGTGGCTTACAAATTGTTTAAGATAAGTGTGATAAAACATATTTTATAGCTGTCTTAATATTAACATTGTAAATCTTTTCCTGGTGTTCTCGTGATCACAAAATGTTGAGTAAAATAATAAAAATGGAAATGTTGAATTTGATACAAGAGCTGAATGGCCTGTCGATTACTGGATCGTATATATCGTTGTCCATCCAGTTACTGACACCTCAGTCGGTGTCTGGATTAAATATGATTTTACAGGAAACTCTCATGAAATTTGCCATGCAAAGGCTTTTTCCAGTCATTGACAGGGAATGCCAATTACAGGATACTACATGCTACTACTACATGTATGATAACTGGATTTCTTTTCATTACAGTATTTACTAAATGACAATGGTTCTGAAAAAAAAAGCCTGCAACGCTTCTAGCCGTTCGAACAGGAAGCTTAGGTCCTACTGCTTCAAAAAAGTATCTGTAACTTTGCTATACAAAGTAAAAGGCAAATATGCCGAGGTTTGCACTTAACAAATGAGGAAAAAGCAAAAAAAATTAAATCAAATTAAGAAAAGGAAAAAAACCTCTGATTCTGAAATTTCTGAAGACTGGATAGAAAGTGGTGATAGCTTAGATGACATAGAAATCAACAACCAGGAAGAAACTGAATTTTCAGAAGAAAATGTTGGTGCAGTTGCTGTAGGAGACTATCTACTTGTTAAGTTTCGTGTAGAAAAAAGAAAAACATAAATATTATACTTGTTTCGTTCAAAACATATTTCCTGAAGAAAGTGAGGTTAGAACTACCTTAAAAAAGCAACCAATGATGAAAAAACTCAATTAAAACAGACGAACATTACGTTTCAACTATAAAGTTTTTAGATATAATCAGTAAATCACACTCCTGAGATTGTAACTTCAGGAAATAGGTTAAAATATAACTTTGCAAAGCCTATCGATATATTTGAAGCATGTTAAATACCTACTATTAAGTGTATTTTTTATTTAATATTTTCTCAGTTAAAATTGAATTACAAAAAGTAGTTAAAATATCATTAATAATTTTTTGGGATTTTATTATGTCAATAACTGGGATGAAAAAAATTGATTTTTTCAAAATTGATATGTCAATTACTGGGTAAAAAAAATTGTTCTGTGTCCTCACTCAAAATAAAACTGAAGAAACGTTTTTTTTTATTATTTAAATATTCGATTTCATTAACAACCTTACAAAGTACTCCCTGTACAAACTGTGATTTCAGCAAGTATGATAAATGAAGAATGGGAATGTTTTAATTAATTTTGCAGCTCTGTGTAATTAACTGTTAGGTTTACCTGATATGCCTTGATGAGCAAAAACCTATTGTTGTGTATGATTGATGTTATTGTTTGTCTGACTATATATAAGCGATGTTATAGTTAGAAAGTTATTTTTATTTATTATAGAGGTATATTTTTGTTAAAGTTATACTTCTTTACACGCGGTCGACGTTGAAAATTTGCACGAGAGTGAAACCATTACATATGTAAGATATGAGTAAGAGAGAGATAGAAGATATATTTTCTCTCTCTTTCTCTATCGTGAATAAAAATGTTCCTTTTGTATATATATTTAATATTATATATATTACATATTATATATATATACATATTTACAATAAATCACTGACCGAGAACTGTCAATTTTGAAAGACGTTAGTGTCATGTCTAATTAACACATTTCTTATGTGTTTGGTTTATACGCTGGTATATCTGAGTTCGAATCCAAATATGAATTTTCCTTTTTTGTTTTTGAAATATTTAAAAAAGCCCCACGTTAATATTATTAAATATATATCTAATATATGCAAAAATGCTAAATTTTAAAATGAAAATTTACAACATAATCCGAGTTGTTGGTTTTTTATTTTTATCTTCCACAAACATTTTTTGAAATTATACTTCTATACGCGCGTTCGACGTTGGAAATTTTCTCCCTCTCTCTCTCTCTCTCTCTCTCTCTCTCTCTCTCTCTCTCTCTCTCTCTTTCGGGAATAAAAATGTTCCTTTTGTAAATATATTTAATATTTATTAATATTTTATATTATTTTATTAATATTATTATCATGGTAAATTAAACATATGCGTAAGTAAGTTATGTATATTGCAGTGGCGGCTCGTGACATCTGCTATAGGGTGTGCTGCATGAACCACGGTCAATATAAAATAATAGAAATAGAATAACATACGAAAACAAAAACAATAAAATTAGCTTTAATACTAATTAATAGTAACTAATAACGACATGCTATAAAAATCTGATTAACTTACATTTATTGCATTTTTCTAAATTGGAAATTAATACGCCGGTCCTTTTTTGTCGCAAACTTTTCGATTACTTTATCGTTAAAGTTCGGTATTGAAGCGATGAACTTTTTTTCTATCGAGAGTGTGGAAAGGGCTGTTAATCTGTCTTCGCACATTGAATTTCTTAAAAATGTTTTGATCCGTTTTAAAGTTGAAAAACTACGTTCAGCTTCTGCTGTGGTCATTGGCGTAGTCACCAGAATTTGTATCAACTTTTTGGTTTCTGTTAATGTGTCCTCTAAATTATTAGAAATTATAAATTTTAGTAAAGGCACTGCACCTTTTAATGTTCTACACTCGATATTGGAATACAAAACTGACAGTTCTGTTCGCAAACGGTTTTTATCAAAGAAGTTATAAGCTGTACAAGTTAAATCCAATTCATTTTCAGGAAACTTATTATTATATTTTTCGAAATGTTCTGAAGATAAAAGTGTTGCGGCAACTAGATGATTTGTATATGCAAACCGTTCTTTTGCATTGTTTATAATAACATCACAAACTTCTAGACAGGCAATACGGTGATCCTGTTGGCTGTTATTTGGGCGTTTCCTTTTTTGGACACTAGGCGCCGCATTTAAATTTGAAGCTTGATGTATGATAGGGTCTATTTTATTTCGGACATTGTTAATACTTTGCTCAAAAACATGTATAGCTTTCTGTGCTTCGGTTGGGTCCATGTTCTTTTTTTGAAGATTATTGTACAAAACGTCAACATGTGGCATAATATAATGAAAAACAGTCAGCCAGAAAGTAAAATTTTGATCTTCCAGAATACGTCTAAGTCCTCTTGCTTCCTTGGAAGTAATAGCATTTGACTCTTCTTCTAGTTGCTCCATACACTCAATAATAAAGTCTCTATATTCGTAAACGACATTTACTGTACGAATATTGAAATTCCAGCGTGTAGGGATTGAACGAGGAATATTTTTTCCAACTATTTGATTTAAGACAGCTATTCTTTGAGGTGAATGACTAAAAAATCCAGGTATATCATGTAAATCTCCAAAAAATACGCGTACTTGGGAATTAATAGAACATGCTCTTGACATTATTAGATTCAATTGATGGGCGTAACAGTGCACAAAATGAGCAGTTTCATATTTTCTCTTAATTATTGTTTGCACTCCGCCATGTATCCCACTCATAACAGCTGCTCCGTCATAACTTTGTGCAATGAGCTTATTTTTGTTATTCTTTAATATTGGGTCTAAAACATTCAAAATTGTGTTAGCTAAGGTTTCAGCATCATGTTTTTCTGGAAGCAAAAAAGTCCAAAACCTTTCAACTGGAGCACCGTTTTTTACATAACGAAAAACAATGACCATTTGAAATTTCATAGAAACATCCGTTGTCTCATCAGCTATCACTGCTAAAAATGGGGCTTCATTGATTTCGTTTAAAATCTCCTCAGCGTATACTTCTAGCATGCAATCCAAAATATCATTTTGTATTGTTTTTGAGGTACCTTTGAAAATTGTCGCATTTGTAAGGTGTTCACTAAGTGTTTTATCAAGTTCAGCAGAAAAATTCACTAAACCACGAAAAATTCCAGGGTTATCTGATGTTTCAGATTCATCGTGTCCTCGTAAGGCGAGCTCAAAAGCCCCACAGAATTTTATACAGTCAATTATTTTTGACAAAACATACCTGTTTTTCGTCACCTCTTCATTGTGTTTTTGTATATTTATCCAATAAGCAGAGTCAAGTTGGGCCTGTATATTAAGTTTCCCAAATAATGCAAATCGCATTTCATTGTTCATATGAGTTTGCGTGTTTTCATGCTTCTTTATTTTTTCACTTAAATGCACTAGATCCCGCACTCCTGTCTCGCGCCACAATTTTTCCTCTTTATCTGCGCCGAATAATGCACACGGAAAACAGAAAAAAGCATTTTTTTCGGAACATCCACAAATCCACTGATTTCGTAGATACATGTCTTTATTAAATTTACGCGTATATGTTTTTCCACGGCTTTTACCGGACACTTCAATATTAAGATCAGGCATAGGACGGCCACGTTCTTTTATAATCAACTGTTGTTGATAGTGAAGTTTTTGAAATTTATTTACACCTAATTTAAATTGAAACTCCATTGTTTTAAACACGCTCGAACAAAACAAATTAAACAAAATTGTAACCTAAGAATTTCTAAACACGGCACAGATGCAACGGTCACGAATAACTGTCGTGAATTGCAGCTCGCAAACACATTTCCGAGGCCGTTAATCAGCCGATTGCCGAAGCACATCGGCTAAGATCGCCGTTTGCCTAATAAATGCATTTTACCGCTGCCAGTGTTTCGGTTGTTATCGACGCGGCTTCACTGGAGCAGCAAATACGTAAAAAGATTGCTTCACTGGAGCACCAAATACGTAAAAAAATTATACGGTTTCACTAGAGGAGTAAATACGTAAAAAAAATAATATTAATCATCGTTGTTGGTGAATTATTATTAACAGTTTATGTTTAATATGATAATATGGCAGATTTGAAATAAAACTATATTAATTATTCTTTAATAATTAAGATTTGCTATGGTTGTTTGGTAGTTCTGCAGCTCAGCAGCACATAAAGAAAAGCCGCCACTGGTATATTGTCATTTTTAAATACTTATTAATATTGCATTTTAATTTGTATTGACTCATTATATTCAATTATATTGCAGTGTATTGTATTGTATGTTTATATTAATAACAAAATAAAAAATGAATTTTACTGCAGAGTATGTATAAAATTTTTTTTTGCATTCAACTCCTTTTATACATATATGAATATAAAAATATATATTTTCATTAAAATATTGATTAAATCCTTCATTTACTATACTTTTATTACAGGTCAAATGTTTATATACAGCAAACGATGCACCATATACCTATATACCTAATTCTTTTTCTCTTTCTGCTCTCTCTTACCAATAGCATTACATATGTAATGATTGTGCAGATTGACTCCCATATAAATTTGTAACGACGAACGCATCTATAGAAGTATAACTTCTACCGGCAGTGCCACTGGACTGCGACATCCATTTTTTTTAATTAAATGCCACTGCTGTAGTATGGCTTAATGAATGAAGATGTTTAGGATATGACTAGTATCCAAGGTGGTTATAAAAGAAGGATAACTGAATAGAATTGTGAGGTTGTTGGGATAAAATATGAACAGACACAAACCAAACCAAAAACAGAAAACGGGTCATACATGACAAGACACTACACAAAATTAAATTTTAAAATTTACACTATGTTTGGAATCAACAGACTAAGAAACAAAATGACACCATTGTGTGCCAAATTTTTGTGTGCATTTTTGACCGGTGCACCAGCATGAACAAGTGACAAATTTGGAATGGTCTGTAAGTATGAGTAATATTTTATTATCTAACCTTACATATAAATTTGTTGATTTTTAAATTGGTTATATCTTTTAATTGATTACTACTCATAAGTAAATATTTATATTAGGATAACATTTATTTAAAATCAAAATGACTGATTTAGCAACATTTCTGGTACAGAAGATCTAAAATCAAATCTTTTCCTTTGAAAGAAGCAATAATAAAATAGCGGACACTATAGCGACATCTGAGAATAATTCACCAAAGTAGAAATGCAAAAATTTCTTGGATGACAAAACCAAAATTCAGATTCTTGCTTTAATCTATGCCTTGGTGAAAGACTTAAAATGGTGAGAGACTTATAGTGCCTCTGTACATACATACATATTGAGTTAGACACAAATTTGACTACAATAGGTTTTGTGTTATCCTTAAAACGATTTATATCTTGTAGAGATAAGCCATCTTGTATATATAGCGACAATGGAAATAATTTCTTGGGGGCAAGAAACTTGTTAAAGTAATTAGGCAAAATAATAAGGATGAGCTGATCAAAGCTTCACATAAAATGGATATTAATTGGAAATTCGCTACCAAATTCTCTTCTCATTTTAGAGGGCTGTGGGAGGCAGGAATCAAAAGCATTAAGCACAATCTTCACAGAGTTGCTAAAGATCTCATTTTGACATATGCAGCTTTCTACTCTATTAATTGAGATAGAGGCAATATTAAACTCACATTCTATATTATCACTTTCTGATTCAGTCCACCTTGTTATCAGCAGACCTGCAACATCTTCAAGTGAACCTGATGTAACTGCTACTCCAGTAAACCATCTGTCTATGTACCAGTATCTACTTCAAGTCAGTTGAACACACAACATATATAGCAGCGTTGCAGCAAGGTGTATGCTAGTGAACTCCAACAAAGGAATAAGTGAAGCTAAATTATGATTCATTAAGAGCAGGTTCCCTTGTTATAATTAAAGAAGACCATCAACTTCCTTTAAAATGGGACGTGCAGAGAATCTTCATGTTGACAAATAGAATGATCAAGGAATCATTTTCAAAAATTTGTCCACTGCCACTGGAAACATTTACTTGTAGTTTTTAAGTGTTACCTTTATTTTATGTACCTACGTTTTAACTAAGGAACAAAGTGACACAGTATTGTGGAGTGGCACACTTGCCAGCAGAGAGAAGAGAGAGACGACCATCGACGATAAGACAAGACACAACGCCTTTCATTAATTTTGGTTTCAAATATTTGTTTTATGGATAATACCAGTTAAAAATAAAGTTTATTTTATAAACACTGTCTTCTAAAATGTTAATAACTTCAATTAAATCAACAACAAACTACATCTGAGAGCTTTTGTTTAAATGGAAGAAGAGACTGTTAATCAGATATCTCAAACCACTTTTTTATGTATTTACTTTTTTATATCTCTATAATGAAGCCACTTTTAGAGGGAGAATACAGTGATATGGAGGCTGAAGAGCAGGCTGGCTTCAGAGCAGGTAGATGGACTATTTACTATCTCTTTACAATTACCCAATTTATAGAAAAAAACGGCACAAAACCAAGCAATACACCTCTTATATGTAGATCTTCGAAAAGCATTCGACAGTGTACCACAACCAAAACTATGGGAAGCAAGGCAGTGCAAGAACTCTATAACAGCAATCCGAGTAAAGATAAGCCAAGACATATCCAAATGGGTTGCTATAGACAAAGGACTCAAACAAGGATGCTGTCTGTCCCGAGAAAGTACTGAAGACATAGAAAAAGAAATGTAGTGGTATGAAAATCCCTCTAAATGACATCATGTTGCACACACTATTCTTTGCAGACGACCAAATAGTCTTGACTCAGAATTAAGAAGATCTTAGAATATATACCACACAAACTTATTCGGGAATAGCAGAAATGCCAACCTTTGTTGGAAAAATATGTCTCCTTGACAATATAATTTTTTTTGTTGATGGATAACAGATATCCATCATGGCCAAAGCTGACAAATGTTTACTGTGGGGACACAGAGGACAAGCAGTATCCACTAATGATTTCAGTTTGAAGTGTAAAAGTATTGACAATTTCTTATGAAAAAGAACAGAAGTGTCCCCATGATATGTGGAATGAGTTTCTTACAGAAGAATCAGAAGAATGTGGCATTTTGCAAATAATGAAGCCATAGATCAAAATAAACTATTCAAAATCACTGAGCTATTAAAAACACTCAACCAATCGTTTCAAGCTCAAGTTGTCCCTGGATAATTTATCTGCATAGATGAACCTTGGTGCCATTCAAGGGCCGCTTTAAATTCAAACAATACATAAAAAACAAGAGTCACAAATTTGGCATCAAATTGGCCAGCGTGTTGGTGGTCATCCTCTGCTGCTTTTGTCTTCTCGTTGGGGTCAGTCAATTAGTTTTCTGGTCCATCTTGTGTCTTTCAGTCTCGCTATGTGACCTGCCCAAGTCCATTTCAGCTTGGCTATATGTTTGACTCCATCACTGATACCTGGTATTTTCCTAAGTCTTGATTCCTTATTTTGCCTTTTTTTGTCACACCGAGAATTGATCTTTCCATGTGCTTATGTGCCACTCGCATTTTTAGTGCTGTTGTTTTTGTGAGCATGAGAGTTTCTGCTCCATATGTCATAATAGGAAGAACGCATTGGTCAAATGTCTTCTGTTTCATAGCTATCGGGATGTTCCTCTTAAAGATGTCTCTTAGGTTCAACTAATAGATAGATCTATTGAATTATGCAAAATAAAACCAAGCATTTGAAGAGCTTTACTAATAATTTAATTATAATGGCAAATAATAGGTACCTGTGAATCAAAGAAAACTCCCAAGTCCTTCAACACATTTACTCTCTTTAGTGATGTATTGCAAAGCTAGTAATTAAATACTGTTGATTGAAATTAAGTAATTGATTAGATAGATGGATTGTAATCAAATTAAAATAATTTTTAGTAATAATAATTTAAAAGGTATTACATTTGCTAATACTATGTTATAAACTCTGATTACAGCGCTCATGTAGATATATCAACGATATCCATTCTACTTCTATAGGTAAAAGCAATTGTCACTTGTGCTTAGTGTGTATAGTAAGTACATATTAATTTTGGACACTAAATGTTTTTGTATCAAACATTTCACAGTCTATGTGAAATTGAACTATTGGTATTTTAACATTGTCAGATCTGATTCTGATTAACTATTGATGAATTAAATACTTATTTTGTGATTTTTGCTTATTATTAAATATTAGTACAATGTTAGCAGTGTATAAGAAGTGATTATTGTACAAACTTCTTATGTTTACATCTAATTTATTTGAATTAGGTTTTTATGGAAATATATAAATAAGTTTATAAGATGCGTTTGTCCAGCAGTGGAAGATACAAGGCTAATGAAGAAAGACACGCAAAGAACGTGTTTTAAATAAAAACATGTTATTATTGCAATAATTTTACATGACAATGAAGAATTTGCTGTCATTAGGAAACATCCTATAATTTTACTTACCAATAAGTCCCAGTTGGCCTCATCCAGGTGATAAATAGCTTCAGCAACATCTTCAATTCCAGTGCAGGCCTAATATAAAGAAAAATGGTATAAAAAATACAAAAAAATAATGGAATAGGTTTTGTCATTTAACGGAAAATTTTACAAAAACATTTGGGATAACTTACTTGAAAATCAGCTAAAATTTCTTCTCTATTTTCTGACATTTTTAATGAAATTTAAGAACAAAGCTTACAAAGAACAAATGTGTTTTTAACCTTTTATTAAAATCTTTCTTTGATCACCTTTTAGATTGTCAACTCTTGTCAAAAACTGACAAACATTGTGGGCTAATGATAGTTTCACATGCAATCATGAAATGTCACAATTTACCAACCGTAGTGGACCAATCATATGTTATCCGCCAATTACAAATACAATTGAAAGCGCGCTCTGATTATACAATGTCATTCCCTAAATTATGCCTTCACCTTGAAAAAGAGAATCGAAAATTCTATTTGAGACAAAATTATAAAACTACTATTATAAAGCAAATTAAAAAAAATCAAAATGTTAAATCTCTAGTAGAATTTAATACAATAATGTGTTCATAAAAAGTTCGAAGTGATCGAAATTATGAAACAGTTTATACATTCTTTAATAAATGATTAAAAATTTGGCATAAAATAAAAATATTTAACTTAAAACCGTTATTTCTTTGTTATCTATAAGTTTTTTATCGGTACCTAACCAAATGCTATGTCTTCGAACCTTTTCACACTGATGTCTAAAATATCTTCTGTGCATACTTTTATCGATGTTTGTACCAAAATTACCAAAAAAATCCAATACCTCACACTGCGATGACTATCGAATATTAAGCATGATGTATAATGTCAATGTCCTTAAACCGTTCTCAGAATCATTCATACAGGAATTTACCAGAAGTGTGAATTTCAGATGAGTGATACGTAATTCGGATTTCGAACTGGACTGGGAACACGAGAAGCTCTTTTTGCCTTAAATGTGTTAACACTATGATGCAGAGACATGAATAATATAGATGTATATGCTTGTTTTATTGATTATCGAAAAACATTTGACTGTGTTAACCATCAAAAAATGATCGAAAATTCGGAGAACAACTGGAATTGACGAACAAGACTTGCGAATTACCTCAGAACTATATTGGCACCAAACGACAACAATTGAAATCACATCCGAAAATATACGAAGGTTGCGTCACAGAATAAATAGCAATCAGAAGCCCCACTCTCAGATGCCGCTTTTGAAGTTTGTCAGCACGCGATGGTCATATTTTAAACGGAAACATATACTCGAATTAAGAAAGTTGTGACAAACTACGATAGAATTGTAATTAAAATTTTTAGAGATTAATAATTTAGTACATTTGAAATAATTTAATCTATTCTTCAATTAAAAGTACGAATAAATTCTATGCACACCAGATCAGACGTCATTGAACAGCACTGATGGTTCCGTTTAAAACAAGGCTGATTCCATCTGCGCGAACGAGACGCGCGTACTTATTTTTTCAAGCAGAGTGGGCATTCTGATTGTTTATTATTCTGTGGTTGCGTCTTATCACCGCTATTACTTGATCTGTATTCGAAATTTACATTCAGAAAATCATTAGACGAAGTTCAAGGTGGAATCAAGATTAATGGAACCAGCATAGACAACATCAGGTAAGCTGATGGTACCGTCCATATAATAATAGCCAGCAACGCACAAGAACTACAAAATATAATAAACGGGGTAGTTTGTCATAGCGAAATTTTTTTATCCTACCTCCATTTTGAGTTCCTTAAATTTGGGTTTTAGTTTAATTTAAAGTACTAAAGACAGCAGTGCTAAAGATTCAGGTATCTATTATCCTGCCTATCAACTAAAACCACCCTCCCTTACTTGTGCGCAGTTGACTGTCGCACGTACCGTACTCTGAAAGTGGGGTGGCTGCTGTAAGGCTGCCTTATCTATTGTTCTGAAGCTATTTCTTGTGGCATTTTAAAGTAATTACTTTTTAATGGGAATAAGACACAATAGAAGATTAAAATTATCCGGAGTAATTATCCCACTACATAAAAAGGGCGATCAGCTTCAATGCAAAAACTACCGGGCAATAACGCTACTGACTGTGGCATATAAATAACTGTCAAATATGTGTATGACCGATTGAGACTATATGCGGAACAAATAGTTGGGGGATATCAATGTGGTTTCCGCAGGCAGAAGTCCACAATAGATCAGATTTTCGTCACAGTATAAATACTGTGTCTTCGTCTTGAGGCAAATCTTGGAAAATACTAGTGAATTTAATATAGACACACATCATCTTTTCATTGACTTTGAGAGTGCCTATGATAGCATCCATCGAGAGTTTTTCATCCACGCACTGAAAGAGTTTAATATACCAACTCAACTCATTGATATAGTAGAAGAAACACTTAAAGTACAAAGCAAAATTCGAATTCAAAACGAACTAATAGATACAATCCATGTGAGAACGGGCCTACGACAGGGAGATGCCCTATCCTGTATTCTATTCAACATCACATTAGAGAAAATAATTAGGGAGTCAAAAGTCAACACCAGATGAACAATAATAACAAAGAGTGTACAAATATTGGCATTTGCAGATGATGTTGATAACATAGCTAGAAGCGAAAGAGAGATGATAGAAGCATTTAATGCGATAGAAAGAGCGGCACAAAACAGTGACCTAAACATTAACCAAATAAAAACCAAATACATGAAGGCCAGTAAATCGACAGGCCAAAGAAACCTACAGAATCTGACAATACGAGACTATAACATCGAAAGCGTGAAAAGTTTTACATATCTAGGTTCACTAGTTACCGCAAATAACAATATCAGTGAAGAAGTTAAGAGAAGAATACATATCGCTAATAAAACTATAATGGACTAATTAAACGTCTAATATCTAACAACATCACAAGAAAAACCAAATGCAAAATATACAAGACCCTGATAAAACCGGTCCTTGTATATGGATCAGAGACGTGGACACTGTCGAAAAGCGATGAGAACCTATTAGGTACATTTGAACGAAAAATCCTTAGATACATATATAAAGGGGTAAAGAAAATGACATATGGCGTAGAAGATATAACTTTGAACTATACACAGCATACAATGAACCCGAGATTGTAACATCCATAAAGATCGGACGTCTGCGCTGGATGGACCATGTTGAACGGATGTTGGAGACTGAAACGCCAAAACATATTGTTACGAACAGGCGTTCAGCAGCTAACAGCATCTAAGTGGCCAGCCTAACGGTCGCATCTCGAAGCATCGAGAAGTGTCGGCTTTATATCAAGCGCTGTAAAATTCCACCCGTCGAATAACGAATTAGAGGTGGGACTAGTCCCGAATATTCTCGAACATAATACTTTGGTATATATATGTAACGGAATTAGGAGTTAAGTTTTAGTTGATAAGATAGTATCGAACTGTAAAGTTATAAATAAATATATTTATATAAATTCGAACCGCTCGTTTTATTTAAAACCGGTACAGTTGGTGTCACCGTGTGAGGACAATTGATAAATAGTGTAGATAAATAGAATATAAATTCAACAGTGATTTTTGAAAAAGACTTGAATTTTTTGAAAAAGACTTTTGAACTTTTGAAAAGTATTGTTCGTCGGGAACATCCGCGTAGTTCGGTAGTGAACGTTGTACGAAAGAACATTCCAAAAAGTACGTGTGTGCCTGACCAAAGATGCTGCTAGTAGAACTTTCAGTGAAACAGTTGCGTGAGCAACTAGAAGAACGCGATGAAGACTGCAGCGGGTCCAAGAAGATACTACAAGAACGACTGAAGACTGTTCTCAACAAGAATGGAGAAGACCCAGAGACATTCCAGTTCCAGTCAGCAGAAGAAGCAGTTTTAACGAAAATAAAAAATGTATCGCAAATGATTGAAGAATCTTCTAAAAAAAATGATAGTAAATTTGAAAATGTATCGCATATGATTGAAGAATCTTCTAAAAAATGATGATAAATTCGAGGACGTTTCCAAAAGATTCGATGAAACGTCTCAAATTATTAAAGAAGTAGCTAGACAAAACGACGAGAAACTCGAAAAGGTTTCTAGAAGATTCGATGAAGTATGTACCCAGAACGATGAGAAATTTGAAGAAGTCTCAAGAACATTCGATCAGATGCAGAAAAATGTAAACAACGTAGAAGAGAAGATCAAACAATTAGAGACCATGATAATTAACACGAAAGTGCTGCCACCAATTAATACGGTAGCTTTAGATCCGGTAGTGAAAGAAGAATCACCGAGAGACGAAACGACACATCATATGAGATTCAAATTGCCACCATTTGATGGAAAGTCCTCTTGGTCCATATACCTTAGACAATTTGAAGCTATTGCGACAGCCAATCATTGGACAGAACAAGAAAAATCCGTTTCCTTGACTGCTGCTTTTACGAGGTGATGCTGCGGATATCCTAAGATCGATTCCTAAGGGTCAAGAAAAATGTTACCAGACCTTGTTTACTCGACTAGACAAACGTTACGGAGATGCCCATCTACAACAAGTCTACAAGGCGCAACTAAGAAGTAGAACTCAGCGAGCAAGTGAGAATTTGCAAGAGTTTGAAGCAGATGTTGCTCGTATAGTGCGGTTGGCTTATCCGGAGGTACCAGACAACATTTTGGATGAAATTGCCGTAGATACCTTCGTCAATGGGTTAAAAGAAAGTGAATTACAGAAAGCTTTACGACTAGCAAGACCGAAAGTTTTAGATGAAGCGCTCGCTATTGCCTTAGAACATGAAACAGCTAGTCAAACTTCACGGAGCCATCGAGTAAGAACCATCGAAGAAGGCGACGAACTAAACGATGAACGTCTAGAAGAAATGGTAAGAAAAATAGTTCATAACACGATGCCGAAGAGACGCGAGCCCAGATGTTGGAATTGTGGTGACGTAGGTCACATTCGCCGCAATTGCAAGAAAATGATACAACAGTCGGAAAACTAGAACGGGTCGACACTAAGGGGCAACTGCCGACCTCGAGAAACACAGCCCCCATAGTAACTGTGAACATTACGTCCTCCGGTGGAATTCATAGCTTGTACATCGAGGGTCGTATTAACAATAAATGTAGATCGTTTTTGGTAGATACAGGTGCAACAAGAACTATTGCACGGCCAGAAGTAGTACGAGACCATCTTAAATTATCGCCTGCAACAGTAAAGCTTAGAACAGCAACTGGTGAGATAATTAATACATATGGCGAGGCTAATATGTCAGTATCCATTGGCCAGACCACAGTGAAACATAGAGTATTAATTGCAGAGATCTCCGATGAGTTCATATTGGGGATGGATTTGCTACGGAAAGTTGGAGCTGTATTGAATGTCAAAGATGGAGTTCTCGAGATCGGTGGTGAAGAGTTGCCGTTTCATGAAGACAAAGAAGATGTTATCAGCTTAATAACTACTTGTGACGTAACAATACCCGGTAACAGTGAGAAAATTTTGATGGCCAGACCTGATAGTTACTGCCGAGAGGGAAGTTTAAGGATGGTCGAAGATGTGAACAATGCCGAGTTCCTAACGGCAAAAGCTTTGGTGAGAATTCGAGATGTCGTTCCTGTAAGAGTTATGAATTTAAAAGGAACTGCTATTAAGTTAAGTAAAAGAACTTTGATCGGACAGTGTGTTCCCGTGGCTTCGATTTGTTCCATGAGTACTAATGAGAAACTGTCGAAATCTAAGTATCCAAAGGAGCTTGTAGAGACGATGATTAAAACGTGCCAAGATCTTGATGATGAACGAACTAAAAAAGTAAAGTCTATGCTGATAGAATTTCAAGATGTTTTTGCCATTGATAAGAAGGATAATGGCAAAACAAGCATAGTAAAGCATAAAATTAATACCGGAGACGCTCAGCCAATCAGACAACAACCTAGACGACTTCCATTTGCGAAAAGAGATGAAGCCGAAGACATCATCAAAGATATGAACAAACAAGGGGTAATTGAACCATCAAACAGTCCATGGACATCACCAGTAGTGCTAGTAAAGAAGAAAGATGGTTCAACACGTTTTTGTATTGACTACCGACAGCTCAATGCGGTAACTAAAAAAGATAGTTATCCTTTGCCCAGAATAGACGATACTTTGGATACACTTTCTGGTTCTCGTTGGTTCTCCACACTCGATCTGAAAAGTGGATATTGGCAAGTAGACATGGAGCCAGCTGATCGTGAGAAAACCGCATTCTCGATAGGATCAGGGCTTTGGCAGTTCACAGTTATGCCCTTTGGTTTATGTAATGCTCCGGCCACATTTGAAAGATTAATGGAGGCAGTTTTAAGAGGTCTAACATGGAAAACATGCCTGGTTTATTTGGATGATGTAATTGTAGTTGGAAGATTCTTCGACGAACATGCCAATAATCTGACCGAAGTCTTTCAACGATTGCGGGCAGCGAATTTAAAGTTGAGTCCGAAGAAATGTCACTTGTTTCGAAGAGAAGTGAAGTACTTGGGACATATTGTAGCAAGTAATGGAGTAACAGCTGATCCTGAAAAACTTGCAGCAATTAAGGATTGGCCAGTACCAAGAGATAAACACGAAATTAGAAGTTTTCTTGGCCTTTGTACATATTACCGACGTTTTGTCAAAGGATTTGCCAACATCTCCAAGCCATTAACTAAGTTGACAGAAGAAGGCAAAGAATATACATGGAGCGAAGAGTGTCAAAGAGCTTTCAAACACTTACAAATGGCTCTGATCAGCGCACCGATTTTAAGCTACCCTAGACAGGCAGGAAAATTTGTGTTGGACACCGATGCAAGCAACAGTGCAATAGGAGCTGTTCTCTCCCAAATCCAAGATGGGCAGGAGAAAGTCATCGCTTACTTTAGCAAAGTCTTGTCGAAACCAGAAAGAAACTATTGCGTTACCAGGAGAGAATTGCTAGGCGTAGTAAAGGCTTGCGAGCATTTCCATAAGTACTTATATGGCAGAAAGTTTCTTCTTCGCACGTATCACGCTGCTCTAAAATGGCTACTACAATTCCGAAATCCAGAGGGTCAGATGGCAAGATGGTTAGAACGATTACAAGAATATGATTACGAGATCGAACACAGGGCTGGAAGAGTTCATTTAAATGCTGATGCGCTTTCGAGAAGGCCGTGCAGTGAACATTGTAATCACTGTCTTAAATTAGAAGAAAGACTTTGTCCTGTGAGACGAACCACCGTCATTAATGATCAATGGCAGCCACAACAGCTACAAGACGCTCAAGCAGATGATCCATGTATAAAAAGAGTATTGGATTGGGTGCGTCGAAGTGAAAGGCCTTCTTGGCAAGACATTAGTGCATGTAGTCCTGAAGTCAAGTGTTACTGGAGCCAATGGAATTGCCTAGTGCTAAAAGATGATCTTCTTTATAGAACCTTTGAGAACGATGATGGTACAGAAACTAAGCTTCAGTTGATTGTACCTAAAAGTAAAGTGTCAGAAGTATTGCGTCAGTTGCATGACGGCGCATCAGGTGGACACTTTGGTATTACGAAGACTCTGCAAAAGGTTCGAGAACGGTTCTATTGGGTGAACTGTAAAGATGATGTAAGAAGATGGTGCCGGAAATGTGAACTGTGTGCAACTAGTAATGGTCCAGTTGGTAAAAAGAGGGCACCCATGAAACAGTACAATGTTGGTAGTCCTATGGAGAGAGTAGCAATCGATATTGCAGGTCCACTTCCAGAGACAAATGATGGAAATAAATATATCCTGGTAGCCATGGATTATTTTACGAAATGGACGGAGGCCTATGCGCTACCAAATCAAGAAGCTGCTACCGTTGCAGAGGTACTGGTTAAAGAATTCTTTAGCCGATTTTGTGTTCCCTTGGAGATCCACTCCGACCAAGGGTGGGTAAACCGAACGGTAATCCGGGAACCGAACGATGGGTAAACACCTGTCCAAAGTTGTATCAGAACATCAAAGAGATTGGGACCAGCACATTCATTTATTCCTAATGGCCTACCGCTCGGCCGTGAATGAAACTACGGGCCAGACTCCAACCTGCCTGATGTTAGGTCGTGAAGTTCGTTTGCCTGCGACCTAGAGTTTGGCTGCAGACCTTCTGAAGAACATGTTGCAAGCGAAGATTATGTCGACCGCCTAAAGTTAAGAATGAACAACATTCATGAACTTGCCCGACAACACATCCAGTTAGCCAGTGACAGAATGAAAGATCAATACGATTCTCGATGCAAGAATGAAAGCTATGAAGTAGGTGATCTTGTTTGGCTTTATAATCCCCAACGTCGTCGTGGCTTGTCTCCTAAACTGCAAAGACAATGGGAGGGTCCGTATGAAATTAAAAAGAGAATAAATGACGTAATATACCGAATTAAGAAGTTGCCGAAAGGTAAACCAAAAGTAGTTCACATAAATCGTCTTGCACCTTATGCTGGCTCAAATGAAACCGAAGAAGTCCGAACCCTTCAACATGAGATCAAAGATGATCGGCGACCAAGCTTTAATGAATTTATGTCAAATTACGCAGAGAGAACGAGTGCTAGATTCGGCGTGACGACAGAAGTTCAGCAGGATCTTTTTAGTGTTCCACATAACGTCTCTCTAGCCCACTGCGTTGCCCAAGATCTTGAGATGACTAAAGGAATCTCGTCCGTATTTTATAAGAAATTTGGTCGCTTGGACGAGTTAAAAAACCAGCAGCCTAAAGTTGGAAGAGTGCTGAGATTAGAAGATGGTTCTCGATCTTTGTTGTATATGGTGACCAGAAAGTCGTATACAGACAGGGCAAGCTACGAGGATATATGGCGTGCTCTGACTAATTTGAAGAAAATCGTCTGCAATTACGACATTAAGAACTTGGCTTTACCCAAGATAGGCCATGCACTAGATAATCTGGATTGGAAGATTGTCAGAAGTATGCTTGAAGTGATCTTCCGAGAAACCGGTGTAAGAATTACTGTGTGTTGCATTAATCCGAAGAGATCGTGTCCTTCAAAGACAGTAGACTGTTATTTCTTTCTGAGGGGTTCATGCAGAGCTGGAGAGTCCTGTAGATTCCGCCATCCTGGACCTATAGATAGAGTTCCTGATCGGGACGCTCAGATCTAAGAGGGGAGCAGTGTTACGAACATGCGTTCAGCAGCTAACAGCATCTAAGTGGCCAGCCTAACGGTCGCATCTCGAAGCATCGAGAAGTGTCGGCTTTATATCAAGCGCTGTAAAATTCCACCCGTCGAATAACGAATTAGAGGTGGGACTAGTCCCGAATATTCTCCAACATAATACTTTGGTATATATATGTAACGGAATTAGGAGTTAAGTTTTAGTTGATAAGATAGTATCGAACTGTAAAGTTATAAATAAATATATTTATATAAATTCGAACCGCTCGTTTTATTTAAAACCGGTACAATATAATGAGGCAAACACCAGTAGGGAGAAGGTCAAAGGGAAGACCCAAACTTAGATACACGGAACAAGTGAAACAAAATCTGAAAACACTTAAGATTAGCAACTAGAAAAACAAAGCAAAGAACAGAACAGAATGGTGGAAAATCCTAGAACAAGCTGGGACGCAGAAAGGGTTGTCGAGCTACTGATGATGATGAGAAGGTTAAAATAAGTTTATTGACGTTTGACATTGATAAAACTTGTAAATACAATACATTTTGGAGACGGCTATCGCCGTATTGCCGTTCTCCTCCGTCAATCCTCCCAGTTCAAGGCATGCTCCTCCTCCAAACCTTGTAATGTACTGGGACACTCCGCTGTCATCCTGTACAACTAGCGGGAGGTTATATCCCCTATTATAACATCTGGAACTAGAGGGTGAGAAAATCTTCACCACTGTACAACGCTGTTACCACTGTAATATACTGGTAATGAACCTTAAAGGATGCTTATCCCTACGAGCGGCTGCAAGGAATACTGGTCCCACTAGTCTGGAGGGCTGGCTCGCCTTCGTGGATTTACGAGAAGGTAAGGAACTTCGGAATAGGGGTTAAGGACTTTTAGGACTCAGGTCCTGTAAAGTTTGAGTCTATGGGCTTACTTTAGAAGCCGGATAAATGTATAAGCCGAAATTTGGTACTCTCCTGGTCTCTGTCTAAATCGGTCGGAAGGAACATAAAACCCAATTTTAGAGTCTACAAATGTATTGAATATACTATGTGGTTTACAATTAAGTTAACAAGCTGTCAGATATAATTAATAATAACTCGTTCGGCGCGAAGGGAGACGAGAAGAGATCTTAGCAAGAAAGTAAAGGGGTGACAATCTGTAATACTATAATTTACTCGGGTTAGTATATAGAATTTTGTTACCTTTCGCGTATTTAGGCTCTAGCTAATGATACGCCCTTCAGTTCCTCTAGAAATCGGATTTCTTTCAGTACCCGACACTTATATGGAACTATACCCCGTCGAAATATAACAATCGCGCGTAATCCGCACGTGGTGCCGACTCTCGTATTAACAACCCTACCCGAAGACACCGACTGCCTGCGAGTACGGGACGCTATCGCGTCCGACCCGATGCCGGCAATATTGCCTGAGCGGGCAGTCACGGTGCCCAGCTGTTACTGACTGACCCCGTTGACCAATTTTTTTAGTTTTTATGTCTCGCGAACATTCCTAGTTTATTTTGCTGAGTCCTCATGATTTAAACCAGGTCGGCGCTGTTAATATTTTCCAGCGTAGGTCTATGTTTATTAAAACGTGACTATTTTCTTTTTTGAACAATTGTTGCAACTGATACTGGCTCGTGTCGTGCAACTAACTGGGTCAAATTGCTTTTCTTTGTATAGATTAACCTGTATACGTTACTGTATCGAAGTTGAAATCTATAATAATTATTTTGAATAATTGTTATCCTCTCTATGCTACTTAGCCCTTATTTTTTCTATTCTTTATTTTCTTGCTATGTTTACATTACAACCTCTCGATTCCATCGCTCTTCTAATTCCTTCATTCCGTGAGCGTAGAGGTTCTTATTCCGGGGGCTTCCACTTGTGAAATTTTTGGGGCCAAGGTTCGTCAGGCATTTTCAATATGTGTCCAAACCACTTTAAACCTCTGTCAATGATCGTTTGTGTAGCATTCATGTTATTTCTTACAGATTCCTTGGTCTACCTTTCCTGTTTAGATGTTCTAGCACTTCTTCTCAAATAATCCATTTTAACTACCAACAATCTTCGCTTCAGGTCTGCATTAATTGTCCATATTTCAGAGCCATAACAAAGAACTGATTCAACCATGGTTTGTTCTATTATTTTTTTGTTCCTTTTGGAAATGTTGCGATGCTACCATAAGAAGTTCAGACATCCTACAATTTTACGTCCCTGATTAATTCGGTGTTTAATTTCGGTTTCTCCCAAGCCGTTATTAGCAATGAGTGCACCTAAATATTTAAATTTTTCCACTTGTTTGATTTCCACGTCTACGTCTATCAACACTTCATACTTTGCATCTGAATTGATAACTATAAATATTATGTTTTCTTCATGCTGACTTGTAACCCCCATTTTACATATTCTCTGTATAGACGCTTTATCATAAATTCTTGATTATAAGAATCTTGAGCGATTACGACTTGGTCATCCGCCAAGTTTAGGGGTAACAGTACGTAATTTACAATGGGGATTCCCATTCTGCTGGTCCGCCCACTTACAAGTCTTTGCCCCTCACGCCTAAGTACTACCTGACAGTATGGTGGCGACATTAATTGAAATATTCGCCTATTTTTGAGTTCCCTGGTCCAACCATTGTCTTATAGTGCAATAGACGACATTATAATAATGGCATTCAGCATTTTCACCAATGTTTTTAACATGCTTGTAATCTACATTATGAAATTGCGGTTTTATTTAAAAAAAAAACGCTAAAAATTGATTAATAAAAACAGTAAAGGTTTTCTAAAAATTATTTATTTATCAATACAATACAAAAAAATAACAAAACATAAAATACATAATAAAATTAGCAGTGATAAATTACATCTCACGTAAATAACTTTTTTGTAACTTTTCAAACAAATTAATTTCCAGAAATGATGCAAACTAAAATATTTCAAGCTAATATACAGATTTTTTTCCAGATTTAGTCCATTCACTCACGGTAAAATATAGCAAAACCTCCTAATTTTAAAGAATGGCTTGGATTGACATGAAATTTGGCTTACGAATAGCTAAGATGTCAAAGAAAAAAAGATTATGTTTTTGCCCTATGGCTCTTTTTTGTCCTATAACTTTTGTTCTATAGAGTTTTTTCAATAAGTCAATACTTTTCGAGCCATTGAAAAATAAGTTCTTATTCGTCAAATTCCATATTGAATATTTCAACGTGAAATAATAAAAAATGAAGCACTTTTCGACGAAATCTCATTACAACTTTTTTTAAAGTGTTTAAAAAAAGGTTTATTTTTGTTAAGTTTCTAGCATAAAACGTAAGCAAGCTATGACCAAAATATTCAGAAAAGAAAACCTACATTTTATTACTCTTTGTGATTTTTGGTGTCGCTAATAAATTTTAAGTTTTAAAAAAAAAACATTTTTTTCAGAATTAAAAAAAAAATGTTAAAAAATAAGCCCTTTAAACAAATGAAACTTACAGATCATTATAATAATACAATAAAAACAATGACCAAGGTATTTATTAGAGAAATCAGGACACGCATTGAAATCGCAAGACAAGCATTTATAAAAATGAAAAAAATGTTTGGTAATCGTGATCTTAACTAGTTTTTATGGGAAGATTGGAGAAGAACACCCGATTTGGGCGTCGAAAATTGTAGCTTATTTCCTATCAAAACTAGTTAATTGCAATAACGCCACAAGAAAATAGCTTCAGAACAAAATCTAGATCTTCCTCTGGAGCTGAGGATAAGAGCCTTAAGATGCTACGTGTTCTCGACTTTGTTACATGGAATGGAAAGCTAGACACTAAAAGTAGACAATATAAAGAAGTTGGAAGCATTATTTGAGATGTGGTGCTATAGAGGGATTTTGAAAATACCTGGATCTAACGAGTTACAAATGCAAAAGTGTTAAGGTTACAATGTTACAAAAGGATTGCGAGGTGATAAAGAACATCAACACAAGAAAGCTGGAATATTAGCTCACATTACCGAAGTTGCGAAATATGAGATATTGGGCTTATAATGCAAGGTAAAATTAAGGGTAACAGATCCATAGGTAGAAAAAGAATTTCCTGGTTGAGAAACTTAAAGAGAGGTATAGTTGCAGCTCAATGGATTTTTCAGAGCAGCCGCCAATAAAGTACGGATAGCTGTGGTGATGGCCAACCTTCGATAGGAGAAGAACCTTCGATAGGAGAAGGAACTTCGACAAAAATAGGATATAAATTTTGTTCTGATAGTAACATTGTACTACAAAAAATTGACAATTTATCTAGAAATGGCGATATAGAAATCAATTATAATCTGTGCAAAATAAGAAATTGTATAGAGGTGAACTAAAATCAATATGATCTACTGTTCGATCGCATACTTTTTACATTTAAAAATTTTCTGAGGACACTCTGGAATTACGTCATCGAGGTTTTAAAAGCGTGTAGTGGTGAGTACCAAATGCAATCGATTTTGACTTTGACAAAATACCACAAATTACCAACGTTAAAAATGAATCATGTAAGTACATATCTTGATAAAATGACAGGAAATTTCCAACATATCGTACATCTAGTTCAATACTGCCACAACTCCAAAAATTCCAAAATTGAGTTAAATCTTTAAAAAGGTTGCATATATGATACCCCATCTAATGCAATACAACCTTAACTGAAATATTGTCTTGGATAAGTATAAAGTAAGATATTTCGGTATTACACTGTAGGGTTTTGAAATGCAATATGGCCATAACTAGGAGATGTGGCGATAATACACTCCGCTACAATACAACCGATATAATTCAATACGGCCACAACTGCAAAAATTGTTAGATTAGTGGTACGATTTTATCAGTTTTCAATTATTTATGCACGAGTAATCCACGTTTTTAGTGTACAACTATTTGATTTAAAGTCTGAAAACAGTGTATAGTGATATTATTATTAACTTTATTATCAAACACGATGTCAAGGGTAAGAAAAATGCTTGGACTAGCTTTGCAAAGCTGTCTTAAAGATAATGAGAATCTGAGAGACAATTCAGAGGTTTCTGACGTTATGAATGACATCTCCTTTGTGTTGACGGAGGTTTGTATTTCAACAAAAATCACAGTGAGGTTTTACTTAATGTATGTAATTCTTTAGCTTACTCCGGTTGCGTTACCCGTGCAATCAAATCATACCGTAAATACATTTGAAGATCAAGAAAATCTACATACAGACCCTCGCCAAGATGATTACATAGAGCAGGTATATTTTTATGAAACGAGAAACGGTTACTGGACCGGTGAAAAATAAAATAAGAGAACACATAAATTCTTTCCAAAGGGTAGAATCACATTATCTTAGAGCACAAACTACAAAGGAATACATAGATGGTTCACTTACTTTAGCTCAAATGTATCGCTACAACTAACTACAGGAAGAGAGTGAAGTCAGGGGCTAAAAAATGCACTTACGAGCATATTTTCAAAACTGAGTTTAACGTAACTTTCTTTCAGCCAAAAAAAGATCAGTGCGCAATTTGTGAATCATATAAAAATTCTTCTGCTGAACAGCAAGCTACTCTTCATCAAACTTATAATAAACATATCCATAATAAAATTAGAAGCAGAGAAGAAAAAGCACAAGATCTAGCAAGAGCAAAAGATGATTCTCAAGTATTGGTAGCTTGTTTTGATTTGCAGGCGATCCTTCCTACACCTTGTGGAGATGTTTCAAGCTCCTACTATAAATGCCGCCTGAACTGCTTCAACTTTACAATTTTTCAGATATTGCAAAAGACTGGTTACTGTTACTTTTGGCACGAGGCTATTGCTAACCGCGGCTCACGTGTTGAAATAGCTACGTGTCTGTTTGATTATCTTTCAAATCATTGTAATGATAAAGACGTTATATTTTATAGCGACAATTGTGTTGGGCAAAATAAAAATAAATTTATAGTTACCATATATCTCTATGCAATGGAAAAAATAAATGTTAAATCAATCACACATAAATTTTTAACAGAGGGACATACCCAAAATGAAAGGGACGCCACGCACGCAACTATTGAGAGGCAAAAGAAGAAAATACTTAAAACAAGTCCCATTTGTGTTCCTGCACAATGGCCTGTCATCATAAGATCTGCAAAAAAAGAGGGAAATTTTTAAAATGTAAAATGAATGTCAACAGAAGACTTTTATGACTATATAGATCTCAATTCAAAAATTGGAGGAAATTTTACAAAGAATACAAAAGATGAAAAGGTAGTCTGGAATGATATCCAAGTTATTAAAGTTGTCAAAAGCAATCCTGGATCTTTCTTCTATAAAACAGATTATAATGCCGATGAGTTCGAAGAGGTCCATTTTAAAGCATCGACAAGGGGGCGTTCAGCAACTGTGGAAGCAGTAATCGATTTAAAAAAGGCGTACATAAATCCTCCATCGATATCCGCAAAAACAAAGCAACACCTTTTGGAAGTGTGCAATAAAAACTTAATATTACCTGTTCATCACAATTTTTATAAGGACTTGGTTAATAGTAATTAAAAAAAGTGTTCATACACACTTGTAATAATAATAATAAAAATATTTTTTGTAAGAACTAGTTGATTTTTTTTATTATGTTGCCGCCGTATCTCCTATTTATCGTTTTATAAATGACTTTCTTTACAATGCATTATCGCCATAACTATCAAAATACAATTAACTTTTTATTTTTAATAAATTTTAATAAGATCCAGCGAATAACTGTATAATTTGCTAACTAAATTGTAATTTTGAAGCCAGTCATTCTAAAAATAAATTATTTACAAGGAATAACTCGTTTGCTACAGAACATTTTGCTCATTTCTCGAAATTATTGTATTTTGGACTTGTGGCACTATTGAACTAGGTGTGCGATGTATATATATATATATATATATATATATATATATATATATATATATATATATATATATATACTAGGAACAATAGGTAAAAGCTGACAAACAGACTGGATTAGAAAGTAACAAACAAAAGATATAGGTAGAAAAAAAGAGGTTTAATAAGTGCTGCCAAAAAAAAAAACGGTAGACCCTATAAAGTGAATGAAATGGACACTGAAGAATTTTTTAGTTTAAGGTTCTTTCAAAAATTTTAGGGCAAAAATTCACCAAAAATTCGGATAACGAGAAGGTAGTATGGAATAATATACAAATTCTTAAAGTAGAAAAGTGTTTTCCTATAAAAGTTTTTTACAAAACTAACTTTGACGATACAACCTACAAAACTATTGACCTTTCTACTCGTCGTTTTTCTGATAATAATATAATATAATAATAAAAGCAGCCTACGAAAAGCCTCCTACTGTAGGAGAGAAAACAAAAGAGCATTTACTGGAATTATACAAAAAAAAAAATCTTATTGCAAAAGTACACCAATCATTTTATTTCAATTTGTTGAGTTAATTTCTTGTAAGTGATTTATAATATACAATTATATAATTATTAAATTTATCTAATAAAGTACCTACCATTAATAACTTTGTCTGGTTCTTCATTGTTAATGTGTATAATCGTAGACCAGTTATGGATATTGAATAATTTAAAAATGTAATGCAATACCGCCATATCACAGAATAATAAGCAATCAGAAGGGCCACTCTCAGATGCCGCCTTTGAAGTTTTTCAGCACGCGCGCCATGTTTTAGGAGGACACAGACATATGATTTGTGTGGTTATGTAATTGTTTATATTTATGTTTAATTATATTATATTTAGGTTATTATATTTAACAATGTTAATATAATTGTATAGTATGTCTATGATTGCCGTAAGACAAATAAACCTGGTTAATTTTTCCATACACACCACATAAACAACACTAATTTCTTTAAAATCCTCCTAAAACATGGCGGAACGTCTGCGCGGAGGAGATGCGCGTACTTAATTTTCCGTGAAGAGTGGGTATTCTGTTTGTTTATTATTCTGTGGCCATATCTTACAAATATTTATAACGGTTAAATATTTCTTGTTTGTGAAAAAACATATTCATTCGTATGCTATTGAATTACTAATATTTAGTTACTTCTGTTAAAATATCTATTCTGTAGAGGAAAAAAACCCGTCAGTCATATTTTCATTTGCCTCTCGTGTTAAATTTATAAATTTGCAGTTGTAGCGGTATTGAATTGGATATGCGACTTGTCACAGATAATACACCTATAGGGTAAGTTCGGCCCTGACACTACTCCTACCTCCTCGCAAGTCAGAGACGGAATGAGAAGTCTCGATACGGTTTTCGAGTAACGCCATCTAGTTGTTGATACGTCGTTCGGTTACCACGAGGTGAGCTATCTATTGGGTGGTTTATAATCAATGCTCGAAGGTCTTGAGCCATGAAGTTATTGGAACGTTTTTTCTATTAAAATTTCAAAGTACACAATCATTTTTATAGTTCTTTTTTTCAACTTTAGGTATATTTCACTCAGTTTCTAGATTAACTTGACTAATGACTGATTTTGATCAATTGCTACTGTCTTCTTATTCACTGGTGTTAAGGTTTGTTGTAAGTACTCATTATGATAAACCACATCACCATCTGTATCAAAATAAATCTCCTTGCATGTCCTGAAAGAGTTTCTGGTAGTAGAAATAGTTCAGAATAATCATAATCATTATATTTTCCCCATTTTCTTGATATGATCTCGTAATACTCACATTTTGAATCACACGTTAGATGATGGTCTTACACCATGTCTCTTAAACTTTCAAGAAGAAAGAATAAGTGGTTTAGTTTTAACAATCGTCAAAAAGAAATATCTTTTATTGTTTAACTGAAAAAGTAGAATATTGTTCAATATGTACTTTTTTTTGAACGAGAATACAACGCAGAACTTAACGCCGAATTGAGAGCTTTATGTCATTTTTATATATTCAAATATGTGTGTACATACAAAATGGCTTATAAGACGTCATTTTGCAATGGACGATGAGCCGAAACTTCATACAATTTTAGAGTTCAACCAAAATTACCATTTGGAATGAATAAAAAAAGTTGGCAGAACGTTTTATTTAGCGTCTTGGACGAAGAAGAGACTGGTTAAAAAACAACAAAAATCATGCGTTGTAAATTTATTGTAAAATTAATAATCGAAACATTTTTATATACAGGTTTTCACATTTTTTTCTTCTTTTATCCAGCTTTTCCGATGGAGTATTAGCGTCACATGTGATGAATTAATGTCTGAATTATTTACTTAATACTTTATTTTTAAAGTGTAAAATGGACGTGTGTATGTTCAAACTATTTCTTGTACTTGACGTTCGTTTTTGAAAGAACTCCCTGTTTTTTCAATATAAAAGGTTCTAAGAAAGAAAAGGTAAGACTTTACTAATATTTTACACTATAAAATCTTCGTTCAATATTATGTTTATATAAGATTAAGTCACAATTCATTGTAATGATAATTACATTTTTAATGGCTGTTTAATGTTTCGATTTACACTTCGGAAATCGTTTTTAAAAAATATCATTTCAAAAAATAGTCATTAAAACCATGCTCCTGAAACTTAACTGCATGACCGTGGAACATTCCCCCATCACTTTGACCCATCGAGCAAAAAGACAAAAGAGAGAATCTAATCCTTATGAAAGGGAGACCAAAAAAGTGGCCTCTGATGGCGGACATATCCGGAAATGCGAATGCGCCAAATTTAAATTTTCCGCCACTTATTAACAGTAGCTATATAATATTTTTCAGAATGTGTCTTAGACGAGAAAGTTTTAATTAATTATTAACGACAATAGTCTAAAATGCGACACAATTAATAAAAAACTTCAATATAAATAAGATTTCATCTGACATTTGGGACAAACAATAACATAACCCAACTAAATTTGATGTCAAACAAGGAGAGAGAGACTCTCTTTCCTTGTTTAATGTGGCCTCTAAAGATCGCACTTCTTGTCTAAAGGCCCGTTTTCACGCTACGTCTTATTGTACGTTTTGTTGGATAGGACAAATTACTTACTTACTTACTCCGTGGCGTTACAACCCTTCGTGGGTTTTAGCCGACTCGACAACATGCCTCCACTGTTTTCTGTCTTGAGCAACCTCCATCCAATTCTCCACGCCCATAGTGCTTAGGTCTCCTGCTATATTATCTCGCCACCGGAGACGAGGGCGTCCGCGTGGTCTCCTTCCAGTTGGGACTTCCTCCCACACCAGTCTTACTGTTCGTTCGTCAGAATGTCTTCTGAGGTGTCCTGCCCATTGGAGTCTTCTGGACTTTATTTCTTTTATGATGTTGGCGTCTGGGTAAAGGTCTTCAAGCTCTTTATTAGTTCTTATCCTATATTGTCCTGATGCTTCATCAAGCACCGGACCAAAGATCTTCCTTAGGATTTTTCTTTCCCAAACACGTAGTCTCTCTTTATTTGTCTTTGTTATCGTCCACGTTTCGCTTCCATACATCACAACGGGTCGTATGATTGTTTTATAGACCTGTATCTTCGTACGTCGTGTTAGTTGTTTTGATTTTATAAGGTTTTGGATGGCAAAAATACATCTGTTGCCGGCCTGAATCCTGTTGTTTATTTCTTGGGATCCGTTATTGTCTTCAGTTATTGTTGTTCCAAGATACTTGAATTCTCTAACGCGCTCAAAGTTAAAGTCATCGATGGTAATGTTCTGACCGATTCTGTCTCTGCTTTGGTTATTGCGGCTCATATACATATATTTCGTCTTGTTTTCGTTGATTTGGAGCCCCATCTTCTCTGCTTCCTTCTCAAACCTTACGAAAGTCTCCTTCATCCTTAATCGCGTGTTTCCTATTAGATCTATATCGTCTGCAAATGCCAGTAGTAAGTTTGGTCCTTCTCGATGAAATATTGTATTCGGTTTTTCGATTCTTGCACTTCTGATTATGTGCTCCAGAGCTAAGTTGAAGAGTTGTGGTGAAAGTACATCTCCCTGTTCAGGATAGGATAAATCCTATATAATAAAACGTTGCATGTAAACAGCAAAACGTACGTCTTGTCGGAAGGGAACACATAGTGTGTATACACTGGACAAAACGTACGTTTTATATGACCAACAAAAAGTACAATAAGACGTAGCGTGAAAACGGGCCTTAACAATATTTTTGCCCCCACTACCTTTACATTCCCTCTTTTGTCTTTTTGCACGATGCTTTCACCCCAGGCCACAGAATAATAAATGTTTTAAAAGGAAACACATAACACAGATATATAATTTGTGAGGTTATGTAATTGTTTATATTTATGTTTAATTATATTATATTTATGTTATTTTATTTAACAATGTTAATATAATTGTATAGTAGTCTATGATTGCCGTAAGTCAATTAAACCGGGTTAATTTTTCTATGCAAACCGCATAAACAACACTGGTTCCCTCTAAAATATGGCGGAACGTCGAAGGAGATGCGCGTACTTAATTTTCCATGGAGAGTGGGCATTCTGATTGTTTATTATTCTGTGCCCAGGCAGTTAATAAAGAGAAATGACAGTCTATCTTTCTCACGAAGAGTTTAACCAATCATTTATTTTAACAAAATCTCGGGGTGTCAATAAAATAATCAAATGAAGCTTAATTAGGCAATGTCAATTCTGTCAAAAGTAATGACAGATCTTCCGTTTGTTTAAAAGTTTTCAATTTTATTTTATTATCTTTAACTTTGGTATGCATTTATTCTTAGTAATTTTAATTTAATTTGGTTACTTAATTTTTAAAGTTTACTTTGAGTTACCTATTGTAGCAAAGAATTTTTGTGTTGTGCTAGTATAAAAACTAAACATGATGAATTATTGTAATGTTCCGTTGTGTACAAATCATGGAAAAATTACAAAAAGGATGATGATAGTAAGTTGTCAAATAGTGAGTTGTCAGGAAGCAAACAATAATAGTATTTAACGTTTGTTTCCATTTGTTTCTGAAAATATGTGTCATAAATATTATGTAATTAGTTTATAACTGTTTTATCTTAAACAAAAAATAAATATACGTATATCTAGAAACATTGTGCATTTTTTATATATCCTTTTATTTTTTAATATTATATGTGAGATTATTTCATCGAAAATAGTAAGAGATTTTCCAGTAAATTTTAATTAGTAACGAAATAGCCCGCAAGAGGCGCTAAAGGGTATGTATGTAAGGGGTGTCCATTTGAATTTCACTCCAAAAGATGATTTGTAATGACCCCAGCCGCAAGGGATCCTAATGAACGAAATTTATACATTGAGTTGCCTATCAATTTCTAATATTATATTATTTATCTATTATTATACCAGATAGTATTTTAAGCGGTTATGTTTCTCAAACTTGACGGGTGACTTACTTTGACCTCGATAATGTAGGCAATTAGCCATGCTTTTAGTTGAAAATTCTGAGGGTGATGTTTTTACCATCAGAATGATTTTTCGAGAAAATTCTGATTATTATGTGTGTTTGTGTATTGTGCACAGCACATCCTGTGCAATTAAAGGTTAAAGTACGTTTATTGACGTTTCAATTTCCACTTCGAAGATCGTTCTCAAAATACAAACATTAGTAAATTAAACACATTTTGTTTTTTTAAAAAGCAATGAAAAACGGTTTGGTTTAAACTATATGTATTAAGTGGTGCATATGCATAATTGTAGATGATGTGTCTCCGATTTTCTATTAATCCGTTAATGTTGGTATATTCGTGTTGCTGGCTTCTTCTTTTATTGCTTCCTAAAATGAATTTTCATTGAAGCAGGTGTTTTGGGCTCTATCATATAATGATTTCATAAGTTCCTTTTTTCAAATGTATCAGCAGAATGTAGCTGGCTCTGGTTGCCAATACTCATAACCAGTAACAAGAATATACCAACACCAACAACAGATTATTAGAAAGTCGGAGCAACACAAAATACATAAACATATTACAAAAACAAATAATACGCAAACACACAAAATAATCAGAATTTCATATTATCCTAAGGCAAAAACACTTCTTCGTCACGTGCCAAATCAGAATTAGCCGACGTTGGCGATCACCATTGCAAGGGTTTCTCGATTTTCTGCCACATGGAATAATCATCCTGCATTTGGTACCTGAGTCCATTCATTAATGTTTTTTAATCAAGAATTCTTCCTATATCTGTAAAAACACTACCCTCAGAATTTGCAACTCAAAGTATGGCTATTTACCAACAAGATTGATGCCAAAGTAGAAAAATATAACCGCTTAACAAAGTTTCGGTTATAATAAAACTCACTATTATTTGAAATAATCTTTTTTGAAAACTATTTCCGTAGTAATCGAAACGTTAAAAAGCAGTTAAAAATGTAATTTTCATTACAATAAATTGTGGCTTAACACTTTGGCCGCCACGCCAAAGTGTTAAGCCACAATTGATTGTAATGAAAAGTGCGCATGTGTGTGCCAAAAATATACATGTGGGGCAGATAATGAAACATGTCTCTGTGTACTACGTGTATACTCTTATACACACATTTAAGAGGAAAGTTACCACGTCTAACCTTGACGAAATCGTTGATGATCAGTAATTCGAGAACACGAGAATGTCAGTTGTAAAGAAACACTCGCAACGTGTTTTAATACATTAATTATTGTGCATAATGTCTTACGAGAAGAACAACGGAGATTGCAGAGTTTATGGGATAACAATATGAGCGATGATAGCGAGGATCCATATCACAACGACTCAGATAATGATCCTGTGTACAAACAACATAGGCAGTAGTGTATTGACTTCTAGCGAACCCAGTGTAAAAAGATGTAGGATTGAGAAGCTGGACCTTGAAGGTTTGTAATCTTTTCTTTTAAAGTTATAACATCAAAACGAAACTCAAGATTATTTCTCAATAGGTAATAAAAACTTTGCATCAAAAATAAAAAAATCATAATAATTGTGGTATGAACGAGTCGTCAAAGATTTCTTCAATGTTTTCCGACTTACAATAACACAAGGAAAATGAACTAGCGTAAATATTTCCTAACCTTTTTTTTGTTTCAGAATCTAGGGATTCTATAAGGATTCTGAAACAAATATTTCGTCAAATGTTGAAGAGCAAGATGTGTCGGATTGGGTCGTAGTTGTAGAGATCCCAAAGACTTAATTTTCATGGGGACATTGGTTTGGTCAAAGAAGTACAAGACATGAAAGGTGGAGATACATTTGCTTACTATAAATTATTTCTTAATGAGGAGTTAATAAATACTTTAGTAACCGAAACCAATTTGTACGCGACACAAACCATAATAAAAGCCATTACGGAAGAGACCCCCATGCCATCCTTTAGATTAGGTAAATGGATCATCGTGATTCGCGAAGAAATGCTTTGTTTTTTGGATTTTCTGCTACGGATGGGTTTAGACAAAAAAAAAACCGAAAATCACAGATTATTGCAAAAATTTTGAATTTCATTGCTCTAAAGCGGCAAATGCAATGTCTCGAAACCGCTTTGAAAATATTCTAAGAATGTGGTATTTCGCTAACAACAAATAATGTAAAGAGGCAGAACGACTCAGCAAAATTCGATTCCTGGTTGACTCCTAAATAAGAAGTTCAAGCCAGTTTTCCTTCCTGACGAAAAAGTCATTTAGAGACGAAACAATAGTACCCTTCCAAGGGCGCTTAGTTTTTCGAAAATATGTAGGAAAAAGGCATAGACTCGGAATCAAGCTTTTCAAAATATGTCTCACTGGAAGTTTCCATTACCATTCTAAAATATATTGCGGAACAGAAAAATCACGATATGCTGGTAGCCACCAAGATTGTGTTTGAACTTATGGGTGGGTGTCTTGATAAAGGCTTGACTGTATGCCAGCACTGGGTAAGTACAAAAATTCATCATCATCACTGGCTCGACAACCCTTTTTGGGTCTTGGCCTGTTCCAGAATTCTTCTCCATTCTGATCTGTTTCGTGCTTTTTTTCTCGTTTTTTATTTTTAAGATTGTTATATAATTTTCTATTCATTCTAAGTATCTGAGCTTCGGTCTTCCTCTTGTTCTTTTTCATGCTGGCATCTGTTTGAATATTTTGTTTGGTATTTCGCCTTCTTCCATTCTTTCTACATGTCCTATCCAACGCAGCCATCCTATTTTAATGAATGTTATAATATCCGGATCCTGGTATATTTTGTATAGTTCAAAGTTTACCTTCTTCGCCATATTCAGTTTTCTTTTGTGCCCTTATATATGTGTCGCAAGATTTTTCTTTTGAAGGTGGCTAACAACGTTTCCTCTCTTTTAGTGAGTGTCCAGGTTTCTGAGCCGTATGTGAGTACCGGTCTTATTAAGGTTTTATATATTTGGCATTTTGTTTTTCTTCTGACGTTATCTAATCTTAGTTGCCTAATTAAGCCATGGTGACACTTATTGGCAATAAATATTCGCCTCTTCACTTCCACCACAACGTTATTATCAGACGTGACTAGAGATCCCAAGTATATAAAGTTTTTACCCCCTCAATGTTATATTCTCCTATTGTTATATTTTGTGGCTGCCTTATTTCTGTGTTTTTACTTACCTGCATATATTTTGTTTTGGTCTGATTGATTTTAAGTCCACTATTTTGTGCAGCTCGTTCTATTTGGTTGTATGCCTCTATCATTTCTCTTCTTGATCTTGCGATTATGTCAACATCATCTGCAAATGCTAGTATTTGCACACTTTTATTAATGATTGTTCCTCGAGTATTGACTGTTGTGTCTCTCAGTATTTTCTCGAGTACGATGTTGAACAAGATGCATTTTGTATCCGGATTCTACTTTCTACTTTTAGAGATTCTTTTATCAGTTCTATTAGTTGTGTTGGTATATTAAATTCTTTCATTCCTTTTATTAAGAATTCTCGGTTTATATTGTCATATGCGCTGTCAAAGTCTATGAAGAGATGATGTGTGTCGATGTTATATTCACTTGTTTTTTCGAGGATCTGTCGCAGATCAAATATCTGGTCCATTGTTGACTTCTGTCTACAGAAGCCACTTTGGTATTTGCCAACTATTTTTTCAGCGTGTGGTCTAAGTCTTTCATAAATGACGTTGGACATTATTTTGTATGCTGCATTCAGCAGCGTGATTCAACGGTAGTTTCCACATTCTAACTGATTTCCTTTTTTATGCAATGGTACAATAATACAGCTATTCCACTTCATGTATTGTTTTTTGTAGTGCGTCTCCTCCTTCCTTCAGTAATTCCGATGCTATTTGATCCGATCCCGGTGCTTTATTTTTTTTTAATTTGTCTACTGCTGCTCTAATCTCGGCTATTGTTGGTGGAGTCTTTTCTCTGTTATCTGCTTGCTCTAATGGTCAGGGTTCGTCTCTCTTCGATCTCCTTCAAGCTTTTCTGCAAAATGTTCTGTCCATCTACTTAGTATCTCTTGCTGTTCTGCCAATATATTACCTTCCTTATCTCTACACATCGCCGTTCTCGGTTTGAAACCTTATCTGCTTTTGTTCAGTTTCTGATTGTTTTCTAGCACAAAAATTACTTGAAAGAAAAACTTATCTTGTCATCACACTCAGAAAAATAGGAAAGTAATTCCAGAAGAAATTTTGTTAACAAAGGCTAAATTATAGGCAGAAAGAAAGATGGTATAGTTCTATCCAAATGGAAAGATAAAAGGGACGTGTTGATGCTCACAACAAAACATGATGAAACGCTAGTTGAAGTTCCAGTCAGAATAAATAGATTTAAACCCAAGACAGTTGTTGATTATAACAAAACAAAAATGTTTATTGATTTATCTGATCAGATGTAGTCATATTCCACTTCTGTAAGACGAAGTCTAAATGGTACCGTAAAGTTACAATAGTATCGTTTACTAGAACTTGTGTCGTAAATGCTTGTTATTTATTCAATAAAAGACTAACAAAGTAGATCAAAACAACTAACAGAATTCAAAAAAGCTTTAAGTTTTAAAATGTTTGCTTTTGAAAAAAAAAAAGAAAATTCTTTAGACTTTCAACTGCAACGTCGACTAAAACCATCGAGCAAAAAGACAGAAGATGGAAGGTAAAGGTATTGGGTTCAAAAATATTGTTGAACGGGAAGTGCCATTTTGAGAGGGCACATTATAGTCACACAGATTTCAATTAAAAATGTCTCATTTACAAATTTAACTGAGAGCTAACGGCAACAATGCTAAATATCGGGAGTAAAATCTTACCGGGGTCGTTTTTATTGTGTATGTTTCGACAATGTAAATAAGTAAAATATACGAAATAATATCATAACATTTGCCCACGTAACAATATAAATTGTGCATACCGGTTCGTTTTTCGAACGTATAGTTGGACCAGTTCAGTTAAATATTTTAAAACATCGGTAAGCTTATCAATATTACGCTTGGCTATATATTTACGTCCTTGGAAAAAATGGTAATGAAATGATATATTTGATTCGTTTCACATTCTTATATGTCCAGAGGCGGGGTGTGTTCTATTTCTTGTGCATGTGACTTTCTTTTATATATTTTTTAAATAGACTTTATTATTATTTATTAATTTTAAAATAGTTTTTGTGGTAAGTAAACAACAAATACATAGCAGAATATTATGATTGATGTTTATTCTTTTTAGAGCATTAAGATGGATGACGTGGCGGGTCCAAGCAATGTACAAAGAAAACGGAAGTTTATGTCGGTAGAAGAAAAGCAGATTGTCTGTAGAGTGTATAAAAATTTAAAAAATACACTTCGTACAGTAGAAGCTTTAGCTCAGTGTTCATTTTTAACGGGAGTATCCGTGTCGACAATAGAACACATTGTACGTGAAAAAAGGTGACTGGGATTGTGCAAGCTCCAAAAGTACATTATCGTGGTAGAAAAAAATTAAATTGGAAGAGTACCAGAAAAATTTTGTACGCTCCACTATTCATTCCTTCTTTTTTGAGAATACAGCGCCAACCCTCGAATCCATTAGGACAAAGGTAATGGAGTCTGATTCCAAAAATGAGCAAAAAGACGTTAAGGAAAATAATAAAAGAAGATTTAAAATTTATGTATGCCCGTAAATCTGTCTTCCAAATTCTTGTAAAAAGATATCTTCGTTCTATTAGAGAGGTTCATTCTGCCCACAAAAAGATTTATTATCTGGACGAAACGTGGGTAAATGCTGGTCCCACAGTATCTAAGATCTGGCAAGATACTACTATAACGAGTTATCGTCAAGCATTTGTGGATGGTTTATCAACAGGGTTACGAGGACCAACGAGTAAAGAGCAACGAATAATTGAGCCCATATAGGTAGTGAGAGTGGATTTTTAGAAGATAATGCACTAATTTTTTTATCTAAAAAAACGGGGGATTACCATGAAGACGTGGACGCCCAACGTTTTGAAAAAAGGTTTCAATCCCTTCTTTCACGAGTCGAGCCTAATTCCATAATAGTGATGGATAACGTTTCTTATCATAGTCGATTAACAAAACATCTGCCAACTATGGCCACTAGAAAAGCAAATATGCAGAGTTAGTTAAGACAAAAAGGAATTCCATTTTCCGAGGACATGGTTAAGACTGAGCTTATAAATGTAATTAGACAGCATCATGACAGATATCGCCAGCATGTTGTAGATACAATGGCACGTGCTAAAGGCATTACTATTTTGAGACTTCCCCCTTACCATTGCGAGTTGAACCCGACAGAATTAATCTGGGCTCAAATAAAGGGTTATATAGATCGTGAAAACGTGACATATAAAATTTCTGATGTCCAATTTTGTTGAAATTCGCATTGGATTGGATACGAAAAGAAGATTGGGCTAATGCCGTAGCTCATGTAATCAAGGAAGAAGATCATCATCCTTAAAAGTCTTATTTAAAGTTTTTGCAAAGTTTTGCCCAAAAAATTTTGCAATCTCAGTGTTTAACTTATTGCCTAATTTTAACGGTGGAATTTTATGGTAATACGATATTCACAGATATCGCGGCTGTAACACATATTTCTTTGTCCATAACAGTAATTTAGATAACATAAATCACTTTTTAAATGACATGTGTGAATGGAACTTTATTTTTCTAATAACAATATGTTCTTGCAAGTGCATAACTTTGTTTAGTTGGTAAACCTACATTATCCGTCACAAAATTAAACAAAAATTATTAGAATAAAAATAAATAATAAATTCACTGTATGAATACGATATATTATATTCCGTAGTTCCGTAGTATATTCGAGTTTATTTAACTCTTTTTCAAAACATACTAAAAATTAACATAACAAATATCATTAGAACAATGAAGTTGTTGTATCTTCAACAGGCTTACCCTTGTGAGTATTGTGTTGTAAAATCATTGACATTATTAATTTGATTTTCTTTTTCTTTTTGTCTAAACTTATTACTACGGTTTCCATGTCTCTTCTATTTTTTATATTTATTTTAGGTTAGTTTGACAGAGAAAGTGTCTATGTTTATGAAAACATAGTTTCATAAACATCAAGTATCTTTGATATATTCCCTAGTAGTTACTCTTTTCCTATTATTTTGGGCTTTGGGATAATAATAGATCACCTAGTAGGAGCTTAGAACGCTTAGTGGAACTATGATGGGACGTCGGTCAATATAAAATCCAAGGAAGTGGTGGATAGACGAAGTAAGAACCGATGCTAAAGAGATAATGAGGGTGGATAACTGGAGAATAGCCAAGGAAAGAGGTGCTTAGAGGAGGATGCTGGGAGAGAACAGGGCCTAACGTGGGCTGTAGCGCCATAGGAGAGAGATTATATTATATGGAGAGTTATAGTATAACAAAGTAAACTGAATGATTTCTATATTAAAAATGTCATTAATAAAATAAATTTTATTGTGTGTAATAAATTATACATAAATATTATATTCATTTCATTTGCTTTTAACGGAACAAAAAAATTTTCTTACGGAACATAAAATATACGTAATTACTATTTAAATGGGAATAAGCCACAATTAAAGGTTAAAGTACGTTTATTGACGTTTTAATATCCACTTCGGAAATCCTTCTCAAAATACAAACAGTAGTAAATTAAACAAATTTTGTTTCTTTATTAAGAAAGAAATAAAATTTGTTTAATTTACCACTGTTTGTATTTTGAGAATGATTCCTGAAGTAGAAATTGAGACGTCAATAAACTTACTTTAACCTTAAATTGTGGCTTATTCTCATTTAAATAGTAATTACTTAAAAATGCCACAAGAAAATAGCTTTAGAACAATAATAAAACATATGAAATTATATAATTTACTTTTTAAATAATTGAAATTAAATTTTAAAAATTGTTTGATGCCTATTGATCATTGCTTAATTACTAACCTTTCTTCTTATATGGCTTTTACTTTATCCGTCAAGACACAGATAATAATTTAATAATTATATCGGTCTTAGATTTAATTTTTAGGTAATTACGTATGTATTTAAATAAATAATTAAAATTTTATTTTGGTACGCCACTGCAAAATTGATAAGGGAAATTTCCTTTCGTAGATTTAAATGCGATGTTGCTAAAAAATAGTCTTTAAGTAAAAACTGCTTTAGTATAAACAAGGAAAGAGAGTCTCTTTCCTTGTTTAAGAAATAAAATTTGGTTGGATTGTTATTGTTTGTCCCAACTGACATGCAAAAATATTGTTAGACAGAAAGTGCGATCTTTAGAGGCCACTTTAAACAAGGAAAGAGTCTCTCTCCTTGTTTGATATCAAATTTAGTTTAGTTATGTTATTATTTGTCCCAAATGTCACATGAAATCTTATTTATATTGAAGTTTTTTAACAATTGTGTCACATTTTAGACTATTATCATTAATATTTAATTAAAACTTTCTCGTCTAAGACACATTCTGAAAAATATTATATAGCTACTGTTGATAAGTGTCGGAAAATTTAAATTTGGCTCCTTTGCATTTCTGGATATGTACGCCATATTAAGAGGCCACTTTTATGAATTTTGGTCTCCTTTTTATAATGATTAGATTCCCTCTTTTGTCTTTTTGCTCGATGACTAATACACAGATTGATCCCAACTGAAAAAAGGACTTTGTACTATATGCTATAAAAAATATAAAGATGGCAATGGGCGCGCATACGCAACGAAAAATTTAAGGCAAGTTAAAACCAAATATGATTTGGTTTTAATTTGCCAATTGTGAAGAACATTTTTTGTGTCTGGAATGCTTTTATGACAATCATATTTGTAATAAAAATAATGTTTTTTTTTTATATTTTTTTCTTATTATGTAAAATTTTTTGTTCTTTTATAACAATAGTATAAAACGGTATAGCTAATAAAATTGTAATACAAAATGTAAACTTAACTTCAATTTCTCACTGCTAATTTCTCAAGCTCTTTGAATATGCACATGGCTCCAACCAAAAATTTGCATGTGTATACACGCAGCGGTTTTGATCCTCGCGTGTGCATACTTTTGGATACACACGGTGGTCAAAGTGTTAATCCCATATAAACATATTTAATTTAGACATGCCACAAGAAAACAGTTTAAGAACCTCTATAAAATCGTTACACCGCCTTCTTCATCGTTTCCCACTTATTTTCCATTCATCAATACGTTTTTTCAAGACACATTTCTTTAATTTTGCTAGTGCTTTAAGTAACAAAAAAAAAACAGTTTTCTTACTTCAAACACTAGCAAGAAGCGTGAATATGTCAATATTGTTCTGAAGCCTTTTCTTGTGGCATCTAAATACAATTTACTAGTTTTATTGAGAATAAACCACAACTTTACTTTAACACGTTTAGCTCCACACATTGACTCGCTTATTTCGTCTCAGACCAAACGTTCTGTCGCCACGTTTAAATACAATAATCCTCCTCCTCATTCCTTGGGCCCTTGTCAGGGCGTAGTGACACCATCCAGCCAAAAGACAAAAGAGGGAATCTAATCGTTATAAAAGGGAGAACAAAATTCCCAAAAGGAGACCAAAAGTGGCCTCCTAATATGGAGGACATATCCAGGAATTCAAAGACGCCAAATTAAAAGTAGCTATAACTATTTTTCAGAATGATTCTTAGAGGAGAAAGTTTTAATTAAACAATAACGATAATAGTCTAAAATGTGACACAATTGTTACAGAACTTCAATATAAATAAGCTTTCATGTGGCAGTTGGGACAAACAATAACATAACCCAACTAAATTTGATTTCTTAAACAAGGAAAGTGACCCTCTTTCCTTGTTTACTGTGGCCTCCCAAAATAGCACTTCTCATCTAACAATATTTTTGCCCCCACTACCTCTTCTGTCTTTTTCTCGATGAGTGACGCTCGTCAGGGCGTAGTGATATTATTAGCTTGCTGTCTCCATTGGGAACGATCCTGTGCCATATTTATGGCTTCATGTAGGGATTTTCCTATCACAGTCTTCATTTGATCTGCCCATCGTGTTGGAGATCTTAATCTTGGTATTCGGCTGTCTACCTTTCCTTCTATTAACAATAGTTTCATGGTCCCCGTTCTTTTAGCTATGTGGCCGAAGTAAATTAGATATGCTAGTTTTACTTTTTTTAATACCCTATATTTTATATCAAGCTCATCCAGGATCGGAAGGTTGGTTCTATGTTTTGTCCAGGACATGCGTAGAATTCTTATGTAGATCCACATTTCGAAGTACAATAATATTACTGTGGGCCAAATTGCTACAGTCATACTTGCTACATATTTGGGGCAAAACGTGTTAAAATAAGTTTATTTTGACGTTTCTATTTGCACTTCGGAAATTTCTCAAAAACGATTTCTGAAGTGGAAATCGAAACGTTAAAATAAACTTATTGAAAGTAAAATTGTAGCTTATTCCCAACAAGAATAGTAAACTTATATATCAGCAACGAATAGGTAACAAATTAATTTTCTTACGATAATATATACACAAAAGACCCGTAACAAGGTAACAAATTATTGTAAATTACTTCATTGTGATAACATATCAATCTTGGCTAGACCGCAGAGCATATGAATACTTTTTCATTATTTCTTCCGATGTTTCCAATCTTTTCAGAGGAATGCTCATGTCTTTCGTAACTATTCCGCCTAAACATTCTGCTCGGTGTTCCTTCAAATAAAAAAAAATATATTAACACATTAAACATTTTCATTCATGATAAAAAATTGTTATACAGTGCTAGTCAAAAGTCCGTTCCGCCCCCCCTCGTATCTTTTGAACGATTATTGTCAATAGTAAAATTTGGAGGGAGGTAATAAACAGACGTAGACTTCTCAACTAGACATAACAGATGACGTAATAGTGACCGACGACATTACAGCGCCACTATGACAGATAACTTAAAGTGGGACCTTATGGCAAGTGATACCTCGTTTGAAAGGTAATGAAATTACCGTACATTCTTCAACAATTCGTTGTTTCAAAATGTGATTGAGAGAGATGGTCATTCTATCGTACCTCTTTGTCCAAATCCATCTACCACGATATTCCTCATCTAGGTAACGTCTTACTGCTCCATAATGGTGTGCAGGAGCACCATCTTGTTGAAACGTTATTTCCAAGTTGCCGAATTCATCTGGATTCATTGGATTCAGATGGCGCAAAATCGGACTAAGTGGAAGAGCATGCGAGAGGCCTATGTTCAGCAGTGGACGTTAGAGGCTAGTTGATGAATTCATCTGGATTGTCCTCCAGAATTTCAAGTATTAACGGTTCAATTGCATTTTGTAACATCTCCAGATACACTTCACCGGTTAAGTTAGTATTGAGAAAACAGGACCAACTATGTGGTTTTTCAAAACACCTGCCCAAACATTTATTTTTTTTGGGAAATTGAGTATGTGTTTCCCGAAAGACGTGAGGATTCGTGTCACTCCAATACCTTAAATTGTGTGTTAACATTTAAATTGAGAGAATAAGTACTTTCGTCACTAACACAAATTGTTTTTTATGTAATAGGGCTGTTGGTTAATTTTATTGGACATATTTTCACAGAATTCTAGTCTTAGGTTAGGTTCATCATCTGAAAGTTGTTACACAATTTTTAATTTGTATGGATGACATTTTTTTTCAGCCAACATTCGGTGTGTGTCTTTTAACTGATTCCATAAATATATGCAACTTGGATGTAGAAGTAGGGTTCACTACCATTTCTGAAATTATGTCAATTTTTTTTTGTCATCATTAATTGTTGGTCGACTAGATCGTTTGACATCTTGAACACTACCTGTTTGTTTGAATTTGCGAAGAAGCTTCCTCAAATAAGCTTTAGATGTAGGGCAATCGGGGTACCTCTTATTAAAAAGACGTTCCGCTGCATGGAAATTATTTCCACATTCACAAATTATTAGTACGTACCATTCTCCCTTTGTAAAAATTGAAACGTCTCGTTAAAAAATTAAACTAAATATTAACTAAGAACAACTAACTAAAAACAACTAGACCAAACTTGAATTGCCTAAACTAAGCAGAAACAGAAACTAAATATTTAGCTATAAACGCTTTTGCAAACTAAAAACAACTAGATAATTGACAAACGTCAACTTTTTTGACAAATAACCAAAGGCGGACGTTAGAATTTTTATTAATTAAATGCCAAACTAGAATTTTAGTATTTATTTAATTTATTGGTCAAAATTGTGTTTACGCTGTATAGATATTATTTAATATTTCTAATAGTACAACACAATTTTCACAATGAATAAATATTAGTCAAATTATTACAATATAGGCTTAAACTGATTTATACTTAATTGAAAATAAACTAATTAAAATTAAAATCAATTTTATGTATAAATTGGCATGTCATTTTTTAACAGTTTGTTGTTTGTACTGCTACAGGTCAGATGGTAGGCATTCGTTTTATAACCAATGATTAATTGCAGTTCATTTTTCATGCAATCTCTCACTAACTGTTCCAACTCCCTTGATGGTTGTTCGGGATCATCATATGGGAGGTATGCTGATCTGAGAACTATCTCCTTCATACTTTCTTCCTTTATGACCTTCATTTTGACCGTTGTTCAGTCTGTGGAACAGAGATCACAACCAGTCTTCTGTGTTAAGGTCTTGATTTTGCCTCTTAAGACGGCTCCTGATGGTTTCTTCATCAAGCTCTTTATCGGGGACGCCAGTGAGGGCCATGGGGCACTTGGGCATCTTATTTGGATCAATTATATTTAGGTTTGCTCCCTCCCACAGGCTCTCGATAGTCTTTACCACTTCAGTCGTCCATTTTTTTTTGTATACTCGTTAACACAGTTCATCCACAGGGTCCCTTCGCTAAACGATATTTTATGGAACTGCACAAGTTTATTTTGACCTCCGATAGGAGCCTCATCAAGTGCTTGCTCCACTTTGTTAATGATCAAATTAGCTTGAGCCCGATTTTTTCTCTCGGTGATTGACTTTTAATTAATTTCATGTATAGTTTGTAAGAAGAGAGTATTAATTATATTATTTGTAAATTTGTACATATTTAAATTTAAAATTTGAATCATAATATTTTTTCTAAAAAGATTCATATATTAAAAGTTAAAATTATTTTGTTTTATTCAAAAAATTTTATAAAACACAAAAATTTTATGTTATTTTACGACCACGCGGTATCTACATATAAAAAATCTAAAGTTGCATTTGTTGCCCCACTCTTTCTTATTTTAGAAGCAGTAACAGCGCTGACATGACCGCTCCCTAGTGGTACAAATAAGGAACTAACATCACGATCAACTTCTCATTGTTTTTTGTATAGCCTTTGCCGACTCTACAAAATGACAGTGAAAGATTCTTCTATATGCGTCTATATTTTTTGATTTTACTGTCATTGCATGCAGTTGTCTTTTTAAAGATAAATCACGTGCTATGATTTTTTTACGGGTGTTATTAAATTAAAGGTAATTTTATATAACCGAAATTTTCCAATACACCATCTTTCAATAAAGTCGTCCCAGGAACGCAACTCAAAATTATTGATATCATTTTAAACTCATCTACTTTAAAATGTATAATATATGTCTAAGTTGTCAATATGAATAATCGGATAAAATTAAATTATTAGAATTTTTTTACCAAGTAAAAAAAAAAGAAAATTTGCTTAATTTATTAATATTTTGTATTTTGAGAACAATTTCCAAAGTGGAAATCGAAACGTCAAAATAAACTTATTTTAAAATTAAAATAAAATTGTTGCTTATTTCCAATAAAAACAGTAGGGGAGAGGCTGGAATAGTGGCCAGTCAGGTACAGTTGCCACTTTTAAATATTTTGTTGTTTTTGATAGATACAGACGAGCCATCTAGTACAAATGCTAACAATTTTAGTCACAGTAATCGCTTACTACGCTTGACCCCTGCACCATCGTTTTCAGAACCATTTTGTACACGAACCTGTTGAGAGGTGTGTTGTAGCAGGTAAGTTTAAACATCTTTTCAACCAATAATAATATACATATTAAATGTTCTGTATGGTTTGTGGTATATAGTATAGTATTTAAAACTTACAGGTGATGCAAATTATGATCTACCTTTAAAGTAGTAGATTTTAAGTTATGCCTCCTAAACAATGAGCTTTTGGTGCTCACATACTTATGCAGGAACAGTGTTTAGGCACTTTGGTATTTATGTGCAATGCAATAATCGCTATAGGTAATTCGATTCCGACGTTTTTAGTATTCCCTAGGAATTTTTTTAAAGACTATATGGTTAAAAACGCACCTCAAACGCACCTTGTTTTTTGACAAACAAGTCTTTGGTACTCCAATGGGTTCCACCATTTCACCAATTCTTTGTAATTATGTCTTAGACGACTTGATTAAAGATTGTTTGCAAAAAATCAATTTTGAAATACCTTTTATAAAGAGATACGTGGATGGCTTAATCTTGGCACTACCAGCAGACTCTATACAATTTACGTTAAATGTTTTCAACCAACAAAACCCACACTTGCAATTCACATGCGAGGAAGAGCGGGAGGGATCTTTGCCCTTCCTTGACATGCGTTTGCATAGATGTGAGGATAATGTTGTGAAAACACAATGGTATAGAAAACCTATATGTAGCAATAGATTCATAAGCTACCATTCCCATCATCCTCCTAGAATGAAAACCAACCTAGTCCTAGCAATGAAAGAACGTGTCAAAAGGTTATCACATCCAGATTATCTCCAACATGATCTTAACCTCTTACGGAATATTTTTGTTGAAAATTCATATCCTCTAAGACTGATTAATAAATTAATTTTTAATGTTCCATTTGTTAACAGAAATAACATTCTCACTAATTCTCAATCAGTGCCCTCAGCACAAAACAATTCTTCTCAAACAAGTGTGTATTTTTATGCCCTTCCGTATATTCCAAAACTAACCGTAGAACTTACTAAAATTTTCAAAGAATTTAAGAACATCAAAATAGCTAACAAGAACATCAAAACCATACGTCAGCTGTATAGCAAAATAAAACAACCCCTAACTACTTTAGAGTCAAGAGATGTTGTTTATTGCATTCAATGTACTGAATGTCCATCCACGTACATTGGTGAAACTGGAAGAAATCTGTCTAGTCGTATCATTTCTCATAAGAGTGACTGTAGACTAAATAAACCCACTTGTGCTTTGGCAGAACACACTATCGATCTAGACCATAAGATAGATTTCAACAATGTAAAAATATTAGCCAGAGAGAAAAATAAATTTAAGAGAACATTCTTAGAAATGGTACATATCAGCAGGAATGATAACAACAATCTGAATAAAAGATCTGAGATCCAGAATCTTAGCAAAATTTACAATTTTATTTTGACTTTTGACTAGGGTCTTCTGCATCTCAGAGTGTTTCATGTCTTGTTTCTTAAATTCCATTATTAATTGCTATAATTATCATTATTAACTTCAGTTATTATTCAGATGGTTCATTTTGTTTTTGGTTGTTTGTTTTTTCTAAACCAACTTACTAAATACTATTTTCTTTTTATTGTTTGACATAATGAACTTTTTTTAAATTTCCCTCTCAATTTAAAGTTGGTAACATGGTTGGTAGTACTTAAAATCACAAACGGTATTTTGTTAGACATCAATTTGAAAGTTTGTTTGTTGTAGTTACATCGAAATATTTAAACAACAATAGTTCCTCCTACTGCCTCTTTCTGTTCGTGAGATGTGACTGAATTCAAACCTGCGAAGACGACTGTTTTTTGTCAAACATGTCGTCTTATTTTTTACATTTTAAACTTTGTAACATGTTCTTTAATTTTTAAGTTATTTTAAAATTTTTAAGTTTTAATGCCTTCAGTAATTCAGATCACATTATGTTATTTAACGTTGTGTTTTATATGCTATGAATCTTACTTTCTGGTAAGTTTTTATAACTTTTATATTACATCAGCCTAAGTTTATAACACAGTAATTTTCATTGTAGACCTTGATAAAGGTGGCAAACAACCACCGAAAGCTCGGATTTCAGAATAAATACTACGCCTTAGCAAAGCTCTATTTTTTATTGACTACCACACCCAAAACGAAAAAAGCATTTACATATTTTTCCAAACTAGTCAAAAAAAATTTTGGACTACCTTATATATATATATATATATATATATATATATATATATATATATATTATATATATATATATATATATATATATCAATCGGTTTTAAAACGTCTTGCGACGTTGTCCGATGCCTAATTTCCATGACACTCTATCATCCCATTGGCCCTCTCTAAGATCTCTTGCGCTCATCGCCTTCGTTACTCCCTCTCCAAGATTTCTTGGGTCTTCCTCTCTTTTTGCGGTTTGGTGGTACCAATTGCATAATTATTTTTGGGAGTATTGAGTTATCCATCCTCTGGTCGTGTCCGTACCATATCAGCTGTTTTCTTTCTATGTCTATTGTTAGAGTCGTCAACTCTCATTCGCTGTCTTCTCATTATTACCTATTCTCTCTCTGCGTAGCACTCCTACTGATCTTCTAAAAGCGTCCATTTCTACTGCCTCTAGTTTTCTTCTGTTGTTTTCGGTTATTTGCCAATTTGCTGTACAATAGACTGCTTTTAATAAGAGATTCGTAGATATTGTGTTTTCTTTTTTTTCCTTTTCATGACTCCACAGTACGCTGTTTAGACAACCTATTTTTTTTTCTGGATTGTGTCATTATTCTCTTTATTTCTTCGTCGTCTTTCCCCGTTGTGTCAAAAACGACTCCTAGGTATGTGTAGTGGTCGCAGGGCATGATGATTCCGTTATTTTCTAATGTGATGTTCGATAGTTCGGTACCTATTGACAGGTATTTTGTTTTTTCTGTATTAATTTCTAGTCCCCACTTTCTATATTCTTCTTGTAATTTCCTTGCCATGTACTCCAGATCATCTTTATCGTTTGCTATAACGACCTAGTCATCAGAAAACTGCAATGTATACAAGCAAATTTCTCCAAGGTCTACGCCCATGCCTCTGCATTTTCGTTTCCACTCTTTCAATGCTATTGCAACATATATTTTAAACAAAGTCGGTGATACACAACACCCATGACGTAGACCTTTATTAACCAGGAGGCTTTGCGATAGTCTGTTTCCAGTTTTTATTTGTGATGTTGACCCTTCATACAAATTTTATTAAGGTAACACGTTCCAGAGTTTGTTTACAGGAACTATATCGTAAGCCTTCTGCAGGTTCAATAAACATGGGTTGGGTTTCTTGATTTGTGCTTAATTTTTTTTTCTATTAGTTGTTTGAGGCAGAAGATATTATCAGTACAACTTCTTCCTGTTCGAAAACCGGATTGTTCTTCTTCCTCTTGGTCTTTGTATTCCTTCTCAATGCGGTCTCTAATTATTCGTCCATAGAAACGGCTGAATGTATTAGTGACTGATATCCTTCAATAGTTTTAACATTTAAGCTTATTTCCTTTCTTATGGATCGACGAAATCTAAGCAATTTCCATTCGGGTACGGGAGAACCATTTATAAATTGATTTATGCACCAAGTAACGGTTTCAAACAATTTTTGTGATCCACATTTTATTAGTTCGGCTGGGATATCCCCTGGTCCTGGAGACCTACCGTTTTTCAGTTCTTTTATAGCTTTTCTAATTTCTGTCACTTGTATTCTGAGTTGATATTCATTAATATATTTCATTAATATTAAAGTTATCTTGAATTTACGCGAAAGGTGGCCACTGTACCAGCCCCTCCCTTATATTGTATTAAGATGCCACAATAAAATAGCTTCAGAACAATAGTAAGGAAAAGCAAACAATAAATAATAAAAAAATTCAAATGAAAAGATATTTACCTTAAATTTTTTCACTGTTCGAAAAGTCTTTTTGCATATGGAGCACTTTCTATGTATTAGTTCATGTTTTTTCAAAGTATTCGGCAATAAAGCAGCATCGCATATTTTACACAGCACAAGAGACTCCCCAGTATAAGGTATTAAAAGATTGTCATTTACAGAATTCACAGGTGTGTTAGATCTAGGTGATGTTTTTATATGAATTGAATCATTATTTATATCCATTGGAGATCCAATTTCTAGTTTGACAGGTTCAGTAGTATTGTTCATTGCTCTTCGCCTTGTAAGTTTAGGTGTTGATGGGATAGTTTCTAAAATGTGTTTGTTAACTGGCACGCTATTTCTTAAGCGTGGTGTTATTTTGTAAGAGTTATTTTGATGGATCATGTGCTTATTGACATTATTAACTAGTTCTAGTGATTTTAGATATTCTTCTTTAGAATCTTCTAGTTTTCTCTTTTTAAGTTTAAAGTTATCTATCTGCATACAAACAGAATTAAAGGGCATTTCATTGTAAAGTTTACTATTAACATCCGTCGTACCGGGTTCAGTTTGAAGAGCTACACTTGAAGTAAAATTTTTCACTTGAATCCCTATTTCCATAGTACCAAGTTCAGGTCGAACTACTGAATTTGAATTACAATCTTCCCCTTGAATACCTCTATCCGTAGTATAACGTTCAGTTTGAATAGCTACAGTTGAATTACAATCTTTCACTTGAATACCTACATCTTTAGCCAAACGTTTAGTTCGAACAGCTACATTTGAACTACAATTTTTCACTTGAATGCCTATGTCCACAGTACAAGATTCCGTTTGAACAGCTACAGTTGAATTACAATCTTTCACTTGAATACCTACATCTTTAGCCAAACGTTTAGATCGAACAGCTACACTTGAACTACTATTTTTCACTTGAATTCCTATGTCCACAGTACAAGATTCAGTTTGAACAGCTACAGTTGAATTACAGTTTTCAGTTTGAGCAGCTACAGTTGAATTACAATTTTTCACTTGAATACCTATACTAGTCTTTTGCATTGGCCAATTTTTAATTGAACTAGCGTTGTCACTGTGTTTTGTTAAATCTTGTCGCCGATCTTTTATCCAGTTAGCTAGAGATGATATATCTTCACAAAAATTATATAAGCTGCTATTTGTCGGTTGTATTACTGGCGTTTTGTGTTTTTGGTGCATATTTCTTTTTTTCAGGAAACCCTAAAAGTCAGAAGAATAAATAATTAAATGATGAAATATAAAAACTTATTATATAAGAGGAGTAAAGTACACTAGATTTGCTCAGAGTTCTTAGACATGATGGTAGAGGCACAGTATAAAGAGGTTCCACAGTAAAACTACTCGTCTGTCGGCACTTTGATCTCAGGAAGTAATACCGGCAAAGTACGAAATTGGTAATCCACCACTGTTAACCTTACAGAGCCGTATTAAAATTTTCTGAGCCTACTACTATTAATTTATTTAAATAAAAAATGCGGCTTCCCATATTTAACTATCCAGATGTTCTCACTAAATGTTAATATTACAAAAACAAAGGGTTTAATAAATTAAAAACAATATTATAATTCATTGTTTATATTTTTCAACGGTATTTTAAATATCATCGGTATTGCGCAAGTTTTAAAATCTCAATGATTTTTAATATATTGTACATGTCATATAAACGTTAAATAAAAAGGAAGTTAATTTCGAAGCTCTCACGGCATCGGCATTACTATACTCTGTTTTTAAACCAGGAGGAGTAATTCAAGTTTACCGCGTCATAACGCTTGTTTATAATTCGTCCAACGGCAGGCAAGTTTACTCCACTGTTATGAAATTTTGACATTTATGAAATTTTGTCCTTATTTACATTTCGTAGGTGAATTTGGTTATATCGGAGATTTTTTGTGTTTTCTGCATTATTCGTTTAGTTCTAGTTGTAGTCTGCAAAAAATTAATTAAATTTTGCAATAGTCTTTTCGTCAAATCAATCGCGTAATGTGCAAGAATACATCAATTCAAATTCAAACTTCTGAAAAGATGTTTTGTGTTGATTTTTAGCCACAAATTTAAATAAAAAAAATTCTCTTCGTCTTTCTTATTTTTAACAATTTCAACAATTTTTTAATAAAATAAACGAATATCAACTATTCTAATTCGGAAATAAGCTACAATTTAACTTGAAAAAATAATTTTATTAACGTTTCGTCTTCCAAGTCAGACGTCGTTGTCAAAATACAAAAATAAATTATTATTTTGTATTTTGACAACGACGTCCGAATTGGAAGTCGAAACGGTAATAAAATTATTTTTTTCAAGTTAAATTGTGCCCTAGTAAGGACGTGAGGAGTCAGATCAACAAAGCATCTGCATTGTCAGGATGTCTGCCAGAGATAGTCTAGTCAAATCCATTTTTAAACTATAAGTAAATACAGTGATCAAAGGAGAATGAGTTGATGCGTTTTTAAGAAAATTATGTCCAGTGTTATCTATTACACAATATTATCCACTTTCAGTAACATTTAGGTTGTATGAATTAGAAATCAGTCTTAAGAATAAGAAAAATACTTCGCCGGGAATAGGAATATATGTAGGTACGGTATATTATGTTGAAAAATTTATATCAAAATAGAAAAAGAACACTATTAATTTTTTTTTAAATCAAGAACAAATCAAATCAGAAGATATTTCAGATAGTTGGAGAGAGTACCGGGTGATTTCTATTCTCCTCCTAAAAAAATAAGGAACTTGAACAATATATGGCAAAATAGCTCTTGAAATATATATAGAGCTGCATAAGAATTTATTATATTATAGAAGAAGTAATTATCAAAAAAATACATTATAAAACTAAATTATGAATTACTTAAATAACTAAATTATCAAAAAATATATAAAGGATTATTTATTAGAAATTAATGTTAGTATTAGTTTACGCATAAAATTGTATACAAATCATGACTTATAAGTAAAAACAAAAATTAAAATTTGAGAATGTATTTAGTGTCCGCAGTTATATAACCCCAAACAAAAGCACGTTTTAAAGCTAATTATGTTTCCAAATTATTTATTTCCTATGTCCTTTTGTCTTAGATACTTTAAAATTTCTATTAATTATTTTTAATGTGTAATATATTCTTATTCTAGCCTATAATCTAATGAGATAGCCCTTTGGAAAATTGCTGCAAGGATGCGTATATGGTATTTTTTCGAATAAGCTAACGTAGTTTTGTAAGATTTTCGGTTGATGACTAAAATTTTGAAAATTCTCTTGAAAAATAATTTTCAAATCTGTAACATACTGCACAAAATTTTGGCTCGGCATATAGAGCTTGCCAAAAACGTTTGTTTCATTACCACTGTAGGCTTTAACGTAACAAAACAGAGACGAATCGTGTAGTTCACCGTACTCTCTCCCATATGCTTCACAGATTAGACAAACATGTTTCCTAAGACTTGTGAATATATACATATATATATATATATATATATATATATATTATATATATATATATATATATATATATATATATATATATATATATATATATATATATATATATATATAAAGGATCACTCAACAGAGTGGTGGGCTCTTATATCGGTCAATTTGTAGGTGGAGAAATGAAAGACAAAGTTGATGTGCCACTCTATCTATTTTGAAGACGTTTCGCTTTCGTATTCTGAAAGCATCATCAGTTCATTCTAAAAAGTATAATATAAGAACCACACAATCATGGAAAAGATGTTACAGGTATTACCTTAAAAAGACATGTAGCAGTCAAAGATGTTAACAAGCTTATGAATTAAACTTGAATAAATGGACATTATAAAGTAGAAATGTATAAACATTTAATTTACTAACAACATTTAGTGACATTAAAAAATTAGCACAGTAAGTGACCATGTGGTCCGAAGTATAAAAAATATATTAAATTATAACTTAAATGATGCAAAGAACGTTAATCGTTGATTTTCTTAGTTCTTTGCATCATTTAAGTTATAATTTAATATATTTTTTATACTTCGGACCACATGGTCACTTACTGTGCTAATTTTTTAATAAGTCACTAAATGTTGTTAGTAAATTAAATGTTTATACATTTCTACTTTATAATGTCCATTTATTCAAGTTTAATTCATAAGCTTGTTAACATCTTTTACTGCTACATGTCTTTTTAAGGTAATACCTGTAACATCTTTTCCATGATTGTGTGGTTCTTATATTATACTTTTTAGAATGAACTGATGATGCTTTCAGAATACGAAAGCGAAACGTCTTCAAAATAGATAGAGTGGCACATCAACTTTGTCTTTCATTTCTCCACCTACAAATTGACCGATATAAGAGCCCACCACTCTGTTGAGTGATCCTTTTATATATTGGAATTTGACTTTCGTACTCCTTTTTCCGATATATATATATATATATATATATATATATATATATATATATATATATATCACATATACATATATATCTTGTGAAGTTTTTCTGTAATTTATTTGAAGTTTGATATTTTTGGTCATCCAAAGTGTTTTCAGGAACCAAAGCAGTGGTTTCAGGCAGATAATCGTCGGTACTTATATCGGTTACATTTAACTAAATATGGCCTGCATCTCTTTCGCTTACGGGAATGCATCATGTCTAAACAAAAATATCTTTTGAATGCTGCGGTAAATTATACCGGAGTAGGGTTAACACAATTGCCACCTTGCTGCCTGATTGAACCAAAAAAGGTTTCTAGCCAATCTTGATTCATCCGCCTTGTTAAAAAATAATCCATTCCATGTGACTGTAGTAGATTCCACAAATGAATCACTCCATTAATGGTTATTTTCCAACCATTAACATGTTTTATTCTTGGTGTTACATTTTTAGCTTTAAAATTAATTACCTGTAAATTATTAAACAATCGGAAACACGCATTAAGAAATTCTTGCTAAGCATCGGTTCCTCTATACTGTCTTTGGTACTCAGTTGCTCCTCTTAATGAAGAAGAATTGAGCATATCAAATAAATTATTAATGTTCCTAATAAATCTTTCGGTTGTTGTTGCTTCCTCGACGAATAAAATAAATCTAATGTACAGATGCAGACCGGCAGCAACAGTGTTACTAAATATCTGAGAAGCATATTTCACTTTCATATTTTCAAAATTGTTAGGAGATATATGTAATTCGGTCAATTTTGGCGCTGTACGTATAGGATATTGTTTATCATGTTCGTAAACATTTTTTAATATATTCCCAAGAAACGATAATATCATCAATAACAAATTTGTTTCTTAGGAAGTTATTATGAAGTGCTCTTAATACATGAGGTGTATCAAAAGAAAAGACAATTTTATTATTTTCATGATAAAAATATGGTCTATCGGCAGATATATTTAACAAATTTGGAAGTTTAAGATTATTAATACCATTTCGAATTTTACTCATGTTCAACTTCACAATACTAACAATTATTCACAAAAATAACTCAGTATAAGCAAAATACGGCACTGTAAACCCGTACGTTTCTACGCGACTAGCAACGGAAGAATGGTTCTCGAGCGACTAAGAAATAAGCGCAGTCGCAATACAATAATAATATAATTACAACCTTCGATTCTAAAATATTGTAAAATACTTTAAAGAGTCTGAGTAAGAAAAGAGATATTTAGTTATATTCTTTGTGGCATTTTCAAGGTCATAGCTGTTCCCAAAATCCATTACCTCTAACTTAACTGTGTTATTGGGGGTCTTCCATTGGCGCAAGAAAAATTCATAATTTAATAAACAAAATATTATGGAGTGTTTTATTTATAGTTTTTATTGGGAATTAACCACAATTTTTGTTTGAAATATGTTTATTTTGACGTTTCGATTTTCACTTCGGAAATCGTTAATTTGTGTATCCACCCATCATGTAGAGTCCCATCTCTAGTCGAAGTGAAAATGTCTTTAAAATCGCTACGTAGTAGTAATATTACAGCGTTACATCTATAAGTGGCCAAACCTACGTTCGTGATTCGTTGATATTTAAAATGCGCGCTTTCTAAAGCCAATCAATTACGCGAATTACGAAAATTTGACATAAAAGTTCATCCATGTTGGCCATTCTTTTGAAGTGTAAAAGAGTGAAGTGATCGTGGTCGCCCAGGTCAGTATTGGACATTATTTCACGGCGCTATGCATTATTTTGTGTTTTGGATTATTTAATTGAGGGATTAGACCGTTACTTGATAGAAATTCATTTTATGTAACAATAAAACACTGAAAACTTTGTTTTCAAGCTTCCACAAAATTTATTTTAAACTCTTATCACTACAGCTGTTTTGGCTGATTGCCTTTCTCAAGTGATCTATTTTTGGCATGCGTTTACACTGTATAGTCTCTAATGAAATAGGTTGAGGAGGGAAGAAATGTTTGTCTCAAGTTGGTCATTCAGAATTATATCTGTGTTTCTGTAAATAATGACTGCAGTGTTCCATCGAGCAGTTTTTCCTTGGTAGATGCATTCGGAGAAAAGCTTAGCCAAAGCTTGGATAAGTTTGTTTCCACCTAGTTTGATCGCTTCGATCACTACTCCGGCATCGCCAAGGGATTTGTTATTTTTCATTTCTAAAAGGGCCATTTTGATTTCGTATGGAGTTATTTCTGACATTAATTTTGAGCTTTGGTTTGTGATTTTGGGCAGCGGCTGATCTTACCTTTCGTCGGTGTTCTCATACATTTCGCGATAAAAGAATTTGGCAACCTTTTTTTACTTGTTTTTATCTTTGTTCTTTCCAATTTGACATTTAATAGTATCTTAGCTCGGATTGATCTGTGGTCCCTATCATTGAAAATTTGTTGAGTACTTCAATGTCATTGATTATTTCTTTTCTGTTTGTTATGGTACACTCTATTTAATTTTTGACACTGCCACCTGGCTGATCCATGTCCATTTACGCTGAGGTCTTTTTATCGAAAAAAGACTTCATCATGGATAAATTTTCTTGGTGTAAAAGTTCAGAAATCTTTGCCCTAGTAGTTTCTTTCGCCATATCCATACTTTCCCATTGCTACTTCTGCATCATCTTGTTTAAACCCCATTTTCGCATTAAAGTCGCCCATTATTATTGTGTAATGCAGGCCATTCACGTTCCGACTTGCGGTCCCACTTATAGTCGAACAATTTTCAATTAAAGGTGACTAATCTACAAATTGAACTAAACGGTAGCGGCAACCATGAAAAATTTCATTAGTAAATTCTTACCGGGGTCATTTTTATTCTGTATGCTTCGCCATGTAAATATGTAAATTTGTAACCCATCTAAGATAAATTTGCCCCCGTAACAGTATAAATTGGTGCGATTTACGAGTGTATAGTGAGACAAGTTCATAGAATAGTTTGGAACATCGGTAAAATTATCAATATTTTGCTGGTCTATATATATTTACGTTTTTAGAAAGAATGTTAATTAGAGAAATATGTTATCTTAGCTTATTGAAGTTTATGAAATATGATATCTTCCAGATTTTATACAATGTACATAGGCGTAGTGTATTATTGGGAATATATTTATTAAATATACTTTATTATTAACTTTAAAATAGTTTTGAGGTAAGTAAAGTAAATTTAAGGCCAGTTTATTCTTTATATAGTATTAAACCCTTAAAGGCCGCTCAATGTAAAAAGAGAAATTTGACAATTAATTTATTAGATTGGATTAAAAACACAAATTAGGAATAAATTACAACCAGAAAGATTTTTTTCTCATTTTTAAGGAAAACAGTACAATTTTTAATAAAGGAACATATTATATCTTAAACGTAAAATAAATTAAGGTAAACATTTTCGAAATATTCGGAATGTAGATGCATTCTACACTTTTTAGATAAATAAATAGTATTACTTTTGTACATCCTACATTTTTGCACTATCGTCTCTTTTTATAATGTGGCCAATATTGTCGAATCTGGTTTCATCTGGTAAAGCAAATTTAGATTGACGCCCATGTACTGACACTCATGTAGCGGTTTCTTCACTATTATAAATTAAAATTATAAATCTATGTCGGCTCATGCTTTCTCTTATAGTATGCACTTCTTTATCATCATCCTTTGACCAATGCATATCAACTTGAAGCAGAGTGTAAACCAGATAATATACATATGTTAATAATTTTTTTAAATCTATGTTATTCATTTCAAAATTGTGACGGTTATTCTCAATTACTTTTTTATCAAAAAGAGTTAAAAAACTTCAATATATGACTTGCCTACATGGTTGGCTTTTACATTGTCTAAATATCAATCAGACTGATGTTGAATTACTACTGAGCACGAAAGAATATCCGTTATTATAACTTGAGATAAATTCGGATTTACTATTTTTGCCTTATTTTTACTTATTGGTTTTTTCTTTGGACGTTTTATCTGTGGTTCAGAGGAATATCATAATTAGAATCGTTAGAATTCCCAATCACTTGTATTTCATATGTACCTACAATATCCGATTTTATAGATTCTTCACAAATAATATTATCATCAATATCTTCAAGGAATACAATAATATACCAGCAAACGAATGGGAAAGATACCTGACGGAACTGTTTAAAGCAAAGGAAAATAATAATCAACACAATAACGTACCTGAACTAAGAGACGAAATAGAAATCAGTTTTCACGAAGTAGAAATAGTCATAAATTCACTCAAAAATAGAAAGTCACCAGGACCAGACGGAATAACAAACGAGCTTCTAAAATACGGATGAGAAAGTTTAAGCCTAGAGATGACAAAACTTATACAAAAACTAATATTGCACTGCAAGATACCAGACGCATGGAGAAACAGCATAATGATACCAATGGTCAAGAAAGGAGATAAAGAAGACCCCAACATTTATAGAGGTATAAATCTACTGAACACCGCACTTAAGCTTACCACAAAAGTCCTAACCAACAAAATCAATAAACTAACAACTTTATCAGATGAACAACAAGGATTCAGATCCGGATGATCCTGCGTAGACGCCGTATTTGTACTAAGACAAATCACAGAAAAGGCCATCATATCTATGTTTTATAGACCTGACAAAGGCTTTCGATCGTATCCAAGTCGCAGACGTCTTACACCTACTGTATAAAAGGAACATACCAATCAATATTATACAAACCATCGAAAGCATCTACCTCCATAATCCAATACAAGCAAAGATAAATGGAAAACTAACACAGTGTATACCGGTACAAAGCGGAGACAGGGTGACTTGTTAAGCCCACTTCTCTTTAATATATTAATGGACGAAATAATACAAGTAGTACGTAAAAGTCATGGCTACAGAATTGGGAACAAAGAAATCCAAATATTAGGTTATGCAGACGACGCCGCATTAATCGCCGAGACAGAAGATGAGCTCTAAAGATTAACACATATCTTCAATACAACAGTTAAGAAATACCATATGATAATATCAGCGGAAAAATACAAATGTATGACATTTAAATACCCACTACGGTGTAAAATCGAAATTGATGGGAAAATAATAAAGCCGGAAGCAAGGGTTAGATATCTGGGAATAGATATAACTAGTTACGGAGATGTTGAAGGAGAAGTACGACAGCAAAGCTTAAAAGAAGGTAAAGCGGCGGGTTCTCTTAATGACACAATCTGGAAGAACAAACACCTAAGACAAGACAAAAACAAGAATCTATAAAGCAGGAATTAGACCTATATACACGGCTGAGACAAGACCTGACACATCTAAAACGAGACGACTGCTAGAAACAACAGAGATGAAAATACTCCGACGAATATCAAGGAGAAGTCTGTTGGATAGGGAGAGAAGCAAAAACATAAGAAGAGCATGCAATATAGAAGACATAAATGGATGGGTGACAAAACGAAAACAAAAGTGGAACAAACACATCAGTAGAATGGCGGAGGATAGAATAGTACGAATAGCACGAGATAAGTCACCAAATGGACGAAGAAGTATTGGCAGACCAAGAAAAAGATGTTGCGACAATTTAAACAATTTAGGAAGCTAATATTGAAGAAGAAACAGGCTTTAAAGCCTACAAACTAGAAGGAAGAAGAAGAAGAAGATCAATGTCTTCTACATCAGAAACTTTCTAATCTAATCTCGGCGGCAAATAAACCACATTAAGTGGCATTTTCACAATCTGAGTCTTCTTCTAACAAAGCTATTAACTCTTTAGTAGTTAGTGCCATCTTCATTTCATATTTCGAGAAATTACTGAAATAAACAAATGCACTGCTATATAAACACATTCATATGATAATAGTTTAGCTTACTTCATTTTAATTTATATGAACTTCATAATATATTTTCATATTTATGTAAACGAATAAACACAACAAACTTTCAAATTAAGTTTAAAAAAAAAACAAATATAACGTTTACAGCACACAGCAATTCTATAAATAGAGAATGATGTGTAATGATGTGTAATTAAAATTGCAGATTGTTTTTAGTCTAATGAAAAAAAAAATATTTTCCAAAGTTTTCTGTTTTTTGAAGTTCTGTATTAGATACTCTCTAATAAGAATAAAATTTTATTTTATTTTGTTAGACAACTATAAGATACCTGTTAAAAGAGACATGATAATTTAATAATTAAATCGGTCTTAGATTTAATTTTTACGTAATTACTTATGTGTTTAAATAAATAATTAAAAATTTTTTTGGTACGCCTCTGCAAAATTGATAATTTCAATACGATTTCGTTGAAAAGTTATCGTTAAGGGCTTCGTTAAGTACGATGTTGCCAAGTAATCACCTTCAATTAAAAATTGTTTTAGTATAGTAGGACTACTAGTTGGATATTCGTTTCCACTCACGCTCCGACTTGCTATCCAACAAGCGGTCCAACTTCAGTTCAACGTGAAATAAATTTAATTTCTAACTAATATTCAGGCTTATTTCCAATTAAAATAGTAAATTTGCATAAGATGCCACAAGAAAATAACTTCGGAAAAATATAAGGAATCAGTTACGTCTAATTTCAGTACAACTATGATTTAATTTTCGTATTCGTTGATAATTTTTCCGTAGCCAATCCGAAGTGTTGGAAATTGTACCTGTATGGGAATGTCCGAAATAGATCTACAGAAAGGAAAATGATTTACTCTAACAAAAAGGTAATTTTCGTACAATTGAAAGTTTATTTTCTATTAAATATTTGCGAGCTAGAGATCTTTGCGTAAAGTATTTCATATAAATCTCATACGTAACAGGTGCCGAAGGTAAACTGACCGAGGAAATTTTCGATTCGACCATTTACTTCACCATTCACGCTCCGACTTCGTCGCCAGTCGGAAGTCGGACCTTCAAGTCTTCCCTCTAGATGTTCCGACTCGTACCACTAGTTGTCCAACTAATCCAACCAGCCCACTCACGGTTCGATTTCAGATCCAATTGCAGAAGTTGGACCACTAGTCGGACTAAAAGTCGGAACGTGAATGGTCTCTCTAATATGCTAATGTGGCATGTAACGCAGTTTCTAGGTCCTCATAAAATTCGTCAATTTCTTCATCTGAGTGGGTAGTCGTTGAAGCATATGTCTGGATTACCTTTTGAAAAAGACATTTATCGACAATGAAATATGGAAACGGAATCGGGAAAAATATAAACGGGAAAAATAAGCAACGAAAGTTAAAAAAAGTTTTTTAGATAAAATGGAAAATGACAAAGCAACGGCAACCACAAGGCATGGAAAAGGAAAAGAAGAAGAAAACAGTACAAAAAAAAATAAAAACAGTCTAGCAAAGGAAAATATATACAGATAGGAACGTGGATATCAGAGGATCATTTGATTTGAGGAAGGAAATCTAAAACACTTGGCAGCAGAAGTAAATAAATACAAAGGGTATCCTCCGTTAAGAGAGGCAAAATATCCCCATTCCCAGAATTAAACTTTTTTCATTTTCCGTTCTTTGTGATTAAAAAATAAGGATCAGCGCAATTTCAGCCCGATACCTCGCTCCCCGCTCCCCCTACTCCCAAAAACTTTTGGTTTTTATTCTTTTTAGGAGGGATGCAATTATTTAAAAAAAAACTTACATGCATAGTTGAGGCTTTTACAAAATTTACAATATTGTCCATAACTATCACACTGCCCGGTGTTATATTGGGAAGTATTGTATTTTAAACCACCCTTCGAATATATTAAAATTCATATTCTGATGATAATCTACACTACATTTTTCTATTTTTTTTTTTTTCGCAAAGGGTAGCCTCTTACTTTCCATAATAGCCACGCGTTTATCAACAATTTTGTATTTGAGCCCAAGTTTTTTCAGCCGTTTACGTAAAGTGGTTTTAGGGCAGCTTCTTCCCATCACAACAAGCTTTGTTACTATAATATCAATTGTTAGTATTATATATTTTTTGTATTCCTCGTAAACCAAATTCCTTAAACATTTAGCAGTCACATTATTAATTTGTTTAGGTTTTCCAGCATCCGATCTTGTTTTTCTCTTTTTTAACTTTTCACGATGCTGGCCGCTGGAAAAGGCCTTTTCTTTTAATACTGCCTTTACAACTATTTTCAGGATCATTTTAAAGATTTTTGTAAACGTTCATACAAATTCTCTTAGATTGTTCATTAAAAAAAAATCCTTTTCTTTGTAAGTCTTAAACACCTTTCTACAGCTACAGTCTCAACGTCGTAAATCAATCAGTTTAAAACTTAAAAATTGATACTTGGGCATTAGTACAGTTAAAATTAACGAAATATTAAACAATATAATTGAAACTTTTTTCTACTTTTAAGACAAAAAACAACTTAATTAGCGGAACGTAATTTATAATTATTCTGCACATTATATTTAAAGCATTATTTGAATAAAATATCTCATTTTTGGTGGTAAAAATATATTAAATACATATATTAATTTGTCTGGACTAAAGGTGGTAAAAGATGGTCTGGAAGTTATATATTTTTTTTGCATTTGCCGACGGAGGATAGATAGTTGGCCTCAATTATACCCAAATAGGAATAGGAAAGTGGTACTAGGACACCCAAACACAAAAATTTGCAGGGAAAAATTTTTTCAGATTTTGGAAGAACTTCTTATTTTTAATTTATACATACTAAGTTTTGTAGAAAAATGTGTTAAAAACAGTAAACTATTGACATTTATACAAAATCTGTGACAAACCGACAATTTATGAAAAAATATACGCGGTAAAACTGAATTATAAATATATTGACAGTTCTTACCTGAATTTTGTCTTCTCTTATTAAGGTATTTTCCTTAAATACATGTATGTTGTAGGCAAATATTATACAATTTAAACAGACATGATTGAAGTAGTCATTTTCGTCAATCTAAAAGTATTTAGAAATTTATTTTTACAAAATTTAATTATCAGAAATTTTATTATAATCTACATTTTTAAATCTACGTTTTCAATCACAATACGGTAACCAGTTCTGCTACGAGTGCCTTCAAACATGTAAATACAGATAGCACTTATGATGGAATAGTTATCTCCAAAACGTTCTGTGATGTAGCCCGATAGGGTTTTTATATTAATATATCTTTTATAAAAGATTTTTTTAAATAAAATGTTTTGTGATTCATGGTATACACCCAACTACAGGAATTTAGTTTTCTTGTGGATATTCAATACTCCTAGCTCTGTTATTGCCGTGATTTTTCCTCACATTACAATTATGAGGAATTATGGATTGATTTATTATTGCAGTTTGATCGTTTTTCTGACCTACCTTTATAACTCTATTATATTTACCCATATCCTTAAGATTAAAGTCAACATTAATAATAAAATCAAAATTATCAAAAGTTCTCATAAAAAAATCAACATTACTTCTGTTAACCGTAATGTCTTCTTCAATTGCTGTTTTCATTTCATTTTCTCTCTATGCTGTTTTCATTATTTTCGGTGTTCTTTCTGTAGTAAGGTCCATTGATTACTCTTTCTCCGAGAGGGATCTATCATTATATTTTCTACTTATTCTTATACGGCATTTTTTGACCATTCTCTCTTGCTTCTTTTTGTTATTTGCGAAGTTCTTTGAATTTTTATGTCTTTTGGTTAGTCTTCATTTATAAATATGATTATATTTGTTTCTTTGAGGACCTTGTTCTTTTTACTCTAATTTTTGAATTCCACGGGGATTGATCTTTGCTTATTAATATTTAGGATACCAAGTCTTCGTATTTATTTAATATCTTGACCTGTATTTAGTTCTACTTGCAATTTCCTACAATTTCTGATCTAAATCAGTAGATGTGACAGTTTCGTTCTGGAGCGGAAGTGACCTGTCACTCTAGGCCACGCCCCCTGGTGACGTAGGAACGTCCATCTTGCCTTAAGGCCACGCCCTCGGCCAATGGTGACATAGTCACGCCTCCTGATGACGTAGGAACGTCCATCTTGTCTCAAGGCCACGCCCTCGGCCAATGGTGATATAGTCACGCCCCCTGATGACGTATGAACGTCCATCTTGTCTCAAGGCCACGCCCTCGGCCAATGATGACATAGGTACGTCCCTCGTGTCTCTAGGCCACGCCTCTCGACCAATGGTGTCATAGGAACGCCTTCACGTAAACGCCTGACCAATGGTGGTGCAGGAACGTCCCCACTCGTGACTTTAGAACATATCCTCGACCAATGGTATCATAGGAACGCCTCCACGTAAACGCCTGACCAATGGTGGTATAGGAACGTCCCCTCGTGACGTTAAAACATATCCTCAACCAATGGCGGCACAAAAACGCCCCACTTGTGACGTTAGACCATATCTTCGACCAATGACAGCCCAGAAACCCCCACTCGTGACGTTAAAAAAACATATCCTCGACCAATGGCGGCACAGAAACGCCCCACTCGTGACGTTAGACCATATCTTCGACCAATGGCAGCCCAGAAACCCCCACTCGTGGCGTTAAAAAAACATATCCTCGACCAATGGCGGCCCAGAAACCCCCACTCGTGACGTTGTAACATATCCTCGACCAATGGCGGCACAGAAACGCCCCACTCTCGACGTTAGAACATATCCTCGACCAATGGTGGCATAGGAACGTCCCCTCATGACGTTAAAACATATCGCAATAAGTTGAGGAGTCTGAGTATCCAGGGTAAACTTTTAGAATGTTTGTTGTCCTACCTAACTGAAAAAATACCAATAGTATGTGTTCAGGGTTTTCAATCGTTTGAGATTAAGGTACTTTCAGGAGTACCACAACGATCACACCTAGGACCTCTTCTATTCAATAACTATGTTAATGACATTGCCTTCTGTTTCCTCTTTGCTTCTTTCCTAATGTTTGCTGACGGTTTAAAATTATATTTGACAATTTGAGAATGATGGTTTCGTTTCGTTTTCATGTTTTGTGAGGGCGGTTGAGTTTTTTTTTGTCATATATGTGGGAACGTATTCTTGAGTTAAGTAGCTAACTGGTTTGTCCAATATATAGTCCGTCACAATTCGAGCAGGGAATTTCATACACAAGATGCGATTTTTTTAATAGATGGGTTTTTGTTTTTAATCTTGTAAAATTCTTTAGCTACCGTAATGTTATGTTTAGACAGAAGATTTGCAATTTGTTCTGATAACCCTTTTATATAGGGGAGACATGTAGTTTTTCTTTACCATGTTGGTTTCATTGTTGTTATTGTAATTGTAAAGTTTATGCAGCCGCGATTTGAAAGTGTTGTCGATAAGGTGGTGTGGGTATGAATTAAGTGTTATGCTTGGTAAGTCAAAAGTTTCACTTTTAAACCGTATTGTGTCTTTGATAAAATATTGTTTTAGTCAATATTACTTCTTGAAATAGTCATGGATTTCCTGCCGAAACGTCGAAAAAAATGAAAATATGAAAATGTCTTAGTATCAAAACAATTTTTTTATGAACCTAAGCCCAAGAAAATCCACTAATATATATATATATATATATATATATATATATATATATATATATATATATATATATATATACAAGAGCGAGCAAGGAAGAAGAGAAAACTGGGGGAGGCCATCCATCACGACCAGATATAGAAGGTGAGTCACTGGTTGTGACAAGAGTGGAATAAACCGTAGAAAAATATTTTGCAAAGAGATTTACAACAATATCTGGTCCTTGACTGCATTCAACAACTTCATACCTCAACACAGCGGCAAGGACGGCTTTCCCCTCCGTGAATTCATAAACGCCCAAAATTCCTTTAAGTTATTTCTTAGTAATTATTCTGTTAAATAAATATGATTTCCGTAACCTTTAACATTAACAATTTACAGTTGACCCTCAGCTGAGAAAAAGTCAGCTAATCCAGAAGTTTGATGATTTCCGTAGCCTTTAACATTAACAATTTACAGTTGACCCTCAGCTGAGAAAAAATCAGTTAATCCAGAAGTGATTTATATAAAAGATATTTTTTGTGAGCATTCTTTTTCTCAACTATCAAGTCCTTCAAATTTAAAGAGAACCAAGAAGGGAATCCATGCTTTGAATACCTTTTTAGGGGGATAAATAATTCTATAGCTAAGTAAACTATATCATAAAAAATATTTACAATTTGATTCAGTGGTTTTCTTAAAAATAAATTAACAAAATTCCAACTGACAAAAATTGGTTATTATCACATAGTCAGCCAACTTAAAGTCCCTATAGCAACCATCACTAATCAACCCACTATCATTGGGGCACCTTTTGGTCATCTTTATCACAAATTCTATACTCTCCCTCAGCTGCAGCAGTTCTGTACCCTCCCCCATTATCAACCAGCACCAAGTCGAGAATATTACCAGTTGCATTCACAATAGCAATAAACTGAAACGGAATTGCAACGGACTGAAACAAACAAGTAAACATACACAAGTAAGCACACATACCAGACACAACATGCAGGGTTTTATCTTCAGATGCTGTGGCAGCTGGTAGAATAATTGTTGTAGAGCACATATTATTTGAAAACCATTTACGAAGTCAGCAGCCAGATAATAGTGTGCCTCTTCAATAGATAATCTTCAGTTATTTGTTTTAGAGTTTCACAAAATATGGAATACTTGTCAAATGTACACATTGGGGGACAATATTATGCTGTTCCTATAATAAACTGATTTGCACCTTCAGCCACCAAGACAAAAGTTGTTCTATTGTCTGGTTAACTGTTAAAACATTTACTGCTTAAGCTCTTATGAACTGCAATAAGGATTCTACCACCTCTTAACAATGAACTTGTTTTCCTGGAGTGATCAGTTCTATATTATGTTGAGGTTTTCATCAGCATAGTTACATGTCAACTAAGTCTTGTTGAATATGATAATACTGTAATGATAATAGGATACATTCATAAATAAACTGTCAAGCTTAGTTCTTAGATCTCCTACATTTTGAAAATAAACCCACAGTCCAGGTGAAGACTGTGATAGTTTTTTGATATTATTCTAAGAGTGCAGTGGCGCACCGAGGGGGGGTTTTGGGGGTCAACCCCCCCCCCTCAGGACCCTATTATTTACAAATTTTAAGGACAAAATGGTGGAGGTAGCATAAAAAAATTTCGGTGACCAACCAAAACCCCCCCAGAGGACAATTCTAGGTGTGCTACTGTAAGAGTGCCATTTAAGTACTCTACAAATAAGTTTTGTTTGCCTTTTCTCTCTCTTTCTGTAAGTTCACTATGGATAGTGTTTAATGCAATTCTCTGGTGTGGGTGAGATCTTAATCGATAAAAATCTTTAATGACCTGTCAATATTTCTTCTGTTTCTGAGGATTGACAGCTGGTCCTGATGGTTACGAAGGACTATTGTATATGAACAGTATCCATTTTTGTTCTTTTTTCCAATTAGTGAAGCCTCAACAAGGCATCTGGCTTTGCTTAAATTGTCATACTCAGGCATTTTAAAAATCATAATGTTGGATCTTTTCTGTCTCTTGAACATTCCACTAAACACTGATTAGTCTGTTGTATTTTTTTCCATGGGACCAGTTATTTTATGCATTCTTATATCTTTCAGACTGGATATTTCAGATTTAAGTTCAATAAAGCTTGTCTGAAAAGAACTGTTCAAAGATTCCAGCTCACTTCAAAGGTACTTTATTTGTTTTATCATGTCCATGGCCAGCTTATTAGTGACCTTTATGCATGCAACTTTGTTCTCCAAAACACGTACTCATACTGAGAACCAAATAAAATTCTTAATTTTGACAGTACAAGCCTTGTACACATATGGTATTATTCTACTGGCATAACTGTTGCTCTGATTTCTATAACACTTACATTGGAACAATTTCTACACAATACCAACTTGAAATAATCGCAAGAAAAACCAAAGATATGGTGGTTCCTTAAAAATGCATGATTAATTGCATCTCTCACATGTGCCTTACATAATAGGTTATGATTTTAAAACTGCACAAAAACAAGAAATATCAAATGTTGTAATCACACAGTTAACTTCAATTGTATGGATAGGAAACAAGAGAAAGAACCAATTTAGGCTGTTTATACAATAAAATGCACCTTTTACATTAATTAAATCACCCAAAAATTCTTCCAACAAAAACATAAACAATCAACAATATTGTTCTGAAGCTATTTTCTTGTGGCATTTTAAAGTAATTATTACTTAAATGGGAATGACCCAATATTAAAGGTTAAAGTATGTTTATTGACATTTCAATTACCACTTCGGAACTTTCCCCAAAGTGGAAAATAAACATACTTTAACCTTTAATTGTGGCTTATTCCCATTTAAGTAAATAGTAATTATAATCAACGATATTTTTATATTTTGCAAGTTTCGTTGTTTCCTTGCTTGTTTGTATTAGAAATTTAGTTTTATCTATGTTGATAGCTATCCCTATTTCTTTCAATTTTCCTTCAAGCTCCACAGAAACTCCCGTAATGTCTCTTGCAGTTTGTCACATCAAGTTTATATTGCCTGCATACATTACATCATGTTTAGAATTAAGTACTAAACAATAGATTTTTTGGGTTTACAGACATTTTTCTTATAACATATTTCATATATATGTTAAACAGAGTAGGAACCACTCCATCTCCATGGTTTGGCATCTTAATTATCTGGAAGGGGTCTGTCAGTTGATTTTGAACTTTTACTTAAATAGTAAACCATTATTAAACTACTACAACAAACATCCGCTAATACTAAGAAGGTATATGGATTTCGTAAAGTCAACATTGACTATATTAAAAATTTAAATTGCCAGATAATAATTACTAGTCACATATTATATTTATTACTTGACTAATCACTTTAGTGTTATCTGCTTCATGGTCAGTAATTACCTTTGATTTACGGGTGCAAATAATTTTAATTTTAAATCAAACTTGAATACTTTCTATGGTAAGTTTATATGTATGCCCACTGAAAATCTTACTAATAAATAGGTATATACATTTATTTAACTGCATTTACTAAACCTACCTTAACTCCTATGGTAACTTCAATTAATTTTCGTATTTTCCCATCCTGCTTTCTTACTAAAGTAATTAAACATGATTTTGCAGAGCATAACCTGCATTGTTTGGAAGTATCTTCTGAAAATTCATTCATATTTTTCAATAAAATAATATTACAATAGACGTAACATTAATATATAAATTTGATTAAAATTAAAATCTTATTAAATGATATTATACTGATTGTTTTTATGTGAATTAATTATATACACAACCACTTTTATAAACATAACCTCAAATTATTAAAATAATCAGTGTTACCAGTGGCTGGGCATGGAAAGATGCACCTCCCTGTCAAAAATTATGCGATTTTGTACAAAATTATGCGCTCTGTTGTAACCTTACTGTCATCTGTCACGTCCTGTCAGTTGTCATTGTAAAGGCCGTATGACAGTATGCATTTTCTTGTATCATGTGTTATATCGTTTCTGATTTACTAAGTTATTTATGTTTTCTTGTATCTAAGTCTTGAATATAAAATTTTCTTCGATAAATAATTTTTATTTGCTAAAGATAATGCTGTGTCACCGAAGAAATAACAATTGTTGGTTGAGTTTACCGAAAGTACAAGCTGATTATAGCCACAAATGTCAAACATAGAACAAAAACTTTCTCTAGTCTATAGCAGTGTTGGCATGTTTTTGTAAATGTAGATGCTGTATACTTCAAATATAAAAAGATAAAGCTTTAGAAAAGTACATTTTGTTTATATTATGTTATGAATTCTGCAATTTTTGATTTATATAAAACAACAATGAGTAAATATTTGTTTCTTTGGAGATTTATTGCAGTTAATAATTAGAAATTTTTTTAGCAATTACCCTTTGATAGGTTAGAGGATAGATTTGGCAATCGTCAAATCAGCAGTTGTGAGATTACAAAAAAAATTGCAATTAATCTCAAAAAAGACAAATATCTACTCGTTATTGCTTCATGTAAATTAAAAATTGCAGAATTCATTAAATGGTATAATCAAAATGTACTTTTTAAAAGCTTTATCTCTTTATATTTGAAGCATACAACATGCGTTATAAAAACATGCCAACACTGCCAAACCGAAATATTTTTGACATTTGCGGCTATATTCAGCTTGTACTTTCGGTAAACTCAACCCAATTGTTTATTATTTTGTGGCTGTGTAAAATGTCAGCACAAACGCTTTCTTTTAAAACAAACAAGAAGACGAGTACTCTTATTATAAACTGGCTTGTCATTGGTTTTTTTTGCTTTGCTGGATTGTGCGAAATTATGTGATTTTATGCAGGATGCGAAAATTATGCGCCGGCAACTAAATTATGCGCAAATCGCATAATTATGCGCCGATTGGCAACACTGAAAATAATAATCAAACAAAACATCGTGATATGAACCGGCTTCTTCGGCGTTGCCAACTCTATTTTAATTAGAAGCTGTTATTGTTATATTTATAGTAACAGCCATGAGATTAATTTAGAACATTAAAAAATTATAGTACAACAAATGAGAACGAACCCCGGCTTTTTTTTATGCATAATTGGTTTCACTTTTACCAAAGAATATAGATGCTTTTACATAATAAAAGAAAGATATTGGTTAAGGCATTCAAATAGGTAGCTTTGGTCTCGCTGATCAAAAGTTCTTGTTCTCTCAAAATTGAGATCATTACTAGTATGCCCGCCAATGATAAATATAAAATTATTAAGTGAAGACTTGGGACCAGAAGGGGACAAGCGAAAAACCCACAATTTCGTCAAAAATGAGTTAGTTAAAGTTGAAATCGCACACTGACACTGTAAGACCATTATAATCTCCCAAACAGAAAAGTTCAGCTATTCTCTCATAGGTGGCGCTGCTGCAGTAAAGGCATCGAGCAATAAGACAAAAGAGGGAATCTAATCCTTATGAAAAGGAGAGCAAAAAAGTGGCCTCTGATGGCGGACATATCCGGAAATGCGAATGCGCCAAATTTAAATTTTCCGACACTTATCAACAGTAGCTATGTAATATTTTTCAGAATGTGTCTTAGACGAGAAAGTTTTAATTAATTATTAATAAAATGCGACACAATTGTTAAAAAACTTCAATATAAATAAGATTTCATGTGACATTTGAGACAAACAATAACATAACCCAACTAAATTTGATGTCAAACAAGGAGAGAGACTCTCTTTCCTTGTTTAATGTGGCCTCTAAAGATCGCACTTCCTGTCTAACAATATGTTTGCCCCCACTACCTTTACTTTCCCTCCTTTGTCTTTTTGCTCGATGAGTAAAAGTATCTACCCAGAAAAAGGACCATCGTCCTTTTTTGTACCAAGAATCGAGGATCGATCGATGGCTTCCCACGGTTTTTGGATATTTACCACATCCTTTGCCTCACTTCGCTTTTCCAAGTATTTCAATAGAAGTATCTCTAATGATGCTGATCATCTTTTTTCAAAAGTCTTTGTTCAAAAACATTTTTTTACTACCTTAGCTCTGAATAGACCTTCTTTCTCATCTTTTAACGTTCATCACTTCATTCAGTAGTGCAGTGAGTAGTGACCTGAAGAAGATGTCAGAGAGGATGTCGAAAGCTCGGCACAGTGACAATGGACTCGGTTCAACCCGGAAGTCTGGTGAGTTTAATATTAATTTTTGTAATAATATTAATCTCACTAGTAGGTTTAATATGTATATATATATATATATATATATATATATATATATATATATATATATACATATATATATATATATATATATATATACATATATATATATATATATATATATATATATATATATATATATATATATATATATATAAATTTATAAAAATGATTGTAATAAACATTTTTAATAAAGTGTTTTTAAAAAGTCAAAGAAAAAATAAGTGATATAAAAATTAGCGCAGTCAGTAGGATCCGGATAACGTTGATAGAACAAGGAATCTAACTAGACACGGCGGATTCCTATCCCTTAACGGAAAAAGAATCTATAAGCCGTCCTCATTCAACAGGATTCTACGCAAGGAACAACCAGTGAAGCCCCTGGTAGCAGATCTTGATTGAAAACAAGACGACTTCGATGCTTCTGTTAATGTAATTGAATCATCTCGTTTTGATATTTCAATATTTGCAACAATATTTTCATATAAAATTGACTTCATAGACTTCAAAATTGACAAATTTGATTATCTAATAAGGAAATATTTTATTTTATTGTATTGCTATATTTCACTGTTCGTATTTTTTATTTACTTCGTTTCATATCATTTTTATACTTTGTTTACTTTGTTATGCTCTGTTTTCATAACATTCCCATTAACATTTTAAAATGCCTGAAACACGCTCCCAAACTTAAGCGGAAATCGGACCATGTAAACTTTCCGAAATATTTTCTATAATTTCTGAGTTCGAAGGAGACCCAACCTCTCTTCCAACATTCATAGATGCATATGATTGTGTATACCTATACTCCAAGTACCTATACTCGACAACATCCTATCGGGCGCGATTACAAATATTAGATTTGTGTGAATCATTAATGGAAAGCTATATATTTTTTAAAAAAATACCTCAATGACATTTTAAACGCCATTGCATTTTCTCGCTTGAAAATCTTACACAGTTCAATTATTTCCTCCAAATACTTAATGGATTCCCTAAAGATAATCTCACAATCATTACATTAATGTATTGCCTTTGCCCATTTATACATCAAATACAGCCCAGTATATTGACAAAATAAAACTCCAAGCATATCAACTTGATTTAAAAATTGTATTCGTCCTTGCCGTCTCATTAGTCAACCACCAAATTTATACCCTATATCATCTATATTCGATACCAAAATTAGATAACCAAACTGGCCTGTATCATATATCATATATCTACTTATATAAATATATAGCGCGAGTTGATGATTCAATTTCATATATCTTACCCCAAAATATAGGAGAATGCAAACCAATTAGCCAAACCCAAAGAATGTGTTCAGACATTCTTCCGTATCCAATAGACAGCGACGCCATGTATGAAGCCCAGCTGTTAAAACCAGTTAGCATTTTACCAAAAACTTATCAGATTTCAACATTTTTAGCACAAGGTTACAATGTCCAAGAAATTGATCCAAATTTATCGTTAATAACAGTTTCCGATCCATTACCAGTTACTATTAGTGTGGAAGAAAAGACATCACTACTCAGATCATCAAATTGTAGCGTTTTAAATTTTTTTAACCATGAAATATTTATGTTTAAAATTTTGTAGTTTACCCCTGAGCTTTATATAAATATTTTTGTCTTTATTCACATTTAAATCCACCAATTCTCTGTATACATTGTGAGGTAGAAGATTTCCAAATTCCGGTTATAACTAGGGCGTTAAAATAATCAAAATAATAAGTGTTTTTTCTACGAATTTAAAAAGGAGTTTGTTTCAACCGAAGAAAAAGTCTAGTTTATGACCTGTCAATGAAGGACAGAATTGTACAGAAATATGTCAGACAGAAAGCACAAGAACTAAGAAAGGAAGGGAGAAAAGTGAAAGTAGGATATAAGAAAATATATTCCGATTAGGAAATATGGTGCTGGGATGGCATGAACCAAACGTTGGTGGTAGAGATCAAAGCGAAAAACTAAGCACCAGCATGAAAAGGAAAGTAATGAAGACGAACAATGCGAAGAAAAGGATTACGAACTATGAAAACGAAACAAAACAAGATAGTAATACAAAAGTAAAGCCGAAGAATGACAAGATACATTTATCTACATGGAATGTCAGAGGAACCTTTTATGAAGGTGCGCTAAAAGAACTAATGAATGAGGCAAGGAAGTATAAAATCGATTTATTGGCTCTTCAAGAGACAAAACAATTAGGATCGGAAATAACTGATATAGAAGATATGGTGCTTTTCATAAGTGGAGGTAAAGATAGAATGCTTGGAACTGGTTTTTTAGTAGTTGAATGTATCAAGGACAAAGTGATCGCTTTTAATCATATCTCTGATAGAATGTGTTCAATACGAATTAAAAGTAAGAAAAGAAATTGGAGTATAATTAATATCCATGCACCGTCAGAAGACAAAGACGACGAAATAAAAGAACTTTACTATGAACAGCTAAATGACGAATACGAGCGCGAGATTGTAATGTATGTAATGCAAGAAGTATGAGAGGAGCTGAAATCGACTCGGACCATTACCTCGTTAAAGTTACATGTGGGAGGAGGCTGGAAGAAAAAGAGAAATCGAACAATAAAACGAAGAAAAAGTGCAATATTGAGAAACTTAAGGAAGTAGAAACAAAAAATAAATATGAAGAAGAAATAAATAAAATTCTACAACAATGTGACCAAAATTTACACAGAGATCAAGCCTGGGAACAAATTAAAACTGCCGTAGGAGAAGCTAGCGAGAAATTAGTTAAGTGCGACTCTAAGAGAAGTACAAACAAAGATTGGTTTTACGAAGAGTGTCAGGCGATAGAACAGGAAAAGAAGAAGATAAGACAACAAATATTAACAGATAATATAGAGTGTAAAAAACAAGAATATAGAATTGTTCGAGGAAGATTGAAAGTTCTGTGTAGAAGGAAAAAGAGAAACCACAATGAGTTGAAATTAAAAGAGATAGAAGAGAAGTTTAAAAACAAAGAGGCGAGGTCGTTCTATCAAGAAGTTAAAAAGATGGGAAAAAAAGGTTACCAAAGCCACTGTAGTTATATGAAAGGTAAAGACGGAAATTTAATTAGCGATCCGGCAGAAATATGTAATGACGGAATGGAAAAAACATTTTGAAGAATTATTAAATGGTGAGGAGGACCACGAAGCAGTAGACAACTGGACAGTTGGAGAAGATGCGATAGTTGAAAGGCAGCCTACAGAGGAGGAGGTAGTGACAGCAATACAAGAAATGAAAAATAACAGAAGTCCTGGTAAAAATGGCATATGCATAGAAATGATCAAGTTTGATGGAGAACAACTACAAAGAAAAATATATCAGCTACTAGTGCAAGTAGTTACTAGTGTTTGTGGATTTTAGACAAGCATATGATAAAGTCGATAGAGTCAAAATGTATTGAGCACTGGAACATTTGGGTATACCAAAGAAACTAATCCGACTAGTTAAAATGACACTTAATAACTCTACGTGTGAAATTGCTTGGCAGGGTCACATATCAGATCAATTTACGGTTGCAAAAGGCTTGAGACAGGGAGATCCTTTATCCACTACATTATTCAACTTAGTATTAGAAACTGTAATCAGAGAATGTAGCATAAAGGTGGAAGAAACGATCATTAAAAATGAGCACCAGTACTTGGCATTCGCTGATGATCTAACGATCCTAGCAAAAACCGAGAAAGAATTAAGAAGAGTTGTGAAGAAAATCATCGAAGAAGCACATCAATTCGGATTGGAAATAAATGAAGACAAAACCAAATATATGATCATGGGAGGGACAGAAGAGAAAAAAGAAGACTTTAGTGTGAGGTCAGTAAGTGGTAAAAGCTATAGTTTTAAAAGGGTGGACAAATTTGAATACCTGGGTGTAGTTTTCGATGAAAATGGAAAAGAGAAATGGGAGCTTGAAGCCAGAATAGCAAAAGGGAATAAAAAAATAGGTGGTTTAAGAGCCCTACTGAACTCAAAATACGTTTCTAGACAAGGTAAACTCAGAATATATAAAACAGTAATTAGACCCACAGTAACATATGCCGGCGAGACATGGACATTAAATAAGAAGGAAGAGGATACTCTGGAAAGATGGGAAAGGAAAATATTGAGACGCATATTCGGAGGACAGAGGACAAAAGATGGTTAGGAGAGAAGAATCAACAATGAATTAATGGCTTGATACAAAGAACTTACCATTACCAAGTTCGTCAAGGCATAAAGAATCAGATGGTTGGTTCATGTGGAAAGAATGGCGGCAAACAGAATGCCTAAACTAGTAATAACCAGAAAATTAATCGGCCCCAAAAAAAGAGGTAGACCCAGAACGACGTGGATTAGTAAAGCGGAGGAAGACCTTAAATACGTGAAGGTGAGGGACTGGAAAATAAAAGCACAAAATAGAAGCGAATGGAGAAATATTGTACACCAGGTCCTTCAGAGTAGTTAAGAATGGTATATATACATATTTAAGTTAAAGTTTTGTTTAAAATAATTTAGTAGTTAATATTAGGATTATGTTGTAAATAAAATGCCCTAGGCTTTAAAGGCCTGTTGTGCGTAAAAATAAAATTGTTTCAGGTCGCTTTGTGACATAGTTGAGGCCTGTTTTAAAAACAAGAAATTTATGTTGAAGAGGGAAGAGAAAGCGTAGCCCTTGCCATTAGATTAAGGTCAGGAGAACTAAAGCAGGTTGAGAAGAGTAACGAAACATGAAGGTTGAAAGATTTGGCCAAAGTAGACAGAAGTTGTTATGTAGTTTTTACCGGCAAATTTGTCTAAGAATAAGTGATGTACGCCCAAAGTAATGTGTCAACTCTGATAGGGCTAATCACTGTTTTTTTAATTGTAAGCCGTCTCTCATCGTGACTTATTTGAAAAACGGCGTTCCAAATAAATCTCTACATGTTCCATTGTCCAGTTCCTTAAGAAGCCGTTCCAAAATGTGCAGTGTACTAATTTCAACCTCAAATAGTCAGAATACTTTTCCAGTGAGATGTAGTTTTTTGATCGTGTGGCGGAGAAGGTAACCCAAGAAATCCTAGAGTGTATACAGTGAAATCGAGGTAACTTTTTTGTTTGAACTATTGAAGTAAAAATAAACAGTCTAAACTAATAATTGCGTTCATAACAATTTAAATAACGTAAATGTATGGTTATGCTGTCAGCCTATTTATTCTTTGTCATCAAAATTAAATGTTGACATATGACAGCTAGCTTTAATTTGTTTTTTGTTGTGACAATTTTTAATTTGCTTGTATATACAAGATGTTTTATAGAAAAGTTTTAACCTTACGATATTTTCATTTATAAGGATATCCTTAATTTCAATAATCTATTTTGGCCACAGTAATAAATATTCTAGGAGCCATTTTGAAAGATTTTGTAGCAACCCCCTTGTAAACAGATAGTACATAAATGTTTGATTTTTTTCTGTGATTATTTTGTTTAGAAAAATCTCCTAACCTTTTTTTTGTGTGTTTAATTTTTTAGGAAAGACGAGCCTTTTTTCTTTCCTTCAGCAAACTATCCTTCGAAGCGGCGCCCGTATCTTAAATTGCTAGAAGCCCTTTTTTGTTGTCTTTATTGCCCAGTTGTCCAGGAGCTTTATGTAAGTACCCCTTTGTTGCATTTTTGGTAGTTACCCCAATCCGACCTCTTTGATTCAACTTATCCACGACTCAGCTCTCCAATCAACCCTTGAATGCCGTACGCACAAGTATCGATTGTTTTGCTTGCCCTATCTCAACCCCCTTAGTTTCTGTCCCCAATTTTCTACCCCCATAATCTTACCCTAAGGTAGGCAAAATATTATCGTTACAAAAATAAACATGATTTTAAGATTATTACCCGATTGTACAGCATTTATTGGAAGTACTAGAATCCATGCCAGAGATCAAATAGATAAATACTCAAATATCACCTACAGAAGTCATCCAGTTCATGTCCCATACAGATGCTGTGACCATTTCGAAGAAAAAAAATCGCATACCAAAACTACAACTATTAAAACTCGATAAAATCAATGCAGACGATTTAAACATCGCACAACATAAGCTGGACCAATATTCAGAAGAGCCCGACCAAATTATGAACCAACCATTGATTGACGAACATTTGAATTTGTACACCGTATTGTCTTTATTACTAATTTTCATTTTAGCTTTGATTTACCTTTACTGTAAATGTCGACGCAAAATATACCTATATTTCAGAGAATTCCACTCAAACATCCACAAAATTCACCTCCATTTGCACTAGCTCGCCAAAATTCCATTAAACAAAAACTCAAAGGCTTAACTTTTAAAAGAAGACCAGACGTACAACCAGGCATTGAAGAAAAATTGGAAACGCCAATTCAACTTGAAAAGTCGAAACAAGGCATCGACTTTTCACTAATGAGGAGAGTTAGTTATATGTGAAAATAGTAACCTTGAACCAGCCAAAGGTTTCTGACTTGAAAGTTTCACAATACCAGTTTCCTATTGCATCATACCTACTACAACAGCAGTTTCCATAGAAATAGCTGAGCCATGCAACGCCACAAACTCGAAGCAGCCGTTAGCTACCGTGGGAATGCCAAATAATTACTTTTATAGCGATTTTATAAATAGAGGATCATTAGCATTTTATATACAACGTGGCTTATATAATTATTGTTATTTCCTGTATAAAAATAATTGTAATAAAAATTTTTAGAAGGGGCCACCTTCCCGTAAATTGTTAAATTCTAAAATGAATATTTTCTTACATTACAAAGCAATAACATGCAATACCTATTGTGATGTCATGAATTGATAAAAACCTTTATATTTTTTACACTTTTGGTTATTGTGTACAATACAGTCCATTTACACTGATTGCATCTGCATTAGCTTTTAGGCATTGATTTAGATTATATAAAGAGATAAATGGAAGTTCAAACAAAAAACAACAAAACTATTTTGTTCAAATAAAAGTTGTGCGATACAATCACGAAAATGAGAAAGCGTTTGCAGTATTACGGAAAAGAATCTAATTTACATGCTTTAAAATATATTGCGAATGAAACAAAATCGTGGCCTGTGAGGTAATTTTGTTCTTATTAATTTTCGTTGTCGGATTTTTAAATATGTATTCGTTCTAAAGCTATTTTCTTGTGTCAATAATGTACTATTTTTATTGAAAATTAAGCACAATTTCAGTTTAACATATGTTTATTTTGACGTTTCCATTTCTACTTCGGAAATTGTTCTCAAAATACAAAATAAAAATTATCATTCCAGTAGGAGTCTTTTAATTCCATAAGTGGTTTTGTGGCCCATGCCACAAAAAGTTTTTACCTTTAAAAACTTACCCCTTATACTTCCCGACCTCAGATCGCTCGTAAACTATTTTTTTTTTAAATTTTTGTTACCTATATATTCTTTCTTTTACAATGTGTTCCATTCTGTTAATATTTTTTTCAGTGTTTATCATTTCAAAGGCTTCGACGCTGGTCTATTTGTGTTAATGGCATTTTTAATCTTTACATGCAAAAGATTGCACTTGAATCTATACGTAATGTTTTAGATTATTTTGGGTATTTATATTTGTAACAAATTTTGGAGCCATGTTGTTGGTCTTTTGGAATTCTTATAAGCAGTTTGAAGAAAGTGCAGTGAGTTTTGTCACTGAAACTACCTACCTTACATGGAATACAACTTTTCCTGCTATCTCGGTCTGTCCAATCGCTGGTGCTGAACCTGAGTGGGTAGAGTAAGTATTTTTCTGTTCTATATAAAAAATTCTAATAATATATACTTATTAGTCTATTCCAAATTGATTAGGTATAAATTCCATATTTGTTTGGTTAGGTTTATATGCTACGAAAAATCGCGAAAAATAAATAATGTGATTATGACAATTTATTGTTTAATCAAGCAATTCGACTTCGTAAATCCGAGGTTTTCACACAACGTGACCAGAAGTCAATATTTGAACTATTTTTGTAACTTTGTGTCGATTGATATATGATTTCACCAATTTTGAGTAATTTTTCCAAACTGTCGGTCATAATTTTTTAACCAGATATGAAATAAAAACCTTTAAAGAAAAGTTTGAAAAAAACGAAGATCCACTATATGATGGAATTATATTGGATCAAACGGATACCAGAGAAACAACCCCCCCTTTAGTAGCTGAAATGCAAGAAGCAGTTACCCGACTGAAAAACAAGTCACCTGGATTAGACAACATTAGAGCAGAATTAATAAAGAAAGGTGGAGACTCCCTATTCAATGCGATACACGAACTAATACCAATACGAACTGCCACAAGACTGGAATACCGGAGTAATTATCCCATTACATAAAATGGGAGATCAGCTTCAATGCAAAAACTACCGGGCAATAACGCTACTGACTGTGGCATATAAAATACTGTCAAATATTGTGTATGGACGATTGACACCATATGCGGAACAAATAGTTGGGGGATATCAATATGGTTTCCGCAGGCAGAAGTCCACAATAGATCAGATCTTAAATTATTGATAATAATATATATCATTATACAAATTGAACGAAATAAATTCGGAACATAGGAATATAATGTATTTCGGCTCAATTCTGCTGTAGGTGATTGGCCAACAAAAGATTGTCAAATAATTATATTATAAAAAATCCCAGACTTCAGCGGGCTGCTGGATTCTGAACTCATAAAAATTGAAAGCTACACATAAATCTACGATTTTATTATGCTGCCAAACCAGTTATAGTCCAGGAAATGTAGCATTTCACCTCGCAATTTTTTCGTGCGGCGTGAATTGACTTGAAATTTAACAGAAGATAGGTAATAGCCTAAGGATCAAAATCTATATCGAACCAAAGTGCGCCAAAGCCTAGGGGTGATTGCCACCCCATCTCCGGGGTGAAATTTTTTTTTACGTTTTAACTACAGGTTTCGATTAGAAAAGTGATTCTAAACAAAAAATGTGCTATACATTTTTTTTATAAAATGATATTTTTCAAGCTATTCGCGATTGAAAGTAACAACTTTTAGACGAAAAAATCCACGTTTTTAATCGATTTTTCGCGAATAACTCGAAAATGGTGCATTTTATCAAAAAAATTGTAGAGAACAAATTTGTAGCTTTTAAAAAGACAAATACAATTACAAATACAATATCAATGTTCAGCGGTTTTCTTCAAATTTTTGGAAGAAAACTCACAAAACCTTTTTTAAAGAGCATAAATAGACCTATCATAAAAAAATAAGGTCAACACCTCATTTTTTACGAAAAAATCGAGGAAAACAACACCTTAACCACCCCCATAATTAAAATCGTTTCATATGGGTGCAGAAAAGTTGGTTTATACTGTAACTCTACTTGTTCTGGGTGCTCAGGTGAAGGGTGCAATAACAGTCCACCAATAATTGAAGAAGATGAGGATGACATAGATCACGATGAAGATGTAATTGATGACGAATAAAATTAATATTATAATTGTTTTACCTATAAATGTAAATATTTTCAACTATTTATGTAAATGTATAAGAATATATGGTGCCTTTTTATGTTAATAATTTTTTTTGTATTTAATTCTACTTTTTTCAATTTATATCTTATAAATTAGTTTATGAAAACTGCAATGTTGTAAAGGGTGATTTTCAAAAGTTGAAAAGTTGCAAAATTTTGGCAAAAAATTGTTTTCGCCTATAGCACTCATAACAATTGATTTTTAAGGGTTGAAAATGTATGAATTTGTATTTTAAAGTATAAAAAACTCACTATTTAACTAATCCAAACCAAATTTCACTCATCTTAAGATTTGTAATATTATTTTACAATTTTTGAAAATTAGGGGTAGTTTTCACCCCTAAGAACAATCAGGGTTCATCGGCATGACATAAACTATAAAGCAGAGGGTGTGTTGAGCTTAATTCCAAATTTTTATGCAAATCGTTCCAAGGTGAAATCATTTTCTTCGCATTACTAATTTTTTTATATTAATCTCTAATAAGGGTCGCTTTTTAAGGGTTGAAATATGATGGAACTTTATTCAAAAGCACGAAACTATCATTATTTAATTAATTCAAACCAAATTTTACCCATATTCAGGTTTAATATGTTATTTTATAATTTTTGACAATTAGGGGTAGTTTTCACCCCTAAGAACAATCAGGGTTCGTCAACATGACATAAACTATAAAGCAGCGGGTGAATTGAGCTTAAATCCAAATTTTTATCCAAATCGATCCAAGGCGAAATCATTTTTTTAGAATTAGTAATTTTTTACATTAATCTCTAACAAGGGTTGCTTTTTAAGGGTTGAAATATGATGGAACTTTATTCAAAAGTATAAAATAATCATTATTTAACTAATTCAAACCACATCTTACCCATATTCAGGTTTAATATGTTATTTTATAATTTTTGAAAATTAGGGGTAGTTTTCACCCCTAAAACCCATCAGCGCACTTCGGTTCGATATAGATTTTGATCCTTGGGCTATTACCTACCTTCTGCTAAAATTTCAACTGGATACATGCAGGACGAAAAAATTGCGAGGTTTTAACTTTTTTCGAGCTTCATTTCCTGAACTATTATCGCCTCCTTAGACAAACCCGTCTTACGCAAACAACTTTGTTGCGAGACAGATAGTTGAACGATATTTTATACAATGTCTATACCCAGGTATGGATTTATTTTTATTATATTATATATATATATATATATATATATATATATATATATATATATATTATATATATATATATATATAATATATATATATATATATATATATTATTGTGTAGAACACTATGATTAGTGTTCTGTGGTTTGACTAAATGACATTACGCTTGACAGTAGCGAACACGGGGAGAGGAGCAGAAGACCGGCGAAATAGAATTCGCTCGGCGCTCACTCGACTAGTCGACTGCAGTGTCCGGATAATTATCCGATTTTAGAATAATTTCGTGGACCATCGGTTAATTTTCGGATTGAACAATTTTTTGAATAATTTCGGATAATTCAAGGGACTATCGACTTAATGTTATATTTTTTATTTGATTTATTTATTAAAACATATATTTTATACTCATTTAAAATTAAATAAATATATATTCCCACAGTTTGGGAAGCTCTGCCATAAAGAATTAAATGTTACTTGTGAATAAACAGCGACCTGCTGAACGGTGACAAGGTACGTGGGTGCATAAATTAAAAAGTATTTCACTACCAAAAATAATTCTTATTTAATACAATTACGATTACACGTACAGACACTTACTTCATAAGAAAAAGTGGTGACATGTGACGCATATCTGCAAATGTTGCGAAGGGAATGTAAATTTTGGTTTCTACTCTACTGAAATAAAATCTGATATTTTATGCCTTTGAACAGAAATAATTAAAAATACGCGTGCTTCATTGTAGTATATACAATGTACTGTATATTATAATTACAAATTTTATAATTAAAACCAACCAGGTGTGAACGCACACGCCACTTTATAGAATCTGAAATTCATATCAAGCAGCCATGTATGATCTAAGATGTAGTTCGATACCATATAACACTCAATTACGCCAAAACATATAATGAGGCAAACACCAGTAGGGAGAAGGTCAAAGGGAAGATTCAAACTTAGATACATGGAACAAGTGGAACAAGATCTGAAAACACTTAAGATTACCAACTGGGAAAACAAAGCAAAGAACAGAACAGAATGGCGGAAAATCCTAGAACAAGCCAGGACCCAGAAAGGGTCCTGGCTTGTTCTAGGGGAGGGGAGAGAAAGGGAATGATGAAATAAAAACCGGAACTAAATATTTGAGCTCGACTTTTCAGTACATGTGGATTGATAATATCACATTGTAACCACAAATCAGTTATTAGTGGTCTGTGATTGTAACACAATTAAAATCTGACATTACTACCACTTGATGACGTAGGATGGTACGACCGGATGCAGTCAATTCTCAATTGATATTCAGGCACAGAAGAAATATCAGAATGCCCACTCTCAGATGCCGCCTTTGAAGTGTGTCAGCACGCGATCGCCATATTTTAAACTGAAATAGATTTGGAATGAGAAATTTGTGACAAGCTACGACATAACCATCATTTAAATTTTTAAAGATTAATCATTTAATAAATTTGAAATTTTTTTATCTATTCTTCATTCTTCGACTAAAACTACGACATAAAATATTGCATATTATGTCTATGGATGCCGTAAATCAGTTAAACCGGGTTAATTTTTCTATGCACACCAGATAAAATTTCACTGAACAGCACTGGTTACGTTTAAAACATGGCTGATTCCGTCTGCGCGAACGAGATGGGCTTACTTATCTTGACAAGCATATTGGGCATTCTGATTGTTATTTATTCTGTGATTTAGGTGTTTAGGCATGATACTGCAAGCTATGGACATAAAGTTTTGTTTTGTAACCTATTTTAAAAAGTTATTGTTCTTTTTGGTAATTATATCGCTCAAAGTAATGTGCATTTTATTTATTTCAACCTACAGTTGCTACTAGTTGTATTTACAGTGTAGTCAGTGAAGAACCAGATAAGATGAAACACGAAAATAATCTCATCCCTGTCGTGTACCTTACACCCTATAACCCACCACTCTTATAATTGGATCCCAACAAGTAACAAGTGGCCACGATATATAAACCTATAGAAATCAATATTTCTAAGTATTTCATAGGTGTAAAAGTACTTTTTAATAACTAAACTTGGCTGTAAGTATAATTTTAAATCATAACCCTAGCCCACGGTTCGTAGACTTACTAGTAAGTCTAGGAACCGTGACCCTAGCCTAGATTTGCGCGGTTTATCGATATATCGATTTTGCATTGACATTGACATCTATGAAATCGATTTCTTATTCCGATTTCTGATCATTTTTCGATCATTCGAACCAGTTTCTTGCTTGTTATTTGACGCAGTGTTGCCCATGTCTAACATAATTTCCTAGTTCTTCAAACTTTTTTAACATTTTGTTACCAAAATGTAAATTTTATCCAATTTGTTCGGAATTTAAATATTAAATATATAGTTATATATTTAGTAATATTTGTGTATCTGTTATATTTTAAACAATTCCAAAAGACAATTCAGAAAATCCTGCAACTAGAACATGTTCTGTTCTATCTATGATAACAATGTGCAAAAATCAGTTTGATTCTTTACTTTCGGTACTTATTAATTCTAATAATTAAGTATCTGAAAATCTCTGACACATATGTCAGGAGAAAATTTCCTTGTACTGCTCACTTTGATGGTGTTAACGCTGATGTTGAAGCCTTTTTCGACAATGTAATCACTTTTAAGGACCGTTCCCAAATAAGTTATGAGAATGCCCTTCGTGGTTTATTCACGCTGCTTAATGGTTTTGCTGCTTCATGGTGTCAAGGTAAGAAATACAATTTTCATATGGGAAGAAGCTGTACAGCCTTCCTTTTAAGGAACTTTTAATGGGATCTCGAGAAATTTAAGCATCCTGAAAAGAAGGTTTAGTTGCCACCGACTCTTATCTTCGACAAAATCCTCAATCAAATCAAGAAACGAACTTTTGCAAAATAACATTCAGATTAAAGTGTATATTTTGTAAACATTTTGGCCATATTTAGTCAGAATGTAGAAAATTTGTAAGCAATCGATGACTTCTAATTCTAACGATTCAGTTAGCACGTATGTACCTCCTAGACCAGGTGATAATGGACCATTGTATGTGTTTGTTGAACACAAAAATAAAAATTTAGGGAGACTTTTTTAAATTAAAATAGGGCACTTTCTTCTTAAAGATAAAACTTTAAAAAAATATGTATTAGATATAAGGGAAGTGCGGGTATTGCCGCCCACTTAAGCAATTTGTTGAATTAAATAAAAACTATAGGTCTTGAAACAGACTTCTAATTATTTGAGCCTGAAAGTGTTGATTTATTTTATTTTGCGGAGTATTACATTTATATTTACAAACCTATACTCGGGCGGAATTATCCGACCATGCGGGCAATTGCGCCCAGTGATGGTATAATACCGCCCAGGGTTACATTATATGAAAATCAAACACAAAATAATTATTTGCTCACAAACAACATCTATATGATATATATATATATATATTATATATATATATATATATATATATATATATATAAACATATTCAAAGAACTACTTAATTAAAAAAACGAATATAAAAACATTTAAAACTACACTCTATTTGCAATAATCGCATACAAAAGTTTTGTGATTATCGTAACCACTACATTCCTTATGCGCCCATTTATGGCAAACTCCGCATCTGTACCACATTTCAGATTTTCCATATTCACCACAATACATGCATTCTACTTCTATGTCGCTGTTGGGATCATCTGAATTATGATCGTTGCAAATTTCCATTTCATCGTGGGATGAAGCACTTGAAGAACTATTGTCAAACTTGACTTTCATCGTGGCGCGTTTTACCTTTTTGCTGACGTTTTTGACAGGAAGTTTTTGCTTTCCTTTCTTCTGTAATTTTCTATTCTCTTTCTGCTCCAGTTCTATTTTTTCTGGAGTTGCCGTCAAAATCTTTGAAATGCCTAATTTTCTACCCCTCTTTTTTAATTTATTTTCATTCACTACGCACAACGGTGTCATTTGTTCAATAGATATATCTCCTTGTCTCTCGTTTATAAGCTCCGATTTTGATGATAAAGGAGCTTTATCTGCCTAAGCTTCGATGACTTTTGATGTACTTGGAATAACATCAGGTTCATTTATTTCGAAGACTGCATCTTTTGAAGGTACTCGATTTGGTTTGGAGGTATAGGGAGTAATATCAGCTTCAGGAAGTTGTAGTTCGACAGCGGGAATGTTAGAAAGGGTGGAAGGCAAAAAATCTTCATCCGTAAAAATATTCGGTCCATATGGAACAATACCACTTATTTCAAAGCCTTTTTGAGCTTTTTTCATGGTGGCTACATGAACGAATGCTCGATTGAAAATTTGCGATATATCAAATGGTGTTATTTTTTGGTGAACATTTCGTCTCATATAGAGAGAACATTCACTTGAATAGGTGGGGCGGAAACAATAACATAATGATCCCATTTTCACGGCAAAATTCATATGCAGATAAAGAACAATGACTGCTGTGATTATCAAGCAACAGCAATGCTGGGTTGTCCTTAGAAGTAGATGCGTTTTTATTAAAGCCTAAGCCCAATCAAGAATAAATCTTCATTCATCCAGCCTTTGGCCGAGCATTCATATATGGCACCTACCGGTCCATTGCGTTTGAGCTGATCCGACATTCGGATTCTAGGATATATAAACATGGGTGGTATATATATCCTTGATGCACTTACTGAGCAGCACACAGTTATATTTCGACCTCTCTCCCAACTTACAGCTTTTCCCAGTTGTTTGACACCTTTTGGGGCTATAATTTTGGATGGCACTTGCACCGTGGTAATACCTGTCTCGTCGACATTAAATATACAGCAGGCTTGAAAGTTATATTTTTTTAAGACTATATTTAAATTTGTGAAAAAAGTGCCTACACTTTCAGCATTAAATCCCGAAATTCTCCCTAAACTGGTTGCCTCGGGTTTCCTCAAACTAAGATTTGGATGCCGTTTTAAGAAAGCTTGAAGCCAGTCTTTACCGACCATTTTTTTGTCATCGTTGAAGCAGTTTTTAATATTATTTTTAACCGCAAACTCGTAGACGATTCTTCGTAAATCAGTGGCCGTTAGACCATAGAACATCTTCGCCAGATAGATGCAGCGATCAGCCACTTGCTGTTCTTGTTCACTGGAAAATATAGCATTACGACCTAGTTGTGCTGCACAAGCATTGTTGGTATTTAGTCTATCTTTTAATGTAGAATATGGAAACCTGAAAAAAGAACATTAGAAAATGGATTAAAACATAGAAATCCTATATTACCAAACTCTCTTGCACTTTGCTTTTTTCCCTTTCCGTTTCTAACTGCATTTATAGCTTCCTGAAGTTGTTCTGCACTCCAAGTTGCCTTTTTCCGTGAATTCACCGTTGCCTTTGGCATTCTTTATCCTAAATTAAAAATGTATAAATTAATGTTTAATACCGCTCACTGGAGGGTAATACCGCCCAAGTTGGGCGAAATTACCCGCCATCGCCATATTATAAGCAAAACAATTGTTAATCGTTATTTCTCAAAATATTGAAAGAATTTGTTTCGATCCATATAAGAGGACCGGTCACTAATTAATAAAAAAATCAATAAATTAAGTATAAAAATAAGTTACTTACAAATTATTTTCGAGCACGTAAATATTATAGCGGCACCACACAAAACACGTTTATCTCTGTCAAACAACTAAACGTGCTTATGGCTGGCGATCTTGTTGCTCGCTTCTCTCGGTGGTATCGTGACGTCACTTCAACGTTGTCAAAGTTACTATTTCTCTATGTTTAACTTATCGAGTGGGCGGTATTTGCCGCTGGGCGGTAATACCTATACTCACACTTACTTTCATAGATACTTTCTTTTCTGGAGAATATTTATTAACGGTTATTAAAGCAAACAAACAGGTAGCAAGTGTCTATCGTATGAAAAGAAAAATTATAGACTTTGATGGAACCGTAGTTTTGGTAAACAGACAAATGATAATAGTAGAATTTTTAGGAAATGAAATTCCAAAATGTGAGATAAGACCACTCAACTAGACAATGTAAATAAAAAATGGGAGATATCAAAAGTGTACAGATACAAGTCATACAAAAGTTTGTGTTATTATTGTAATAATAACGACCACTCCTCAATTTCACGTGTTTGTCCTGTATATACAAAACAAAGGGGATAACACAAATTATGTCAGTTGAAAACATTTCTTTTAAAGAAGCCGAATATATATATATATATATATATATATATATATATATATATATATATATAATAACCATTATAGGCGATAGTGGCTACGAATAACCAATTCTCTATTTTAAAGACTGATAACAATTTTCCAACTTGAACGAATACTTTTGGCGACAGTCCATCGCTTAATATTACTTTTAAAAAACCAAAACCAGCTTGTAAAGCCAATACTATTAAAACAATTAAACGAACACACCCAACCTCTCCTACACCTGATATGATGCCTAACCCCTACAGAAAAGAATTTATGGACTATAAAGAAAAAACTATAATGTTAATTACCTCCTTTGAAATAAATTTCAAAAAAAATTTCAATTAGCACCAAATACTCTCATGGAATCTAATAACAGGGACTTTGTAGAAAGTACCTTTGTTCCAAGTGATCCAAATGATGCTATGGAAACATATAGTGAATCAGATTCAACTGAAAAACGATTTTAGTGATTAAATTTTAAAAATGGCTAACAAACAAACAATTAAAAACCAATTAGTAATTTTGCAGTGGAATAGTAGATCAATAACATTTAATAAAAATAATTTGTTAAATTACCTTAATAAAAACCATGTTGATATTATCATACTTTCCGAAACTTGGCTTAAGTCTAACAGTAATTTTAATATAAAGGGATATATATATATAATTTCATTAAAAGATGCCGTGATGACGGATAAAGCGGAGTTCGTAGGTATATTTATCTTACAAACAATTAACTATAAAAAAGTGTAATAAAGTAGTTCTCTGGTAACAATCCAAAATTTTTCATGGAGCTTTGAAGTATGTGAAGTATTTATTCCAGACATAAATATTTCTTTCGTTTCAGTATACAAACCTTCCGACATAGCAGCCACAAAAAAAGATTGGTTAAATTTATTGGTACGGTTTGATATCTCTCGTACAATTTCTTGCAGCGATTTTAATGTAGACCATTACAGGTGGGGGGAAGATTCCCTATTCCGGAAGATCGCGGGGGAAAGGTTTTAACAGAAGCTTTAGATTTTTTGGAACTAATTACTTAAATGATGGATCGGCCACTAGAGTTAATCCTAATGGTAATAACTTTGCAGTTGATTTAACTCTTATCTCCCCTTTCGTGGCAGATTAAAAAAAACTGGTCCGTATATCAAGACCCTTTAGGTTCTGATCCTTACCCTATTCAAATTCAGCTCCAAATTGCTCCCATATCTTTCGAAATCAATCCGGCAACCAAGTGGAATGACGGTCGTGCCGGTTGGTCAGCCTTTTAAGCATTTATTGAAAATGAAATCAGTACAAATTTATCTCTAAATGATTCAGATAACCGTCGAATAACAAAAAAATTATTTGAAGTTATATCTTCAGCAGCATCTCTATCCGTATCCGTTAAAAAACCAGTCTTTCCGTGTGTCCCAAGGCCCTATTAATGGGACGAAAAATGTTCTGATATATCTGAAAGTCGCTCCCACGCACTTAAATTGTTTAGAAGACAAGGAAATATTACAAATTATCTGAATTATCAAAATATTGCAGAAAAGGCTAAACTCATTTTCAAGTTAAAACAAAAAAATAGTTGGATAACCTTTCTTAATATGTATGATATCATATTTGTATGATAGCCAAGTAGCTACACATTTTAACGTGCATCCGCCCAATCTTGATTCATTAATAATAATTAATTTGTTAAATAAAAAATTCAAGTTATGTGTACCTTTATTTAACAAAATGTTTGTAAAAAATATGTATTTGATTACAACAAAAATATATTATCCTAAAATGTTAATAATATATTATAATAATGTAGCGTGATGAAATATAACGAGCGGTTCGAATTTATATAAATATATTTATTTATAACTTTGCAGTTCGGTACTATCTTATCAACTAAACTCACTCCTAAGATCGTTACATATATATACCAAAATTACTATTTTCTAGAAAGTTCCCACCTCTAGGCGTACGTGACTGATGTTTCTAAAACATCGAGTCGCTTTCGAGATGCAGCCGCTATACGGGGACATGCTGAATGCGTGTTCGTAACACTGCTCCCCTCTTAGATCTGAGCGTCCCGATCAGCAACTCTATATGTAGGCCCAGGATGGTGGAATCTACAGGACTCTCCAGCTCTGCATGAACCCCTCAGAAAGAAATAACAGTCTACTGTCTTTGAAGGACACGATCTTTTCGGATTAGTGCAACACACAATAATTCGTACGCCGGTTTCTCGGAAGATCACTTTAAGCATGCTGCTAACAATCTTCCAGTCCAGATTATCTAGTGCATGGCCTATCTTGGGTAAGGCCAAATTCTTGATATCGTAATTGCACACAGTTTTCTTCAAATTAGTCAGAGCACGCCATATGTCCCCGTAGCTTGCCCTGTCTGTATACGACTTTCTGGTCACCATATACAACAAAGATCGAGAACCATCTTCTAATCTCAGTACTCTTCCAATTTTAGGCTGCTGGTTTTTTAACTCGTCCAAACGACCGAACTTCTTATAAAATACAGATGAGATTCCTTTAGTCATCTCAAGATCTTGGGCAACACAGTGGGCTAGAGAGACGTTATGCGGAACACTAAAAATACCCTGCTGAACTTCTGTCGTCACGCCGAATCTAACACTCTTTCTCTATGCGTAATTTGACATAAACTCCTTAAAGCTTGGTCGCCGATCATCTTCGATCTTATTTTGAAGGGTTCGGACTTCTTCGGTTTCATTTGAGCCGGCATAAGGTGCAAGACGATTTATGTGAACTACTTTAGGTTTACCTTTCGGCAACTTCTTAACTCGGTATATTACGTCATTTATTCTCTTTTTAATTTCATACGGACCCTCCCATTGTCTTTGCAGTTTAGGAGACAAGCCACGACGACGTTGTGGATTATAAAGCCAAACAAGATCACCTACTATAGCTTCCATTCTTGCATCGAGAATCGTATTGATCTTTCATTCTGTCACTGGCTAACTGGATGTGTTGTCGGGCAAGTTCATGAATGTTGTTCATTCTTAACTTTAGGCGGTCGACATAATCTTCGCTTGCAACATGTTCTTCGGAAGGTCTGCAGCCAAACTCTAGGTCGCAGGGCAAACGAACTTCACGACCTAACATCAGGCAGGTTGGAGTCTGGCCGGTAGTTTCATTCACGGCCGAGCGGTAGGCCATTAGGAATAAATAAATGTGCTGATCCCAATCTCTTTGATGTTTTGATACAACTTTGGACAGGTATTTACCCATCGTTCGGTTCATCCTCTCGACCATTCCATCTGATTGAGGATGCAGAGGTGTCGTTCTGGTCTTATTGACACCAATCAATTTACAAACGTTTTGGAAAAGGTTTGACTCAAAGTTTCGCCCTTGGTCGGAGTGGATCTTCAAAAGAACAGCAAATGGGCTAAAGAATTCTTTAACCAGTAACTCTGCAATGGTAGCAGCTTCTTGATTTGGTATCGCGTAGGTCTCAGTCCATTTCGTAAAATAATCCATAGCTACCAGGATATATTTATTTCCATCATTCGTCTCTGAAAGTGGACCTGCAGTGTCGATTGCTACTCTTTCCATAGGACTACCAACATTGTACTGTTTCATAGGTGCCCTCTTTTTACCAACTGGACCATTACTGGTTGCACACAGTTCACATTTCCGGCACCATCTTCTTACATCATCCTTACAGTTCACCCAATAGAACCGTTCTCGAACCTTTTGCAGAGTCTTCGTAATACCAAAGTGTCCACCTGATGCACCGTCATGTAACTGACGCAATACTTCTGATACTTTACTTTTAGGTACAATCAACTGAAGCTTAGATTCTGTACCATCATCGTTCTCAAAGGTTATATAAAGAAGATCATCTTTTAGCACTAGGCAATTCCATTGGCTCCAGTAACACTTGACTTCGGGACTACATGCACTAATGTCTTGCCAAGAAGGTCTTTCACTTCGACGCACCCAATCCAATACTCTTTTTATACATGGATCATCTGCTTGAGCGTCTTGTAGCTGTTGAGGCTGCCATTGATCATTAATAACGGTGGTTCGCCTCACGGGGCAAAGTCGTTGTTCTAATTCAAGACAATGATTACGATTTACACTGTATGGCCGTCTTGACTGACCATTAGCATTTGAATGACTTTTTCCCGCCCAGTGTTCCATCTGTTCTAGCTTTCTGACTGTTGTATTATTTTCTTGTAACTTACGACGAATGTGACCTTCGTTGTTACCATTCCAACATCTGGGTTCACGTCTCTTCGGCATCATGTTACGAACTATTTTCCGTACGATTTCCTCCAGACGTTTATCGTTTCGTTCATCATTCTCTTCAAAGGTTCGTTTTTGATAGCTCCGTGAAACTCGACTAGCTATCTCGTGTTCCAAGGCAATGGCGAGCGCTTCATCTAAAACTTTCGGCCTTGCTAGTCGTAAAGCTTTCTGTAGTTCACTGTCTCTTAACCCATTGCCGAAGGCATCTACAGCAATTTCTTCCAAAATGTTGTCTGGTACCTCCGGATAAGCCAACCGCACTATACGAGCAACATCTGCTTCAAACTCTTGCAAATTTTCACTTGCTCGTTGAACTCTACTTCTTAGTTGCGCCTTGTAGACTTGTTGTAGATGGGCATCTCCGTAACGTTTGTCTAGTCGAGTAAACAAGGTCTGGTAACATTTTTCTTGACCCTTAGGAATCGATCTTAGGATATCTGCAGCATCACCTCGTAAAGCAGCAGTCAAGGAAACAGCCGTTTCTTGTTCTGTCCAATGATTGGCTGTAGCAATCAAAAGATTACGTAAACGCACGCAAGGTTACGGAGACCCGTTAACGCAAACGTGTGTTTGCACCTCTACTGCGCACGAGTAGCTGTCAAATTATACGTTAACGTTTTGCACTGCACTTTAACTCCCTATTATTAGAGAGTTTTTAGGCCCTTTATTTTTCGATGGACGTTAAACGTAAAACGTTATACTTGTCATGCGCCTTGAATAATAAATAAGGGATAACGTTTTTACTTAAAATAGTTTTTGAATCCTTTCAGAAATTAAGCTATGACAGATTATCGTTAATTGACATTTGACGAACGTAACCTATAAAACGGCAGTTATAGGTTATAGGTCGATATAAAAAATATAAATGGTATAAACAAACATAACAGTCGAATGTTTACCATTGCTTTTCAAAGTTTAGTTTGGTTTAAGACGAGTTATTTTTATCATTTAAAAAAGGAAATTAGCCTTAATGATATCTTTGTGTATTGTGGTGGTGAAGCAGAGGCCATTGGTTGAAGGGGAAGCAGTTTTCAAGTGATGAATTCTTAAATTTTAACTTCAGTGTTTGGAACTGACTTTTTAATATTATACATTTGTTTTGTTGTTCACTTATTTTAACATTTAATGATCTTTACGTTTTACCTAAATAAAAACGAAGGCATTCACAAGGTAGTTTTTTTTATTAATAATAGATTATTGAAACAAAATAAATCTTTTATTTACAAAATATAGTGACCAATACAATCATTCATCAGACAACCAAATGGTTTAATTTCAGATAAATCTGGATAAAAATATATACTGGAATACATTGCTGATGTACTTGGATGATTTTTACTACAATTTTCCAACATTTCTCCCTACAACAATGTTAAATACAGTTTATAATATTGTGATGTAAATATCTGTATATTTCTTCTTTGGATTCTGTCCATTCCAATTTGTGTCATAGCAGGGTTATTGATTTTTGTCATTTAGTCATAATGTTGAAATTTACTAATTCTATTCAAATCAACAGCTGTCTGGTTTGTTTATACCACTTATAGTAGTTTAAATTTATTCCGCCAAGGGTCAGATACTTTGTTTTCAATCGTGAATACTCTATAACCTATTTTATTTGAATAATTTGCTATAATCTAAGAAAATAGATGACGAAGACACAGAGAAGTAATATATTACAATTTGATAAGAGGCTTAATTCTTCACAATATTTTTGATCCTGTAATACCTGTTGCACCAAGACTACATTTTGTGTTATAAACAATTGAAGAGAAAGATGCTGAACTAAATTTTCAATTTTTTTTATTCTAGCATAGTTATCTTTGGTTCTGCTCTTAGACAAGGAAAGAGAGCTGCTCATATGACTCTTTTTTTGTTTTTTATGATTTATATATCTGGCATTTGACAACATTACTAACACGTAATCCCTTAATAACGTTAACCTTATCTTTACCTAAATAAGGGAATACCTTATCCTCTAATAAAGTAATCCGTTATTTTTCTGTTATTGCGCATGAGCAGAATAACGTATAACGTTTAACGTTACTGAAATAAGGGGCTTAAAAACTCTCTATTAACAATGTTGAGTAATATCAAGTCCCACATTATTAATTGATTTTTAGTGCAGAAGCTATAGCTATTAGGAAAGCTTTAGATTGATGCGAGATGAATTTACCTTTATGTGGTAATTGTAACAGACTCTCTCTTAGTTTTGCACGCCATTCAAAGGCCCCCTTTTAATATACAACAATACTCTACTATCTATAAAAAATAATATATAATAATCTGCAGGAGTATGGTGTACGAGTTACATTAGTCTGGGTGAGAGTTCATACAGAGATAACAGAATAAAGCAGTTGATCTTGCAGCTAAAAAAAGCACTTACTCAGAATTGAGAGTGAACATGTGCAACTCATCAGATCTTATTAATTTATATAATGCTGATGTTAGGATTAAAAGGGAAGCTCAGTACAGAAAATTTTCAACTACATCAGAGAGTCTCTATTTTAAAATTCATCCGGTTTTACCGACGAACATTCCTCACATCAATAATTCGTAGGATTATATAGATATGTCATCAATTATATCACGGTTAAAACTTAATCATAGTCGCTTTCCAGCACATTTGTTTTGGATTGGTATCTTAGTTTTTCCGTGTTGCCCTCACTGTCCAGAAAAACCTTTAGCCGATATACATCACATTTTCTTAGAGTAGTCAAGTCTACCCACTAACATCCCTACTTTATTAGCACAACGAAAGAAATAAACATTTTAATCAAGGTTGTTTTAGAAGTAAAAATAGATATTTGCTCATATATGGTTAAATATATGTGTATTTACAAACATTATGTAATTAGAATCCAAACCTCTGTTTTACCCCATTTCTTAACGCCTCATGTCCGTGACCTAGTGTTATGGAATACTATGCGTTTATTTCTTCTCCGGACTAACTCTTTGTTTTGGAATTAAACAGAATATATTGACATGTATAAATTTATTATATTAGAGGATGAAAATTACACTGCCTGTTATTTCTTAAAACTATAAATTTATAAGTTCTGTTATCTACAATTATTTAACGATGTTTCTGGAATGGATTTGAGTACAAGAGATTGGACTCAAATATTAATATTAAAATAGCAAATACGGATAGCTTATCGAACAAAGAAATAAGAGAAATAAATTATTATTATTCCATAGATACGAAGTATTAGGCGAATAAACTAGCGAAACTTATTTATTCTAAATAGGAAAATATTTATGAAGAGTATTGATTCTGATTTCTAACAACAAATAATTATTAGTGATTATACATGAGAACTTTTCATAATTGTAAATAACATATACCAGGTGACTAAAAACTATATAGAAATACATAGATACTTTAATTATCTTACATGTGAGTAGGTAGGTACATTACACCTCCTTTTGTAAGAATGAAAATAATTGTAAAATGAATTTTCATTTAAATGGTATAAAACATTTGTATACATTATTATTTTATTTTAACACATTTAAATAGTTTCTTTTAGTCTCGATAGTCTTTCACTTCGTCTTATCGGTGTAGTCTCTGTGAAACTAGTCTCTTCACACTTTTTGGATTCACTATAATTATTGTCTTTATTATGTTTACAATCTATACTTAAATCTGTCTCATGTACATGTTTTCGTTTACTTTGACATATATTTAGTGTTAAACAATTTGTAATTTGTTGACAACTATGTGACGGATTTCTACGAAATCGTCGGTAAAAATATTTAATTATCCTGTATAAAATATAAAGTAACATACATTTTATCAAAAATAAGATTGCATAAGTGAAATAAGAACTATTTTTTATTGTGTCTGAAAAATTAATATTTGTTTCTGAGGTCATTTTCTCTAAATTATCTAGTTTATGGCTTGCTAAATTTAATGCATCTCGATCGAGATTATTTAATTGTAAGGGAACAAGGTGTAATTTGGATTCATTATTTATCTTAATATCATCACAACAGACTTCTGGAAGGGATAAATCTGGAATGATAGACTGAAAATTACTTTCTTTTGGATTTGAGACAGATATCAAAATAGTTGATCCGGTGTAAGTTTTGCAATTATTCGAAGTAGAAAAAATACCTGTGTTTGAAAGAACAATAGATATTGGCGTACTAGTCTGACAGCTTAAAGTTAAATCTGTTGGTTTGGGTAAAACATATATCCAAGAATTTGGTTTGTTTAATTTATGCCAAATTTCATATTCTGTTTGAATTATACGAGTATCGCAACTAGATGGTATGTTTGTTATTGAAGTTAACAATTCAGTTTCACAAATTGGATTAGTGTGTGTAAATCGGAAAGTATCAGGATTTTTGCAAATAAGTTTTTCTTCATCTAATGAATAACAGTCTTCTAATGTATCAATAGTAACATAAATGTTTCTATTTTCTGAAAGAACAAGATATTTGACAGATGGAAGAATAAAGGTAAGTCTCTTTAATGTTGGATGAATTATAGGAAGAGATATTAGTTTAAAAAGAGAATAAGGAGTATTACTAACCAAAGGTATACTAACCGTAATTAAAATCTTGTTATCAAAATATATATATTTAAGTAAAATGATATCGAAATATTTATGAGCATAATCGATAGTCAATGGAAATGGATAAGTCGATGTACTAGGTAAATGCGTTACCGTTTTAGATAATTCTTGAATTAGTTGCTCAGGTGTTATAACAGAAGGATGAAGGTTATTATTTCTTGCAAATAGAATAACGTTTATTAAAGTAGAATATTCTTGTTGTAATTCTGTTATAAAGAAAGTTAGTAAAGTAAAATGTTCTTCAATTTTTTGTTTTAAATCTAAATTAAAATATTTATTATTCATTTTATCTGTGTAATTGGTAATTGATTCAAAATTTTTATCAAAAATCACTTTGTTTCGGTCTAGATTTGTAATAGAGTTATTAAAATTTGCAATCGTGGCTTTTACTACATGAATTTGTTGTTTTAGTAAATCAAGAAGATGATTTTCGTTACTTTCAGCTTTGTTAATAGCATTATTGAAATTTTCAGCATCATCACTGTCTAAGGTACCGAATAAGGTCCTGAAAACAGATCCAATTGCATTAAATAGAGCGCGTTTTGGTCTAAAATGTTCATGCAGAATTATGTTTTTTAAAGTTTGTTCATCTTGAAAGAGTCTAGGTATGATTTGTCCTAAGAGTTTTAGTGAAGTATCACATAATCGTAATTCAATAAGAACTGGTTTGTTTTGACACAGTCTTAATGTTTTTTGATAGGTGAGATCTACAAAATTTAATTTGTCTGTAAAAGGTTGTAAAGGAATATGACTTAATATGTTCCAATGAGTTTCAATAAATTGAACATTTTTTATGTGTTCGTAATAGATTCCAGGTGATTTGTTGATAGGAGTATTGGTATATTTCTTGTGAATTTGTTCACTATTTGTCAGCCATATTATTGCATACCTGAAACAAAAGCATGTTTCAATCTATTCATGTGAACTTTTATTGGTTTTTTATTTACTAAAATTGTACAATTGACAGGAGAATTTATCTCTAGAATTTTATAAGGTCCATTATAATTTTGTGTAAGTTTTTTGGTTTGACCCTTCTTTGTTTGCTCATTTTGGAGATATACTAATTGTCCTTCTAAGAAAACGGTGTCATTAATCTTTTGGTCATAATATTTTTTACTGACTACTTTAGATTCTAATAGATTCGTTTTTGCTAACTCATGAGATTTTCTAAGTTTAAGTGTTAAATTATCTAAATAATCTTCATATGTATATTTGAGTTCTACTGGTCGTATTATACTGCTAGGTAGATTAGGTGTATATCCAAATATTAGTTCATATGGTGTGAATTTGGTTGAAGTATGATTAGTTGTATTATATGAAAACATAGCAAAATCTAGCCATTCGTCCCAATCGGATTGATCAGCTTTAATATAATGTTTAAGGTAGTCTGCTAAAGTAGCGTGACTCCTTTCTAATGCAGCATTTGATTCTGGATGATAAGCAGTACAATTTATATGTCTGATTTTAAAAAGCTTGGCGATTTGAGAAAATAATTTGGAAGTAAAATCTCGGCCTTGATCAGTAACTATTATATCGGGTTTTCCAAACTTGCAAATAAATCCACGAACCAGATTTTCAGCGATAGTCTTGGTTTCATGATTCGGAATTGCGTAAGCTTGAGAAAATTTTGTTAAGTCATCTTGTAATGTTAATATGAACTTATTACCTGACTCGGTTAAAGGTAAAGGACCTACTATATCTAAAAATATTTTTTCTAATGGATTTGAGCTTGTTGTTGTTATCTCCATGGGCTTTACGAATTTTTTTCTAACGAGTTTATTTTTCTGACAAGATTCACAGGTTTTTATAAAGTTTTTAATATCATTTTTCATATTATTCCATTTGAAATGTTTTTTTATACGATTGTATGTCCGATGAAAACCAGAGTGTCCAGCCGTAGGACTAGTGTGATTCTCTTGTAATATTGTAGTTATTTCCTCAGGTTCAGGATTTGTTAGTATATCATGATAAATGATAATAGATATATCAGTTTTTCTAAAAATAAATCTAATCATAGATCTAATTTTTCCCCAACTTAATTTATCGTAGCTAAAAGTTATTCTGGGTAGGCAAATTTTTAATATTTTATCGTTTAATAACCAGTCTCTTAATTTTATTAGGGAATTAAATATATCTTCATAAGAGGTATTGTCCCAATAATTATTTTTTATAAATATGTAATAAAAGTTTTTATTTTGATCAGAAATATATATAATGTCATTTAGTCTTGGATTTTTGGCTTTCAATTTTTCTATATGACTGAATTGTTTATTTATTTGTTTCTGAACGATCTCATTAAAATTTAAATCTACGGAAACAAACAATGCTAAATTTTGTGAAAATGATGTAATCTTTTCATTTGTTTCTTTTATATTATCATTTGTTATTAATATAGTTTCGGATTTAGATAAGAACTGTGAATAAGTGTCATTATTTTCTTTACTCATTTTGTTTATTTGTAAGGTGATTGTTGCCGGGTTTTTGTTTTCTTCGCAAATATTTGTTTCAGATATGGTTAAAGGAGGACGACTTAAACAATCAGCATTTTGATTTAATTTACCTGGTTTATAAATAATTTCATAGCTATATTCTTCTAATGCTAATCTCCACCTAACGAGTCTTGATCCGGGATCTTTTACATTAAATAGCCATGTGAGTGGTTTATGATCCGTATAAATGAAAAATTTATTTCCGTACAAATATGGTCTAAAGTGTTTAACACTCCATACAATTGCAAGTAATTCTTTTTCTGTTGTGCTATAGTTTGATTCCGCTTTGTTCAAGGTACGACTAGCATAAGCAATAGGTAAATCATCTGGTACTTTACCTTGAGAAAGTATGGACCCTATTGCATAATTACTAGCATCCGTTGTTAAGACAAAGGGTTTGGTAAAATCTGGATACTGAAGTATTGGTTCTGAACAAAGTATTGATTTCAGGTTCTCAAATGACTGTTGTTGAATGCTTGTCCAATTAAATTCAACATTTTTCCTCAGCAGTTTTGTTAAAGGTTGTGTTAAAGCACTGAAATTTTTTATAAAGCGTCTATAATAACCAGTGAGACCCAAAAAGCTCTTAATATCTTTTTGTGTTCTGGGTATAGGAAAATCTGTAACAGCACATACCTTTTTTTCGTCCGGTTTGACACCAAATTCAGTTATTAAATGTCCTAAATACATTACTTCGCGACGAAAAAATTCGCACTTATCTGGTTGTATTTTTAAGTTGAATGTAGACAATTTTTCGAATACTTCTTTTAATCTTTTATTATGATTTTCTAATGTATCGGCATGAATGACTATATCGTCGAGATAGACAAAACATCTGTAATTTTGTATTCCTGAGAGGACAGTATTCATTAGCCTTTGAAAAATACTGGGAGCATTTTTTAATCCAAATGGCATTCGTGAATATTGATAATGTCCAGACGGAGTTGAGAAAGCAGTCTTTGGAGAATCCTCAGGATCCATTTTGATCTGGTGAAATCCTGATGTTAAATCTATTGTTGAAAAATATTTTGAATGACCCAATTGGTCTAATATATCGACTATATTCGGAAGTGGAAATGAATCTCCTATAGTAATATCATTTAGTCGTCGATAGTCTATAACAATTCGCCATTTCTTCTTTGCTGAAGCATCGGCCTTTTTTGGCACAACCCAAAGGGGCGAATTCCATGGCGAAGTTGATTCTTCAATAATACCTTGATCTAGCATACCTTTTATTTGAGTTTCGACTTCATGTTTGTGTACTTCAGGATACCTGTATGATTTAGTGCTAATAGGTACATTAGAATTTAAAGGAATTTTGCAAGTTATGGCATTTGTACTGGTAAGTTGATCTCCTTCCAGATAAAAGATATGATTGTACTCCTTGCAAATAGAAATTAAAGATGATTTTTCTTCACTATTTAAATGATCTGTTCTCAAGGCATTTTTTAATTTAGCAATTCTGTTAGAATTCGTATTATCTTTATAAGAAGACATTTTTCGTATATTTGCATTGTTTTGTAAATTTGGAATTTTTTCTATTGCTACTTGAATATCGTTTAATTCAACATCCGTTTCAGTAGTGTTTACGATTGAGGTTAAAAAGAAATCATTTTTTACTTTAACAACACTAGGACATAAAAATACACCTTTAAAGATTTCGCGTTCGGGACATAATCCTTCGCTTAATTCATTATTTATTACTTTAATTTGAACAATTGTTTCAGTTCTTGCGGATAGAATAGTTTTATTACTTCTTGGGTTAGAATTAGAGTTTTGATTTAGTATAAGATCGTCTGAACAGGATTTTTCTTCTGAACAGGATTTTGATTTATGATTTCGTGAAGAGTTACAAGTTTTATTTGTGCATATCTCAGTGGATTTTACACATTTTGGACTTGAATTTTCTTTGGATTTAGAGTTAGATTTAGATTGAATTGGATTGGATAGTAGTTCTTCACTACTTAAGGTTATTTGGATATCATTGGTTTCTAAATAAGAATGATCCTCTATGGATTTAGCATCATAAGGAAATATTTCATCGATATTAGAACTTGTCTCGATATTTTGATCTCTCAGAAATTCGTCATTGTCATTGTTTAATGGAAATTTTATATATTCAATTGGAATAGAACAATTTTTAAAGTTTAATTTATTTTCTTTATAATCAATTTGGCATTTATTTATTTCAAAAAAATCGCTACCTAATATACCGTCGAAATGAAGAGGAAAATCGTCTTCTACGACATAGAAAACATGAGTTTGGACAAAATCTTTTATCTTGAAATTTACGTTACAACTACATATAGTTTTATTTGGATTTAAGACATTTTTATCAATGCCTCGTAGAGTAATAGACTTAGAATAAATTTTTGGAATGTTTAGTATTTTTGAATATTTAATTAAAGAAATATCTGCGCCTGTATCGATTAGAAACTTGCAAGAGGATGGATTAGAATTATTTACTAAGGGTAAATCTACATAGGAAGTGACTGAGAAGTTGATGGTTGTGATACGGCCTGAACTGAACGAACTCCTCGAGAATCGACCGTTGGTTGTCGAGGATTCTGGAAGTTTAAAGAATTTGTTGGATTTTTGTTTTTATTGTTAAATTCGCGTTTTCTACATTCTTCTATAACGTGACCTGGTTTTTTGCAGTATCTGCAAAAACGTTGGGAAGTGTTGGTATTTTCTTTTCTTAAGTTTGGAGGAAAATCAGAATTGGAATTTGAATTTGAAGGTTTATAATTTTGATTTTGAGAATTTGACCTTTGAAGATTTGAATTAGGATATTTTGGGTTTTGAAAACTAGAATTTTGAAGATATCTAACATTTCTATCTGAATTGTTTTTATATCGACAGTTATTTGAGGAATGGTTATTTCGTTTGCAAATATTACAGAATGGTCTGAAAATTTCTTGTCTTGATAACTGTTCTTGTTCTTCGGCAATTGCTATAGCAACAGCTCTTTCTAAGGAATCTGGATTTCGGGCTTTGATTAAAATAGAGAGGTCTTTGTTTAATCCTCTAATAAAGACATTTAGTGCTTGAGTTTTTAAGAGTTTAGTACATGCATTTCTTGCATCTGGAGATAAGTCTGGATCAGGTGTATTTATTAATTTTATATAGCAATTTTCAACTTTATTTGCAAATGACATTACATTTTCACTGGGCATCTGACGTAAGGAATGTAATTCCAATTGCCACTGACCTTCAGTTCGGCGTTCAGAATAAGCATCTAATAAGAAGTCTTTTAAATCTTTCCATTCGTCAAATGTTCTGTTTCTAGTTATGGCCCTAGCTTTATCGGTTAATTTAGTTTCTATAATGGCTAATAAGATGGGTTTGGATTGCGGATTTACTAAATTGTATGCTTTATCACAATTGTCTATGAATTCGTATAATTTTGATTTTGTACCATCAAATCTAATGAGAAGTTTTTCAGCTATTTCAATTGATACTGACATTTTATTTGAATTAGAAGTAGAAGAATTTGAAAGAGAATTTGAGTCGGGAGAAGGTATTTGTTCGTCAAATAAGTTACTTATATCAGGATATAAAGTAGACATACGTTTACAAGATTTTTAAAATATGAGACAGAATTTAAGATAGAATGTACTTACAAGTAGAATATTGTTGTTGGTCGCATAGTCTATTATTCCACGGGTTCACCTCTACTTCCGATGGAACTACAATTGGGTTATGACTGGAACTGGATTTCGAACTGGATGTACTGGACCCCAATGTAATTAGTTGTAGTGGCGATTTTTCCACACTGACAGTTTTTTTGAATGATTCCTCGAAGGAAACAAGTCAATTCAAAAATTCCTCAGCTCTCCTTCTATCAGCAATCAGAGGAACTCTGCTACTAATATCCCACGTTCTGACACCAAATTTTGTTATGGAATACTATGCGTTTATTTCTTCTCCGGACTAACTCTTTGTTTTGGAATTAAACAGAATATATTGACATGTATAAATTTATTATATTAGAGGATGAAAAATTACACTGCCTGTTATTTCTTAAAACTATAAATTTATAAGTTCTGTTATCTACAATTATTTAACGATGTTTCTGGAATGGATTTGAGTACAAGAGATTGGACTCAAATATTAATATTAAAATAGCAAATACGGATAGCTTATCGAACAAAGAAATAAGAGAAATAAATTATTATTATTCCATAGATACGAAGTATTAGGCGAATAAACTAGCGAAACTTATTTATTCTAAATAGGAAAATATTTATGAAGAGTATTGATTCTGATTTCTAACAACAAATAATTATTAGTGATTATACATGAGAACTTTTCATAATTGTAAATAACATATACCAGGTGACTAAAAACTATATAGAAATACATAGATACTTTAATTATCTTACATGTGAGTAGGTAGGTACATTACACTAGTCTAGTTTGTCTTAATAAAAATTTCTTGATGGGTCCCTAGACAAGAAACGAGTGGCCATGTTTTTATCCTTATCTTATCCTTAATAATAATAAAAAATACAAATATTTTGTGGCAAATAGACATGTTCTAATGCCATCCACTATCTACACACACAACTGCTTAAAACATAGCGGGCAGATGGCAATCTCGAATCTGCAATTATTTTAGACACGTACCCCTATGAGTAAATAAGTACTCTAAATGAGATGAGACATTTGTTCCATAGTAACAGATGGCAATTTTGAATTTTATCGTCCGCATATATCCATTTTATAAGTCCGCAAATTATTTTATGGATGTGCCCATATCGGTTCGTATCAATTACTGAGTTTTTAAAAATAAATACTGGAGCTCCTTGGCAGATGGAAATTTAAATGAAGGCCTACCCATATACGGGTCTTATTAATGATACCAGTCTACGAATTATTTTTTAAAAGTTTTTATAAACTTTCATCAATAACTGAGTCTGTAGGTTGATATAAAATATATTTTTTTACTTCAATTAGTTTGAAAGCTGTTGCTTGCAATAATATACATAAAAAATATACACTGAAAAAACAGTTTATTATAGGGGAGAGGCTTGTACCTTCGGTAGGATTTTTTTAAACAGGTATTACAAATACAATATTGAAGATATATTTTAAAAATTTACACTGGGGCAGGTATAAACTATTGTAGTATGTAAAATAAAAATACCAACTGATTACATAAGTTGGTTTTCTTAAAAGAAAAAAAATTCCTGAACGCCTACAATTTGACCAAGATACAATACGTATTATACCTTGTCCACTGGTAAATATAATTACTTTTATTTTAATAATTAACAGACACATTTAAAGTTACATTATTATTAAAAATAAGAACAAACAATTTAAATAACGTAAACTTTACTCAACCAAATACTTTTCAAAATCCAACTTAAAAAAATGTCCTGTTGACGATTTGTGGATTCATCTTTCTTGGGAACTTCCACGACCCTTTCAATGATGTCTTCCTTTTCGATTTCATATGCTTTTATATCAACCAGGCAGAAGTTTTCAGATAAGCGGATTCTCTTTAGGTAATTAACCATTATTGTTGGAGTTAAAGATACTATTTTAGCAACATAAATTCGTACGATCCTCTTTCCAATAAGCTTTATTAGGTAGAATCTACCAGTTTCCAGTAAACCCTGTTCGTGTGTCTGGTTTGTTATTTTTAGACATATGTCCTTCCCAATCTATGTCTGACTTATGCTCAGAAGACGGATCCGAACTATCATCGTAAGGGATGCTTTCGACGTCGTCGTTGTCAGAAGATGATGAATTGTTAAGATCCTTCGATTGGGTTGGTTTAGTCTGTTTAATTTTATTGGCTGTTAAATGATGCTTTCTCGGTTTGATGTTTTCTTCATATTTTTGTTTATTCTTCCTCGTGTTCATTTTCTATTTCATTTTTTTCAGGTGTATCAATTAAGACTCGATACTTGGCCCTTTTACGACCAGTAGTTATTTTATTATTATTAATAGGGAGTCTGAAATAAATGTATTCTCTGTATAGAACTCGTGTTCTTGAAACACATTTTCATTCACTGACCAGATCCTTGAAACTCTGAATCCAGATTCAATATTTGTGCGATTAAATTTTAGTTTATATGCCTGACCAGAAATTTCACAGACATCGTAAATAGATAAATGCTGGAAAAGATGATCCAATCCGAAAAAATTATTCATTCCCACACTTAACGTTTTACAACTTGTACAGCCCATTGTAAACAGTAATCGAAATATCACTGCTGATAACTGGTTTTCATCAGTTGAATTGGCAAATGAATTTAAAAAATGTGGACTAACGTATACAGGAACATTGCGAAAAATCAAAAAAGAAATTCCCCCTGAATTTTGCCCAATGACAATTTTGTCAACAATTTTTGGATTTACAAACGATCTAATAATGCTATCATATGTGCCTAAAAAGCATAAAGCTGTCATAATGCTGTCTTCACTACACCATACAGCAGGGGTGCTCAAACTTGAACTGCTGGCGATCTACCTCAATATTTTTAGACTACTTACGATCGACTCTGAGAGACTGCAAGTGTGTGTGATGCAGGATTGTCGTACATACACGATACACCCTACCTACCTAGGTAGGGCGTACCGTAGCATATATAGATATTAGCTTTCTGCACAATATAGGTACATTATTTTAGTCAAGGTTTGGGTTAGGTTTAGTTAGGTTCTTCTCTACAATATCAATGAAAAAACTCATAGTTATTCAAAATTGCGAATTTATTTGTTGTTACAAAACAAAAGAGTTATATATGGTGTTAAACTTAACTAAGGAGTGGCTTTGGATGTTGAAGCGTGGCACTGCATGTCCTCAGCATACTTTTCATAAGATGGTACGTAACCACTGAGTGCTAATCACAAGCATGATGTCATATGATCGTCAGTTAGTCGATTGCGATATTTTGACTTAATTATCTTCATTTCAGAAAATGCAGACCCGCACAAGTAAGTTCACCCAAAAAATGCCGTCAGTTGAAGGGCGATTTGCCTTATATTCGGATATTTATCTTCAGATATAAAACGCCAGAAATTTGTATCAGATACTGTAGCTTTGAGATGTATATCTGATATACATCTCATAAATAAACTGACTTGCTATTTCAGTAGCTAATTCCTCAATGTTTTTACATGAAAAAGGATAACTCATAAATGATGCTATATTTTCCAATTTACTGCAATCATAAAAACGCATTTCGAATTGTCCCAAAATATTTGATAATTCAGCCTCATACGTATCATAATTCAACTGAGGAATCCTTGCTTTCAAAGACGGAAAATGTTTAAGATCCTTTCTTTTCAGTTGATCTATCATAAGTTGCAATTTACTTTTGAATGCGTTTACTGCGCTAATCATCTCAATAATAGTTTTTCCTTTACCTTGAAGCTCCAAGTTAACGGTGTTTAAGTGCATTGTAATGTCAGTCAAAAATGCCAAATTATTTAGCCATTTTTCGTTTTTCAAAATCTGAGTGTCATCACCTCTTTCGTCTAGAAAAGCTGTTATTTCGGGCAATAATTCTTGAAACCTTTCTAGGAATTTTCCGCGACTCAACCAACTGACGTCCGTGTGAAGAACTAAATCAGTGTGTTCAGCTGACTCCCTATCTTCCAACTGCAACTGAAAGAGCCGCCGTTGCAAGCTACGTGCACGGATGGAATTCACAATTTTTGTTGCAATGCCCATAATTTCCTCCGTGTTTAAAACTTTTGAACACAAAACTTGTTGATGTATAATGCAATGGAATGAAAAAAATGAAGGGAATTCTTCATTAGCTCGACACAATGCCACAAAACCGTTTTTGTTTCCAGTCATTGCTGGTGCTCCATCGGTTGTAATGCACATTAATTTATATATTGGTAGCTCGTAGTATTTTACAAAATTTAAGAAAACGTCATATATATCTTCGCCACGGGTCTTCCCCTTCAGAGGAATGATTGTCAAAAATTCTTCCTTAGCCAACATGTCATTGAATACCATCCGAATAAAAATACACAGCTGGGCAGTGTCTGTCATATCGATGGATTCGTCGAACTGTAAAGAAAAGTATGTACATTCCATGATATCATGTTTTAGTTTATCTGCGATGTCTTGACTCATGACTTCAATACGCCTTGTGACAGTCGGACGAGATAACTGAAGTTCTCTAATAGCAGACATGATTTCTGTTTTATTTTTAAAATCTCCAAATAAGGTCTCACCCGCTTCAATAAATGCTTCCTTCACCACCGATCCATCTTCAAATGGTTTCTTGTGTTTCGCCAAAATATGAGATATTTTAAATGACGCGATCGTAGCAGCTTTTGATTGTTTGGCTGGTCTTGTGAACATGGATTGTTCTTTTTTCAAACAAGATATCAAATCACTTACTTTTCGTTTTCTTAATTCACTCTGTGGCGGAAAATCCTTTTCATAGTTTTTATGAACCGTTTTATGATGCCTCTCTAAGTTACCACGCTTAGGTATTACAACTGACGCACGACAAATAACACAAATGCACTTATCCTTCACCATAGAAAAGAAAAATTCTTCCTCCCAATCCTTATTAAAATGATACGTTTTAGATTTCTTCACTGCACTCATTTTCCACTATTTAATAATAAACTTTGTATCGACGTAGGATCGCTATCAAGTTACAATTCAGAATAACTCCAATTCCTGCAGGCGCAACATTTATATCGGCGTGAACGAAAGTCTCGAATGTTCCCGTCAAACGCGCCGCCCGAAACTAGACTGTACTGTCTCTCGTCTAGAAACAACACGGCTTTTCTTTGACAAGTGCCGCGCGTTCCTTTGATAAAGCCACCTTTTGCCGCAAGCAGTGTTATTTTATTACGTAATACATTTTTGTAGTTGATAGAATATCATCCCAAATTTGATTAATAATTATAATAAATATTGAATTATATATTGTATAATATATATTGAAAAATAATTAGTTAATATATGTAAATATAAAATATATGTGGACAGTATTTTGTTGTCCCCACTTCTTTGAATTGCAATGATGCTTAGTCAAGCATTCTATGTATTTGTATAGTTCACTGAGCACAGCTCACAGCTGCACTGTTCTGTTAGTTCAGTATTAATAAAAACGTTTAACTCTGCTGACAGTAGTTTAGTTACCTACCTACTTATTAAATTTTTTTTTCTTCTCGAGATCTACCCAAAAAGCACTCGCGATGATCGACCATTTGAGCACCCCTGCCATACAGCTACAATCGAAAATAAAGAAAAAAAACTTTCCGAAATTATAAATTTTTATAATTCAACAAAAGGAGGAGTTGACAGCTTGGACCAAAAGTGCGCCTGTTATGATGTAGGTCGAAGAAGTAGACGTTGGCCACTATCGATATTTTATGGAATGATAAATATTATGTTTATAAATGGACAGGCGACAATTTATTATTTCTTTAGGAAGAAAACTTATCAAGGACTATCTTCAAATTCAAATGAGGACGGAAATAAAAATAATCCAATTGAGGTATAATAAGGCGTTTTATTGAAATACCTGCAGAACAACCCAGACAATCCCCATGACAAGAAAAGACGGCGATGTCACATGTGTTCTAACGATAACAAACATCCAAAAATGTGCTCAGTATGTACTAAGGTTATTTGTAAGGAGCATAGCATTGAAGTCGTGAAATGTTTGCAGTGTGAGGCGGATTAAGTCTTCAAATAATTTCAAGGCACATAATACTTTTTGACTAAAATTCTTAAAGTTTTATTTCTTTTTTTACAGGATGAAAAAAAAAAATAAGTTGGAAAAAGGAGTACCTAATTAAATTTAAGTTTTTTAAATATTTCGATTATTTAGTTAGTTTTTGTATAATCGTACAAGAAATACAATATTTATGAATAATTCATAATAATTGGTACATATTCTGTTTTCATTTATTTTCTTGTTTTATATGTTTTCTAAAGGTTTCATAAATAAAATAATCTAATTAAAAAATAATGTATCTTGCGTATTTAAAATCGTGTAGGTTTTTTATTCGCGGATCACCATTGACCCAGCATACCTTAAAAAGATAATTAAATCACCATACCAGTTGAGGGTTAATAAATCGATGTGTTCCGTTTTAGAGGGAAGCCGGGGGTAGGAGTAGCAAACTTTTTTGCATCTTTTCTAGGGTCCCAAAATTGACATTCTCAACAAAATTCAGCTTGTTGGTCTAGTTTTTGAGATCAAATCTCTGACGACTGGACTTAAATGATTTTTTTATTTAAGGAACGAAGAGTTTGTTGATGAAGAAATCGACGTACAGAAACAGTTTATATCGGATGTCGTTTATTTCACTGGAAATTGCTACTCTTGTTACGAAGAATGTGAATCATGCAAACAAATGAATTTTACTCAAAAAGTATTACGAGTAAGTACAACGTAATGTAAGAATTTAAAGTACTTTTATGGTTTGTCATTAATATTGACAATGACTTATGGTTATCTATTATTTATTTAATATGTCGGTTTTTTTAAGTCAAGGCATACAATTGGTAGCTAATGAAAGGGCAAATGGCTACTTTTCGATGTCAAAAAACAGGAAACTTTCGACTAAGAGAATAGATTGGGGGTAAAGTATCGGCTTAACTGCTCTAGAATGTTGGCACTTCATTAACCCAGATAACCCTGACATAAGAAAATGTAATAAAACTGCAATTTTTTGTCAGTAATATCTTTTATTTGGAACACCTAAGTACATTACTGAAATAATACTGTTATAATTTAAGTTAGGTGGAGTTTGAAGACATCCAAAGACAAGGCAATATGTACTTTATTTCTTTTTGCCTACAGAACAATGCAAAAATTGACTGACAGTAGTTTATATATTTTTGACATTACATTAAACTATCAACAATGTCACTTCATCTAAAACAACTATAGGACAACATCCACTTTTTATGTTGGATATTCTAACACTCTCCCTCAACATGAAAAGTAGATAAGCTAAATAATAGACCTTAACAAAAAATCATTATACAATTTTTGGTTTATTTCTAACACGTGTAGGGTAACGCTTAGATTCTTGAACACTATCACTATTTCTTTCTTTTCTATTCACTTCTTGATTTTCACTCGCAATTTCTTCTACACTTTTTATATTCTCAGATTCCACAATTTCACCGATACCACTTTTCACTTCTTCGGAGTTTTCATTCACATTAAAACATTCCGACTGATGTTGGTTCACTGATTTGGCTTTAACTTCAACAATTCGCAAGTTGCATATAACCTCAGGTTTAAACCGTACGTCGTGGCTCGATACGATACTTCTTTCAGATGGAATCCATATCCTAAAACCATCCCTGTCATTCACATAACCAACTAAGTAACCATGTATCGCTTTGTCATCAAATTTACTGCGAATATTCTTGTTAACGTGAACATAACATTCAGTGCCAAATATTCTTAAATGTTTCAAACTTCCAATTGGCTTTCCATACCACAGTTCATAGGGACTTTTACTTTCAATTCAGTCATTCAGAATGTACACTGCAGTATTGCATGCTTCTGCCCACAATTGTTTGGACAACTTACATGTGTTTAACATGGAACGTGCACACTCTATAATAGTGCGGTTTTCCCTTTCAGCAACACCATTCTGCTGAGGTGTATAGGGTGGAGTGATACAATGCTCCATACCTCTATTCGCAAGAAGTTCAGATACCTTTCTATTGTCAAACTCTCTCCCTCCATCGCATCTCAATTGCTTTACTACATGGCCATTTATACTAGCTTCATTTAAAAATTGTTAAGAAAGTACATACCTCAATTTTGTGTTTCATAAAGAAAACTTTCCGAAACTTACTAAAGTCATCTTTAAAACATACGTAATAACGTGCTTTTCCCAGTGATTCTATAGATGTGAGCCCATTCACATCTGCATGGATCTGCTCACCAGTGACTTGTGGTCGATTGATCCTAGATTTAAATGGCAATCTATGCATTTTTCCAATTGTACATCCATCGCAAAAGCTTTCTTTGCACCCATCAATGTCTATATTCATTTTCTTCAATACCTTCTTTACATGTTGCTTATGCTGATGACCAAATCTTTCATGTTACACTTGCAACATATCTGTTGACTCTGCTAAGTTGACTTGAACGGGATTTGTCGGTTTCATAACATGTATATCAAGTGCATACAGGCCATTACAGAAGTACCCAGTCATTACAGATTCACAAGATTTTTCTTTGACTTCATAGTTTGGTTCTGATTGTATTTTCCTGTCGGGCTATTGCGCGCAACAAACGCAAAAGATTCTACAGTACTTTGGTCACGTAATTCAATGGTACACAATTTCTCAATCAGCAAATTCAAAGTTTGATTCTTTAATGGTATCGTGTCCCACAAATCTTTGAAATTATCAAAGTTCTTACCCAAAGTTGATAAGATTCGACCACTTAACATTCTTTCGGATAAAACATTTTCATCATACTTCTGCAGTTCATCATTCAAATCTACAAACAGTTTCTGCAATTTCGCAACATGTGTACTAATATCTTCTTTTTCATCACGTTGGACTCTAAAAAAGGCTTCAATTAACATGTTTAACCGTTGCGTACTGCTACGTTCAAATCTCGCACGCAATTTGTCCCATATTTCACTAGCGTGAGAACACGTCAACACGAGCTCGGCAACGTGCCATTTCCACTTTGCCCAGTCTTCAGGACCCTCGAGTTTGTCAAATTGAATTTTATAATCGTTATTGCTGGTCGCCAAATTTTATTCACCGACAATAACAACAAACAAAACTGAATGAAGTACGAACCTAACTTGTTCACAGTTCACACGTGAACTGGGCCCAAAACCTGTTATAATTTAAGTTAGGTGGAGTTTGAAGACATCCAAAGACAAGGCAATATCTACTTTATTTCTTTTTGCCTACAGAACAATGCAAAAATTGACTGACAGTAGTTTATATATTTTTGACATTACATTAAACTATCAACAATGTCACTTCATCTAAAACAACTATAGGACAACATCCACTTTTTATGTTGGATATTCTAACAAATACTTCAAAAAATGGCAACGTACACAAACAAAATTAGTGCCCTTCATCTAGGACATCAGGACCAAGCATTACCATTTGTGTGGTAACTCACAAAAGAACGTACATGGACACCAACATCACATTTTTGACACCTTGTAGTGGTTTTTTATAGCAGTAGCGACATCTCGTTTGTTTTGCTTGGTCAATCACATAATGGTGCATTCCTTCGAAACGAGAATCGGCATTTTCTCTTCGACTTAGCCGTCCACAAGAAGATGAAGTCGCTTTTGTATAAAGTTCAAGAAGTGTAGTTGCCAAGCATTCTATATAGCCAAATCGATACAATGACTAAACAAACAGAAGTACTGATTTTTTCCTCTAATAGCCGTTTTATATAAACTAACGTTTTGACCGCATCGGTCTACTACGCAACTGCAACTACGTTGGAGCACAGCGATATATACTATTATCGTGCCAGCTGACGATTGCCAATTTCTTATTTGGGTCAAAGCATCGTACGAACCTCTTTTATCTTTTTTTAACTCCTTTACTTCTTATGGCTCCCGTTCCTCTGATATTTTTTTCCGTCAGCATTTCAAATAAAGGCATTTTACTGGAAAAATTATCAAAAAATAAATGAAATTTTTTTAGCTCCCACCTTGATTTGAGAAAGTGAGTACCACACCTACACCGACACCGAAATCCTTGTATTTAGGCGATGCGTTTGTTGATGCTGCCTGGAATGGTTCAAACCACGTCACGTAACCGTCGTTGCTACACCAACCCAAAGTTTATGTCCCCATCTTATCGGTTTACCCTTTATAAACTGCTTGCAGCCGTGACGCCCGAAATAGTGAACCATGGCTTAATTAACGCTGTGGTTCTCTTCTAAAAGCACATGTTTAAAAAATTTTGATTTATTAACCTAAAGAGAGGTCTAACTTTACTGAATTTGTTAGAATGCTCCAAATTATTATTATCGGCAATATGCAGAATACTCATTATAAAATCAAACCTATCCCTAGAAATTGCCCCAGAAACTAGTGAATTACAAACATATCTATCCTTTTCTCAATACATCTTTTTCCTTTGGTACTGAGCGTAATCACTAAGAATAAGAATTTCTACTAATGTATTAATTTCTTCGATACATATAGGCTTAATTTTTCTTATTTTTCATACCTACATATCTATTGGATTCGACAACCAGTAAATCAAAAATGTCTTCATCAAACAACTTCATGAACCAGTTTATGGAAGTATTTTCTGTATCAGTATTGAGATCATTATTCTTGGACCAATCATCAAGTATTTCTGCTTCCTCTGAGATGTTTGCTACTTCAGACCACTGGTATTATCGTGGAATTTTCAAAAATTTCTCAGGTTTAACCAAATTTGATACTGGAATATCATCATCTGGGTTGGTGTCAACCAAACGAGGCATATAGATTTTAGCTACAGTTCTCAACATATTTGAAGGCAAATTATCCGGAGACACGTTTTCTTCTTCACCAGAATCCTCATCTGTTTCAGTGGCATCTTCCGAAGGTAAGAGAACTATATCAGCTTGAGAATGGGGCAATTCATCCTCTTCGTACATCTCCAAAGGCTCATGTAAAGAAAAACTCCAGAAACAATAAAAGCGGTATGTTCATAACACTATCAACAAATTCTTTTGGGCTAAATACTAAGTAAAATAAACAAAGAAAGTCATTGATTACTATATTTATTCAAATGTATCATTTTTGTGCTATAATATTGCATAATCCTCTCGGCTTACATGTAGGACGGTCAAATTTATCACCACCTGGCATTTTGGATAAATGAACACTTGTGTATAAATAGCATAATAAAAAATTTTACATTACATTTTACCAAAAGTATAATATTCATTTCTTACCTTGCAAATCTGATTCTAGATGATGAAACAACATACGCTGTCGAACATGCATTGAAATTAAAATGGAAATGAGCTGGGCATAACGAAAAATATCAAGATGGAAGATGGAATAAAGAAATTGGGCGCTGGAGACCATATACTGTAAAAAGGTCAAGAGGTCGACCGCAAATGAGATGGAAAGATGACATTGAGCAAAGCGCAGGTCCAATGTGGAAAAGACAAACAGAAGACAGAGAAAAATGAGAGAGAAATATATTCAACACATGAATAGATTTTGTAACCGCAACACAAGTAGACGTTTCAAGCGATACGAACAAACTAAACGATAATGGGACAATTCGTCCTTGAGTAACAATTTGGGATGGACGGCATTATCAGATTTAATCCAGGGCCGCATTCAGAAATTATTGAAATTAGCGTCCTACATGTAGAACGTCAGGGTTATTTTGGTTAATCGAATTTCGGAAAAATAATTATACCGTCTGAATGGACACGTTTTGGTTACAAATGGTTAATTGGTTTCAGCTTTTGGTCAGTTATGGTTAACTTTTTAATAAGGGTTGAAAATTTTCAAGGAAAAAAAAGATGTTGGTACCTCATTGAACGAAACCTATAAAACAAATGACTGTATTCGATAGATATTAAAACGCTGACAAATGGTCAGATATATTGAACATTTGGTCAATTTGTTTTTGGGGTGAAAATAATTAATTAAGTTGCAATAACCTTAACACGCAAGCGCAATTCATTAAAAATTTTAAAAATACCAGGATTGCAGTTTTTTGCCTCAATAAACATTTTAAAAATACAAAGAAAACAGTAGGTTCCCGCGTTTTGTAAATCACTATGTTACAGCTAGTATTTCTGAAATATAATTCTACCACCTGAAAGGTCACAAAGTAATCTCCAATGACCAGTTATTTCCAGAAATTGGCCAGTCTTAAATATTGAAATATTTTCAAGGACAGTTGGATGTTATCTTCTTATCCAAATTCTACAAATATTACGGAACATGATACAAAGATACAGGTACAGAAACAGATATGATATTGCGCAGGCCACTGTCAGCAGATCCCTTACTCTTGACGTCACAATGAGAGTGGCCGTAATTGTAATATTTGTTTATAATGTGAATTTTATTAATTTTTTAGCTTTTGGCTTTTGTGGTAAACTTTTTGTAGATTTTATGGTGTTTTGTGAGATTTAAGTTGATTTGTAGGCTCTTTAGTGTGAATAAATTAATATAAGGAATATTTTGAACTCTTTATGCGATTTTATAAATGATAGTGGCTTAGGTTAGGTTAGGCTATACCTACCTACTTTATATAGACAATATTTTGGTGTTTAAGAAATTATAAATAAGATATCTTTAATTTGACGCCCAAAATTTGTTCAATATATCTGACCATTTGTCAGCGTTTTAATCTCTATAGGTAACATTATTAGGTAGGTTTGTAACAAAAATAAAATCTCAAATAACTCAACATATACAGATTGAACCAAATTAAAACGGAACATACAATTTAATACATGTCTGTTTGAACTGTATTTGAAATAGTGGACCAATGTAAAACTTGGACAAAAATAAATCCATACCTGGGTATAAACATTGTATAAAATATCGTTCAACTATCTGTCTCGTAACAATGTTGTTTGCGTAAGACGGGTTTGTCCAAGCAAGCGATAATAGTTCAGGAAATGAAGCTCGAAAAAGGTTAAAACTTCGCAATTTTTTCGTCCTGTATTTATCCAGTTGAAATTTTAACAGAAGGTAGGTGATAGCCCAACGATCAAAATCTATATCGAACCGAAGTGCGCTGAAGGGTTTTAGGGGTGAAAACTACCCCTAATTGTCAAAAATTATAAAATAACATATTAAACCTGAATATGGGTAAGATTTGGTTTGAATTAGTTAAATAATGATTATTTTATACTTTTGAATAGAGTTCCATCATATTTCAACCCTTAAAAAGCAACCCTTGTTAGAGATTAATGTAAAAAAATTACTAATTCTAAAAAAATGATTTCGCCTTCGATCGATTTGGATAAAAATTTGGATTTAGGCTCAATTCACCCGCTGCTTGATAGTTTATGTCATGTCGACGAACCCTGATTGTTCTTAGGGTGAAAACTACCCCTAATTGTCAAAAATTATAAAATAACATATTAAACCTGAATATGGGTAAAATTTGGTTTGAATTAATTAAATAATGATAGTTTCGTGCTTTTGAATGAAGTTCCATCATATTTCAACCCTTAAAAAGCGACCCTTATTAGAGATTAATATAGAAAAATTAGTAATGCGAAGAAAATGATTTCACCTTGGAACGATTTGCATAAAAATTTGGAATTAAGCTCAACTCACCCTCTGCTTTATAGTTTATGTCATGCCGATGAACCCTGATTGTTCTTAGGGCTGAAAACTACCCCTAATTTTCAAAAATTGTAAAATAATATTACAAATCTTAAGATGAGTGAAATTTGGTTTGGATTAGTTAAATAGTGATTTTTTTATACTTTAAAATACAAATTCATACATTTTCAACCCTTAAAAATCAATTGTTATGAGTGCTATAGGTGAAAACAATTTTTTGCCAAAATTTTGCAACTTTTCAACTTTTGAAAATCACCCTTTACAACATTGCAGTTTTTATAAACTAATTTATAAGATATAAATTGAAAAAAGTAGAATTAAATACAAAAAAATTTATCAACATAAAAAGGCACCATAATTATTCTTATACATTTACATAAATAGTTGAAAATATTTACATTTATAGGTAAAACAATTATAATATTAATTTTATTCGTCATCAATTACATCTTCATCGTGATCTATGTCATCCTCATCTTCTTCAATTATTGGTGGACTGTTATTGCACCCTTCACCTGAGCACCCAGAACAAGTAGAGTTACAGTATAAACCAACTTTTCTGCACCCACATGAAACGCCGCATCCTTTTTTGCATTGGCAAAAAGTAATTTTCAAAAGTTCATCGGGTGCAGGTTGTTTGTTCATGCGTACGGGTAATAACAAACCATCTTTGGAATACCATCCCCAATCTGTTGCTCTGATATTTTTATTGCCAAGCCATAGACACATGAGCAGATGTTTTATTCTGTTGTATGGGATTTCAAAATAAGAACGCTTACAATTTCGAATGTATAACGCCCCACTAGCTAATATACCGGTTTTGTAGATTATTATGCTCCGAAATGTACTGTACTATACTAATGGAATTTTCCGGAAAAAAATTAACTGGTTTTTTTAACGTATTTCCTTTAATTTTTAACGATAGAGTGTTTCTTCAAAAACGATTTGTAGAGGTTTTTAAGAGCTACAAGGATCTGTGAATTAAATCTTTTTGGAACCCTTGGTTTTTAAATGGGGTGAGTTTAAAGGGCCCGAAAAAGATGGTGCTTGATCGTAAATCGATGCTTTAACGGCTATATCTCGCAAATATTCATTGTACAACAAATCTAAATAAAGGATAATTTTAGTCATTAAAAAAGCTACAATTTGGTAATTTTTATTTTTTTCATATATTCAGTATTTTCGGGCATATTTAAAAAAAGAAGGTAAAAAATATGAAATTGTAAATCGTTTCTCGCTTTAAGCTGTACTTTTTCTAAAACTAAGCATTTTAAATGGGTCAAACTTCTTGGACGTATTAACAATACATGTACAAAGGGAATTGCAGAAGGGTGAAGATCGATTTTAATTATGGGGTGGTTAGGGGGTTGTTTTCATCGATTTTTTCGTAAAAAATGAGGTATTGACCTTATTTTCATCATAACTCACTCAATTTTTGAGCTAGAGTCTTTTTTTATGATAGGTCTGTTTATGCTCTTTAAAAAAGGTTTTGTGAGTTTTCTTCCAAAAATGCATCATTTTCCCGATATCTGACTTTGAATCTTTCAAATTTGGCATTTGAAGAAAACCGCTGAACATTGATAGGCCGTATTTCGGTTCCTATTATATCGCAAAAACATTTTAAAAAATGAATTGTATTTGTCTTTTTAAAAGCTACAAATTTGTTCTCTACAATTTTTTTGATAAAATGCACCATTTTCGAGTTATTCGCGAAAAATCGATTAAAAACGTGGATTTTTTTCGTCTAAAAGTTGTTACTTTCAATCGCGAATAACTTGAAAAATATCATTTTATAAAAAAAATGTATAGCACATTTTTTGTCTAGAATCACTTTTTTAATCGAAACCTGTAGTTAAAACGTAAAAAAAAATTTCACCCCGGAGATGGGGTGGCAACCACCCCCTAGGCTTTGGCGCACTTTGGTTCGATATAGATTTTGATCCTTAGGCTATTACCTACCTTCTGTTAAATTTCAAGTCAACCCACGCAGCACGAAAAAATTGCGAGGTGAAATGCTTCATTTCCTGGACTATAACTGGTTTGACAGCATATTAAAATCGTAGATTTATGTGTAGCTTTCAATTTCAGTTCAGAATCCAGCAGCCCGCTGAAGTATTGGATTTTTATAATATAATTATTTGACAATCTTTTGTTGGCCAACCACCTACAGCAGAATTGAGCCGAAATACATTATATTCCTATGTTCCGAATTTATTTCGTTCAATCTGTATGTATATGCTGCAATAAACAGATCTAAGTATGTACTTAAATCGATTGGCTAAGGCTGGATCAAGAAAAAAAATGCTTAGTATAGTAGGTGAGGAAGAAAAAAGTACTAGATTTTTCTTACTAATACTCCCACTAAAACTTGTTTGGGATAGAAAAAATTGCACTCGAAATTAAATAAAAATATAAGTTTAAGTTCAAAAATAAAATATGTAAATTGTACCAAGAAAGATTTATTTGATTGAAAGACAACTACAAAATCCATTCAATATCATAAAACTTCATGTAATTCTAATAAACGACCAGAGCAGCGTGCATGTAGATATCGCTGGGCGATGGAATACCATCGGTGGAATTTCGAATATTGGAGGAATTGTCTCTTTCCTGATGAGTCCAAATTTCGTGTGTATACGAATGATGGCCGAATATTAGTGTGGATGGAAAGAGGACAGCGTTGTAATAAAAATCTGAGAGTCCCAACCACTCTTTTTGGAGATGGATCCGTTTGCGTGTGGGGAGGCATATGTTTTGACGGTCGCACGGACCTAGTCGTCTTAATTAATGAGACAATGGCTGCTACACGATATCGAGACAGAGTCATACTACCAATAGTTGTTCCATTTTTTGGTGCAATAGGCGAACAATTTGTTCTGATAGATGATAATGCTCGCCCTCAACGTGCGAGAATTGTCAACGAGTGTATAGAAGCTCATGACATTACAAGAATAGAGTGGCCACCTTGTTCACCTGATAAGAATTCCACAGCAGTTCATCAATAATTTAATAAGAGGTCTTCCAAATAGAGTGAGAGCACTAAGGCGACACAGAGGTGGACCCATACACTATTAATTTTTCTTTTCCGGATATTAGAAATTTAACAGGAATAGAAATTTTAGGTAGTTAATTTTACAATTTTTGTTTATTTTCTATTTTTTTTCTTAAAGAATTTCTTTCTTTCGGTTCACCTGTATGGAAATACAAAGTAAAAATAAATCTTTAATTATATCACTCCACTCCATTTTTCGATTTGACCTTACGAACAAAAAATAAAATACACATTTTCATAATATCCACTTCAGTTGTTGAGAATTGTAATTAGAAACCAAATCTGCATCAATTCTTCTCGTTTTCACGTCATAATTTATGCGTTAGATTTAAGTTTAAGCAAAATACAGGTATATGCTTTTCTATTTCTTTAAATGGACTAATATTTTTAGTACAGAAAAGATTGCACTAGATTGATTTCATCGTGCAGATGGAAAGATGCAAATTTCAGCTGCTGTGATCACTTTTTACCTGTCGAGACTGAATATGGAATATGTTACTCATTTAATTCCATGCATACTAGGTAAGTTGTGAATTGTTTTATAAGCAAGAATGTGTTAATGAAGTCAAGCGCATCTCCTTTGGTAATTTGTGCCGCAGTCGCAGATGAGACCTTAAAACGAAATCATTTCAAGAAAGGTAAATATCAATAAAAGTAATTATTATTTTAGAAAAAACGGAAAATCTGATTTGGATTTAACAATGAACAGAAAGACGGGACCTGGAGAGATTTGGTTACAAACAAAGGAAGATGTTAGGGTATAACTAAAGGAAAGTTTATTTAGTCAAATTATAATTATTTTATTTTGAAGGTATATTTCCACGCACTCGAAGATGTTCCGTTTATCAATTCTGATCCAGACCAAAGGAGAGACGTAATGTTGGGAGAATCTGTAAACATTACTATAAGCGTAAGTTCTTTTTCACTATAATATTTATAATTGTTTAAAATAATTTAAAAAATTGTTAAAAGTATGAAAGGCTTTTTGCATATTGTAACGATAAGACCACCAAAGAGAATTGAAGTACTATTGTGAAAATAATACCTCAATCAACCATGGTCTTGCTTAACGCTATGTCTTGTCTAGCTCAGTATCTCAAGTGTGAGTTTGTCTTGTCTTAAATTAGGGATTGAACCTGAACCCTTAACTGATAGCAAATAAAACCAAATTTTAACCAATCATATTAATTAAAAAAATTAAGAAACAATAACCAACCCTGCCAAAGCTTAACAATAAACTAGTGAAAATGATACTTATGGCATCGATGAACTGCTTGTGTGTCGTCCCAATTAGATGTTGTGTCCTCCGGAGAGCTGGAGTTGTAACATATGGATGTAGCCTCCTGAGTAAGTTTAGTTAAGTCCTGTGGTTAGGTATTCAAATGGTTTATAAATTTTCATATGGCCAATAAACCGTCAATATGGTTAATTAATTCGATATGATCAATTAACTAAAAATGCAACAATAACTTGTATTAGAGATACATCAAAAGGGGTTTAACTTCCTTGACATTTTACAAAATTACAATTAAACAAATAGCGAAGAGCAAGGAAAAAATGAAATATAATTATTACTGTTTAGTTAAATTCTGCTAACAAGTCCTACATGCATATAATTAAGAACAGATCATAATCAAGAAACGTGGTTTCTTGATTATGATCTGTCCTATCTTTATTCTAGAATAAAGATTACAATGAAAGTACTTACCCCAAGAGAATATTCTAGACCATAAAATGAATCTTATAGTAATGTTTGCCTTCTTTTATAAATTTCAAAAACAGGCAAACAATTATATTCTTATTACGTTAGAAAAGTTGACTGACAGAAAGTAGGGGGACTGAATGAAGTTAGCACAGATGTCATAGGATGTTCCTATATCATGGAATTAGTTTTTCTGTTAACACAGAACAGAATATTTAGTCTACCGGACAGAAATAAAGAGGGCGAATATTTATTCTACGGGACAGAAAGAGATAGAAAAGAAAGACAGAGAAAAAAAAAGAAAAACAGAGGACTAAAACTACTTTTTAAAGAAAAAATAGTAAAAAGAAAAACTGAAGTTAAAGGAATTAATAAATGAATAAAGAAATTAAAATAAAACAATTATTTAAATATAAATTAATAAAGATGTGACGTTTAAAACGTTACAATGCATCTCAAATCTTTGCTTGACATTGCAAAGAAGATATTTGCCTGTACAGCAATATGTAAGCGTGTTAACTTTTCCAAGGTAAAATTTTTAAATTTCTTCAAGGCAAATTAAGTTCATGATAGTGAAAACTAACAAACTTTTAAGTTAAATGTAAATTATTATATATGAACAGTGGAAACACCATTATGAGGTCTTACTGACAGAGGATAGATGTAAATTCCAAGAGATCGAAATGGAACAAATATCCGATTACACACAAATAATTGAGATAACAACCGGAGAGTTAAACGATGCCCTCAAAAGATCGAAAAACGGTAAAACAACAGGACCTGCAGACATTCCAATTGAGTTGGTAAAGTATGGACCAAAAATATTACATGAGATGTTGGTTCAACTATTTAACAAATGCTTAAAAAGACAAAATATCTCTGACGATTGGAATATTGGATACATCAGTTCAATATTCAAGAAAGGGGATAAACGCAAATGCTCTAATTATAGGGGAATAACTGTTATTAGCTCAGTGATAAGATCAGGCAGGACGAAGTAGGGTACCTAAATATACACAATCAAATTCGTAAAGAAATTATAGCGGCGAAGGAGATCTGGATGACTACACTTTGCGCCGAGGCTGAAAGCCTATATAAACTCGGCGACAGCTTCAATCTTCACAAGAAAATTAAGGAAATTGCTGGTGTCTTCAAGAAAAAACAAGTCACTGGTATACATAATGACCAAAATGAATTAATAACGGACCCTAGCGATATACTTAATACTTGTAAAATGTACACAGCCAATTTGTTCAATGATGACAGAACACAAAAACCACCACAACTGGGAGACCATTTGTATGGCCCAAGTATTTTGAAAGCTGAAATTGTACACGCTATCAAACTATTAAAAAGTAACAAAACCCCAGGACCAGATGATATGTACGCAGAAACAATCAAGTTACTTAATGAAGAAAACCTAGACATTATTGTCAAGCTCTTTAACGACATCTACGATACGGGCCAGATTCCAAAAGATTGGCTTCGATCTACATTTATCGCCCTACCAAAAACACCACGTGCGAACTTCTGCAAGGACCACCGACTAATAAGCCTAATGAGTCACTTATTAAAACTTTTCCTGAGAATACTTCACACTAGATTGTTTAAGAAATGTGAAGAGGTCAGTGGATGGAGTCAGTTTGGTTTCAAAAATGGACTTGGCACGAGAGAAGCGATCTTTAGTATGCAAACATTGATACAGAATTGTTTAGATCAAAGAAAGGATGTTTTTATCTGTTTCATCGATTACGAGAAAGCATTCGATAATGTAAAACATGAATTGATGATAAAATACCTACAAGAGTTGGGATTGGATGCAAAGGATATAAGAATAATCGCCAATCTGTATTGGAATCAGACAGCAACAGTACGTCTTCAAAATTCCAACGAAACAGAAGATTTCTCCATTAAAAAAGGAGTAAGGCAAGGTTGTATACTGTCCCCAATGCTGTTCAATTTATACGTAGAAAAAGCCTTCGCAGAAGCAGTGGAAGACTCTAATAAGGGTATTAAAGTTAACGGCATATTTATTAATAACATCAGGTATGCCGATGATACAGCCATAGTGGCAGATAACATCGAAGATCTTCAATGCCTTTTAAATGATCTAACTCTTGCAAGTGAAGCTCGGGGTTTGAAAATAAATATCAAGAAGACAAAATCAATGATTATAAGTAGAAATGATTACCCCAACGCAAAGATATATGTCTCTGGAGAAGAAATCGAACAAGTCAGGCAATTCAAATACTTGGGATGTTTGCTGAATGAGGGTTGGGACCCCGAGAATGAAATAAAGAGCAGAGTTGAACAAGCCAGAAATGCTTTTTTGAGGCTTCGTAAGTTTCTGACTGATGGCAAATTGGACTTCAACCTCCGATACAAGATGCTTAAGTGTTACGTGTGGCCTGTTCTCCTGTACGGAATGGAAGCATGGACGTTAAAGGCCAGTTCCATTAACAAACTTGAAGTGTTGAAATGTGGTGCCTGCGTCGAATGCTCAGAATATCATGGACGGACAGGGTCAGAAATGAGGAAGTACTCAGAAGAGCGGGCTTACAGGATAGGGAACTTTTTGATTATGTAAAAAGTAAGAAGACTGCATACTTGGGGCACATTATACGAGGAGAACGATACACTTTTTAGCGACTGATACTCGAAGGGAAGATAGAGGGTAGGAGAGGTCTCGGACGTAAAAAAATGTCATGGCTGCGCAATATTCGACAATGGACAGGAATCCACAGCTATGAAATGCTTCGCAATGCTGCTAAAAACAGAATTATTTAATCCAGAATATTTAACATCTCACCTGACAAGACGATGTACGGTGGACGCCTACGCAGAAATACACGGCACCTTAAGAAGAAGAAGAAGAAGAAGCTCAGTGGGGAGGTTGTACGGTCGAATAATCAAAAAAAGAATAGAATCAGAATACGAAGATATAGAAGAACAAAATGGATTTCGTGCAGGAAGATCGTGCACTGATGGTATATTCGTTCTGCATCAGGTAATCGAAAAACAGAAGGCAAGGAATCTATCTTCCCACCTATTGTTTGTAGATTTAGAGAAGGCATACGATACGGTACCTTTGAAAAAACTGTTTCAAACATTGACGAGTGGATGCTATCACAAATATATATAAAAATGCAAGAAGTGTCGTTAAACTTTAAGACTTTCAGATATAAAGGAAACTTTATATCTGAATCATTTCCAATAACAAAGGGGCTTAAACAAGGATGTTGTCTATCTCCGACCTTTTTTAAAATATATATTTAATCATCGCTAGAGCAATGGAGGAAACAAGTATCCGGAATGGGAATAGACAGGCGATGGTAAATGTCTAACAACTTTATTTTTCGCAGATGATCAGGTAGTCGTAGCGAATGATGAGGAAGACATGGACTACATGTTTAGAAAACTAAAGAAAGAATATGAAAAATGGGGCCTCAATATGAATATGTCAAAGACAGAGTATCTTAAAATAGGAGATGATGAAGAAGATCCAGAGTTAGAAATTAGAAACACAAAAACATGCAAGGAATATAAATATCTCGGATCTATAATATCTAAAGAAGGCACTACCAAAAGAGACATCGAAAACAGAACGCAGCAGGAAAAAAAGCGGTTAACATTCTAAACTCTCTACTATGGTCTAAAGATATTAAACAAGAAACGAAATTGACAATCTATCGAACCTTGGTAGAGCCTATTATGACTTATGGGCAGAAGTTTGGCAGATCACGAAAAAGATAGAAAAAGAATAGAAGTAGTAGAAATGGATTTTCTAAGGAGAGCGTGTGGTGTATCCAAAAAAGATCATATCAGGAATGAAGATATTAGAAGGAGGACAAATACTGTATATTCCAGTGTAGACAGAATTGAAACGAGACAACTAGTGTGGTATGGTCACGTGAAGCGAATGAATGAAGATAGATGGCCAAAGAAAGCTTTAAATTACATACCACAACAAAGAAGAAGAAGGGGAAGGCCTTCAGTTGCCTGGGAAGAAAATGTACGACACATAATGAGAGATAGAGCCATCAAAGAAGACGAATGGATGGACAGAAAACGATGGCGGTCGAAATGCGAGAGGCGGCAGAGGCTGTAGGAACCTCGCTTATATATATATATATATATATATATATATATATATATATATATATATACAAATGTGAATTATATTAAATATAAATTACATTAATCCATAGTACCACAATTGTAGGGAGTAACTTATATTTTCAATGTCGATCTTTGCAGGTCTGAGGGGATAAAAAACACGACGGGCCATACTGGTTATGTTTGACGTGAAGAATGCCTTCAACTCTGCCAACTGGGCACATATCATAACAAAACTGGAATCAGCACGAGTGTCAGGATATATCATAAATATAGTGTCAATATCATTAAAATATATCTTACTAATAGATACGTTACAGTGGCAAAAAATACAGAACAGAAGTTAACAGCCGGCGTTCCGCAAGGTTCCGTATTAGGTCCGACACTCTGGAATATGTTATATAACGGGGTACTAGAAATAGACTATAGCAGAGATACTCTAGCTATTGCATACGCAAATAACCTGGCGATACTAGTCATGACTGTAACTAAGATAAGTTAACACATGCTGCAAAAAAGTCAACAGCTGGATGGCTAGAAACGATCTCGAACTGGCAGGAAGCAAAACGGAAGTGGTCATACTAAAAGAACCACGACGAAGATCCGAGATGACTTTTAAAACTGGTAGTACTATTATAATGCCTACAAACTGTGCCTAGGCATATACATCGTATACATCGACACAGGCCCTAAGTTTCACAAAGCACCTGGCAAATGTAGTCCAGAGGGCGGAAGAAAGAACGGCAGCCCTACAAAGGATCATGCCGAATAAAGGAGGCCCAAACAGCCAAAAATGAAGTATGTACCTGCAACTGGTACAGTCGACGACTTCAACGATGGCCCTACAGGTAATAGCGGGCCCGCTCCCTATTCACCTTCTAGCGAAAGAACGGCAGACGCTCTATAACTCTCGAGATGGCCACCTACCTCAGGTCAGAGCCTCCATTAGAGAACAATTACTAACAGAACGGCAAGCAGAATGGGTGGCACAGATAGACAAGGTATAATGGACCAAAAAATTAATACAATGTGATAGAGTACAAATGTAAAGTACAAATGTAAGTTCAAGCGAGTAAATTTTTATTTTATGCAGTTCCTGACCGGACGTGGATCTTTCAGGTCTTACATGTATCGTGTACGAAAATTCAATAATGATAATTGTGTAATGTGTAACGTAGACGACGATGCAGAGCATTGTATCTTCAGGCACAAGGTGTTTGCGTCGGAACAACGTATAATGCGAACAAAGTTAGAAGAGATATCCTCTGGCAACTTGATACGTGTCGCTATGGAAAGCAGAGAGAACTTTGAATTTGTTACAGACCAAGTAACAAAAATTATGAAGAGAAAGTCCATGATAGAGAAAAAAACTGAGGCAGAATGAGAGTGATCTGGGGCAATCCGCCTCCATTCAAAACTGATTATTACTATATATCATGTATAAATGTGTGTGTATGTATGTGTGTGTATGTATGTGTGTGTATGTGTGGAGGTGTGTGTGTGAGTGATTATATAAAAGCTATTGTTTTGTGTTCATGTTCAGAAGTGATCATATTTAAGGTAAGCCATATTATTATTTTAATCTCTGAACTAAATATTTATTAATTTATCTTTATTTGTTAGTCCCTGTTATTGATTTTAGTTTATTACTTCGTTTTTTTCGAAAAGGCTTTATCTTGCTTTATCTTAATACTAAGGCTCTACCTACACCGCTGATTGTTAAATCCTTTTTCAGTTCATTAATTTTGCCTGTATATGCCTAAATATCGACAATAATTTGTACTGTGTAGTTATAGGTTTTCTGTTGTATTGATAAATTCCCATTAGTCGTTGTTCAGATTCTTATTGCGGATTTTAATAATACCTTACGGTTACACACTATATTTTAATTGATGGCCTGATATTTCATATTTTGACTTACACTATTGAGCTGGTGTGTATCGAGTTATATTTTCTATGATATTTTCGTTATTTCTTTGTTTTTTATTAGGTATATGTTTTTATACAGAGTTATCAATAAATTTGATAATTAAATGACTCTCAGTACACTTGGAGTAATTTTTTGTTGAAATATAAATTATTTTTAAACATTTTTATTGGTTTTATTTCCATTTTATGCTTAAATATTTTTCCTGTTAAATTATTTGTATTATGGATTTTCGCATCTGTCAGCCTGATTTAGCGTAGCGTATTGTTGTAATCATGTCTTTACTCGATGACTGAGTTTTTCTTTCTATAAAATAATATATTTACTTTCAATTTTGACATTTAAAGTATATACTCTATATCTATATATACTCTGAAAATGTATTTAATTTGATTTTTCTTTGTCAATATACCTGACATATCGTATCGTTGAATATTTGATGGTCCTTTACGGAGTATAAAAAGGAAGGTCGACTTTTTCCCGCGCGGATGCACCCCTTTATACCTTTACGAAGGTAGTTGTACATAAACCTATAAGTTGATCGTAATCCGTATCTGCAAAGTATGTTGTCGACTTGAGTTAGTATATACAGTGCATTCCGTATGTTTTGTAAACATGATCAGGGAAATTGTTGCCTAATGGCTATCGAAGAACCTTCTATGAGCAACACATATTCTTACCGGAGACCGGTAGTACAATAACAACTTTAAAAATGAATTATTTGTTCGTTGTAGATAAAATATAGTATAGTAAATCTTTACCTTTTCCCTTCCCTTTCATTTAACGTCACGTACGTCAAAATCGGATCAATAACAATGAAGATATGTTTTTTTATTTACTCTGCAAACAATAACGTAATCTGCAAATTTTTTCTGTAACTATACGTTTGGTGCCGTATTTTTTATATTTCCTGTGATACCTTACATGTCGTTCTACAAACCTAAAGCCTCTTTGAACGGTCCCCATGTTTGATTTCTGTCATTGTATTCTTTACGTTATATCCTTTCGAGCAATACATGAATTACTTTGACTTTCTAACTATACCCTGTATATTATAAGAAGTGATAGACGGAAAGAAGAAGAAGAACGATGATACGTCGTAGTGTCTTCTTCAGATGACGCTAGTCTATTTTAAAATATCTTACTGGTATACTTATAATAATATTACTTATTCTATACATATTGTAACGTCAGAGTGGAAATGGGGGGTTGCCCAAGCGGCCCATATTTTACTTATGAAACTGAAAAATACTATGACAGTGCGTTGATATTAAAATAAGCAACCTGTTTTTAGCAGGAGGCGAAGAAAGGCGGACGAGACATAAAACTCATTTTATTTAGGCTGAGATACAGTTATATACTACTTATAACAGTTAGTGTTTATGAATTAAAATAAGTGTTAAAATACTAAATAAATTAAAAAACAAAAACATTGCACTATTAATAAATATCGCAATGTTAATTGGGTAAAGCAATAATATTTGAATGGAATAATTTTTATACAATAGTAGGAATTGCTCTTGGTCTTATTATTTTAATTTTTTTAGGTAATAGAAATTGACAACGATGAAAATGTCAAAAATGTACCAGTATACAAACGTGGGTGTAAATTTCCATGGGAAAACGAACATATAAATGTTCACAAATATTATAGCTACTCAACTTGCGTTGTGCAGTGTCATGCAGAAAACCATGTTAAACTGTGTAATTGTACACATCATTTAATGCCTTTTTACAGTACGTATAAAGTTGTGGGTATAAGTTTATTTATGATATATTATTTTGAGGGAGAATAAGGAGTAATAATGAGGATAATTATTAGTACTAAAGTTGTCACACAAGTTTTTCTGCAACAAACAGAATGGCATCTCTCATATCCACCTCAAAACAAATCCGTCCTAGTCTACGTATAATAAATGATTATTTCTTTCAGATAAAATGAAGTATTGCGACGTTGATGGCCTAAAATGTCTAACAGACAATTTTGGTAAGTGAAGTTGTATTCGTGTTTAAATCCAAATTAGATATAATAAAACGATTTAAACTCACAGATAGCTAATAATTAAATTTAATATGAAATACACCACTTAATTTTAACAAGTTTAAGACCAGCCATTATCATTAACCAGCCCTTTGTGTCCACTACTGGACATAAAATACCATCTTACTCCTAAACCGACCTTAATCAGTTTTCATCAGTTTTTTAATGTCATCGGTCCAGGTCATTAGTGGTCTCTACTGCCAACTAGCTGGAGTTGGCCCATTTATCAGACGGGGATCTGTATCTATGTTTGCTTAAAAATGAAATCCATCAACATCGACCTATAGTCTGGCAAATATTAAATGAAACGATAAATCACAAATCACACATCGTAAGTGGTTAAAACTAGCTGAAATCACGTGTCTTTTATGCATTCTCGGAAATTTTGAATTCGATCATTGGCGGCGCGTATGAAAATTTGTTTCCTTAATTGCAACGACAATTTCAAATTTGTTTCCATTCTTTAACAAAAAATGGAATAAAAAAACTAATCAGATAATTCCATAACGTCATTTAATTTGAATCTGATATTTCGTGAACCAACTAAAATTTAAAGTACAGTCCAAAGATTTAGGATATAGATCCGGATGGTACAGTAGCAGCCGTAATACCTTATATCCAAAACTTCTAATAATGCGGTCAATTGAATACTTAATAAATCGAAATTTATGTACTTTAATCAACTTGTATGACTCTGTACGAAGCATTTCATCAATACATGTTATATTTCTTTTTCTAAGCCATGGTTGCATACTTGCTTTTTTATGTAGAGTTGGGTATTTATTCTTTTGTTTATTGGTATTTTTCGTTTGGCGCTCATATGTCGCAATCGGATCAGTAGCAAAGAAGATACGATATTGTGCCGTTTTGGCCTTGTCTTTACGTTGGTGTTTTATCTTAACATATGCGTTACCACCTTTCCTTTCCATTGATACCTTGCACGTTGTTATGCGTTGAGCCGTTACAAGCTTAGTGTCCTTTTGGCAATACGCCGCTATGTTTTTTCTGTGTCTACATATTCGTTGCCGCCTCCCTTTTCCATCGATACTTGTTACGTTGTTGTATGTATAGATGTTACAAGCTTAGTTTCCTTTTGGCAATACGTCGCTATATTTTTTTATCTCAATATGTTTCCCGTCCCCTCCCACGGGGAGGGGACGGTAAACTCAAACACATTAAAAATAATTTCTTGCGCTTGATATCGTAATCATTTATTTTTGACTTACCTTTTTACCATTTTAATTCCAAAATATACCCATTGCGCTTCAAAGAAATATTTAAATACTTGACTTTATTTAAATTTAAACACTGTAGTGCATTTAGAGTTAGGAGCTCGATCTCTTCCACTTGACGGTCAGAGATGAAATGAATTATATAATAATATAAATTTTAAAATTTGTTCAACGCGCAATAAGCCACGTTTTGCGTTTCGTACTGTACCACATGATTTTTTTTAGAGATTGTAAATCGTCTACATGCTAAAGGAACTAGTTTACGTAAACCTGGATTAGTATGTGACTGTTTACCTTCATGCGTAGAACCTGAATACAAAGTGGTTTCTATTACAAAAGGGTAAATATCATTTTATTTTATTTATAAAACGGTTTCGTAATGCTTGCTCTAAGTTCTATTCACTGTTGCTCATAAGATATTTCTAGAGTAGAAATAAATAATGCTTTCACTTTAAACCCGCTCTAATCCCCGCTCCATTTCCGTAAGGGAAGACAAAACTTGTATCGATACTGTATATTATAATACCACGAATGACCATAACATGTTATTGATATAAGGTTGAATGCTCGAATAGATGAACTTTGAAAAATGAAAGGCAAATATCGAGCACAATTTTAAAAATTAAATCTTGCCCAAGTACTTTCGCTTACTACAGCATCTTCAAGCGCATCTGAAATAAGCCAAAATACGTTTTTTTTTTAATGAAGGAAATTAATTAACTTCGATAAAAACTCGAAGTTAATGGATGATAAAAGTTTTTTGTGATTAACGTTTTAGACTTACTTCGTCAAATTTGGGCTATCCAGCAAGCGTAGAATGTGATAAATATGAATTTTAACATAAAATTGTACAAAACATTACACTAAAACAAGGACAAACAGTTTAAAATTAATTAAAATGGTTCTACGCTCTACATTCTTTGTCAGCAACAGGAGAGAGAATGGTATTTAACGGAAATGCTAAGGTGACATGTGACATATGACAGCTTTGACGGGCAGTCACAGTCAATTTGCTGGATAGCCCAAATTTGACGAAGTAAGTCTAAAACGTTAATCACAAAAAACTTTTATCATCCATTAACTTCGAGTTTTTATCGAAGTTAATTAATTTCCTTCATAAAAAAAAACGTTTTTTGGCTTATTTCAGATGCCCCTGAAGATGCTGTAGTAAGCGAAAGTACTTGGGCAAGATTTAATTGTTAAAATTGTGCACGATATTTTCCTTTCATTTTTCAAAATAACCGTGTTATGTTCATCCGTGCTCATACGCTTATTCCAGGGATACGCTTCCTGGGGATCGCCAGGGCACGTCTGGAGTTGGCGATTGACGTGACAGCATGCGGGACTTGGGTGGCAGGGTGCTGAGGAGGCGGGCCCCTGTCATCAGTGCAGGTTTAACACAGTCTGCCGTCCGGTGCTGATACGGATGCCGCGTCGAGGCTTAAAAATATTTCTTAAGTTTATTTCAATTCAACAAAACAAGTTTATTAAAATAAGAAAAAGAATTACAACTTTTTTTGGTCTCAAACTTAATGAATACTAACGAAATACAAGAAAAAAATTAAAGGCGAACTTCAAAAAGTAAAATAAAAATGTACCTAATAATATTCAAATAGGTAACATGAGGTAGGTAATCAAATACCTTTACTAGTGAAAAGCTTGTTTTCTTGCTTTTACTGAAGCGAAGTTTTCGTTGATATCATTTACATTTAATTCATTTAGCTGGATAAAACTGCTAAGGGGTTAAAATTGTCTTGGGAAATTGCATTTCTTAAGAAGGTCTTTACCCTTTTTAGTGTCAAAAGAGAGCGTTCGGCAGTTGTATTTGCGACCAATATGGAGAAAAAAATAAGCAAGCAAATATTATCTTTGGATATTTCGGTTGAACCATTAATTATGAATGTAAATAGTAGTGATCGCGATAGCTGTTAATCATCCGATGAGTTGTCTTCATACGATGATTAATATTTTGACTTCCTGTGGAGGTCGAACTACTTTATCAAGATTACTTTTGTATAAAAGTAAGGTTATTTTGTTAACATATTTTTCAAACTAAAATGCTTTTTTCGTTTTCTCTAACTCGTATATACTTTGCTCTTTTTAAAAAGTAACACATATATATATATATATATATATATATATATAATATATATATATATATATATAATATATTAAGATTAATTTTTAAAATTCACTGCAACTTTGTGAACGATACGTTACTGAATATGAATGCTAAACTACAAAATCATTGAGCAATTTATCTGGTCCTAAGAACAAGACGTTGTCAAGTACGGCTTGTACACAGAATATCGTACTTCTAGATGTTTTCTATATATAAAAATATTGTATATTAATATTAAACATAAACATTAATGTTATCATATACCTTAACAAATACGATCATTAATCTATATTTTGCTGCATGTGAATGATTAAAATATAAATTGCTAGAATATCTATCACCACAAACTGGCAACGATGCCGTCGCTTTATCGCATTCACATTTCTAAGAATCTACTACCTACAAATTTGATTCTCAACTATATGTAGCATTTAACCGAACCTAATATTGAATTCATTGTTTTTCATAGATTGAAATCTGAACAGAGCGAAATCCTTATAAACATAATTGGTTTGCCCAGTACTCGATTTAAACGGATTGTTTTACGAACAACATTGGATTTAGTAGGTAAGTTTACATACACTGCTCTTCAAAACTATCTCAATAATTGTGATGAGCTATAACTTTTTTAGAAATATGCTATAATATGAAAATTAATCCAAATAAGTTTAACTATATTAGCTAAAAAACATAAAAACTATCGTATCTAGTTTTAAAACCACTCGTTATTGTTAATGACGTCATCTGAATAGTTAAACCTAAAGAGAAAACTATTTCACAAAGACATACAACCATTGTGTGGAAATTAGCCTAATTAATATTAGAAATTAGTGGTATAGAATTTTTTTGGCACAATGTTGATATTATTTAAGAAAGTTGATTTAAAAATATATTTTTTTTATTTAATTCAACTTCTTTATATTGAATTTAACTATCAAAATTGATCAAAATTTTATATTTTTAATATAATTATGAAATTAATAATTAGACTCATAATTTAGGCATTTAGACTTATTTGATTTACGATATATTCTCCCCCTCCTCCTAAGTGCCTTCTCTGTTGAAGTTGGCGATCAATATGGCAAATTTCTCTCTGTTCTGAGCTTGATGAATTAATTCATTTCCTCTTGTGTTGGTCCAATCTCTGATGTTTCGTAGCCAAGATTTTTTCTTTCGTCCTATGCCCCTTTTTACCTTCGAGCTTGCCTTCTAATATTACCTGGAGCTGCTCAAATTCTCTATGACGTATGCTGTGTCCTAGATATGACCTCTTTCTAATTTTGATAGTATTGACCAGATGAGTCAATTGCATATGTTCATTACTCTCAGTACTTCTTCATTCGTAGTTCTGCTGCTCCAGCTTATTCTTAACATTCGACGATACATCCACCTTTTAAATGAATTTAATTTGTTGACGTCATACTGTTTTAATGTCTAGATCTCACAACTATATAGTAATAGACACCACACATAACACTTTAGTGTTCTCAAACTCATTGAGACTGATAGCTTGGGGTTACAGAGCATTTTACGCATATTCATGAAACCAGATCTTGCTATTTCAATGAGTCTTCTAATTTCTTTGAGTGGTCTAGTTGACTATTTAGCTCTCTGCCCAGGTATATGAAGCTTGGGAAACTCTGAAGGGTGATAGCCCTTCTGAAGGGTGATACCATTTATTTTTTATGTTAGGTGTAACTTGTTCATGGAGGGTTTTGTAGAATACCAGAATTTTGGTTTTGGAAAAGTTAATGTCCAAGCCCAGCCTGTGACTTTCTTCTGATAATATGTTCATCAATATTTTTAGTTGGTCTTCTATTTCTGCAATACTACGGTGTCATCGGCATATCTAATACTGTTAATGATGATTCCATTAACTCTAGCACCTTCAGTGCGATCTTCAAGAGAAGCTCTAATTATATGTTCGGCATATACATTAAATAATAGGGGGGACAAAATGCACCCTTGACGCACTCCGTTCTCTGTTTGAACGCATCCTGTGTGGTCCCAGTATGTATTACTTATGATAGCTATATCATGTCCGTCCAACCCTACTTCTTTTAGCACCTCAATCAATATTCCGTGTTTGATGCGGTCGAAGGCCTTTCAATAATCGACAAAGCACATATACAGCCGTTTTTGAACCTCAAGATACCTTTCTGCCATCAGTGTCAATCCCATAATTGCTCCTCTAGTGCCTGTGCCCTTTCTAAAACCATATTGAGAACGACTCAGGTATTATTCACACTTATTGTGAATTCGGTTATAAATTATTCGCATAAAAATCTTAGCGGCATGACTCATTAGGGATACAGTTCGATGGTCTTCATATTTCCTTGTTTTTTGTTTTTTTTAGGAAGAGCTATTATAAGGATGTTAGTCAGTCATGCGTTATTATGCCATGTTCATATATAATTTTGCAGAGGTATGTTAATTTCCTGACAGCATTATCACTTAGGTGTTTAAAATGTTCGGCTGTTATTAGGTCTTCGCCGGGCGCCTTGTTGTTCTTTGCGTCTTTTATTGCCTGCAAAACTTCTTCGGTGAGAATGTTAAATTTTCCATCTGTATCTATTTGTGGGGACTCTTCTGTTCTCTGATCACCAAACAAATCTTTAAGATATTGCTTCCATATTTCTTTTTGTTTTATAGGGTCTAATTCCATTTGGTTTTTTTGTTTGTTACAATTGATAAGTGTTTGGGTTTCCATATTCTAGCTACTTCTTTAACCTTTCTGTGTAGTTCTCTATATTTATGCTTCATTTGCAAATCTTCTACCTCTTTACATTTTTCTTTCCTCCACTCTTCCTTAGCTACATTTATTTTTTTCTCAATTTCCCTGTTGAGTTCTTTGTATCTTGTTAGGTTTTTGTTTTTTAACAACCGTCTGCTCTCCATAATTTGTTATATTTCGTTTGTAATCAATGGTTTTCTATGTTTACGGTTTTCTCTGTGTATGCTTTGGACTGCTGCCTCCAAGACAGTATTTTTAATTTTCCCCCACATGTCTTCAATGTTTTCTTTTATTGTCTTGTCCTTAGTGGAAGCTTTTGTCTTAGACTTTAACGGTGTGTCTACCATGTCTTCATCTTCATACTTCTGTTGCTGTCTTTGGTCAGCACTACTCCATGCTATTCTCTGACTGGGTTTAGCCTTGTCTACTCTTTTAAGTTTTAATCGGATAGTTGCGACTACAGGATTGTGGTCTGAATTTATGTCACAGCTTGTGTACGTTTTTACATTTAGAATACCATTACGGAACCTTTTGTTAATTGTAATGTAGTCGATTTGGTTCCTCGCAATATTTCCTTCGCAATCTTGAGGAGACCTCCACGTATATAGACGTCTTTTGTGTAATTTAAACCAAGTACTAAGAACCACCAGGTTGTTCTCTTAGCAAAATTCAACAAAGCGTGTGCCTCGTTCGTTCCTGGGCCGATGAACGATCATATAGGCCGATGATCGATTCGACTTTTTCTGCTCCTACTTTGGCATTCCAATCTCCCATAAATATGTTGATGTCGTCTGATTTTGTATGTTTTTTGATCTTTTCAATATCGGAATAGAAAATCCCAAGATCTTTGCCTGGGCTGTCTGTTGTCGGTATACGATATCTTTACCGCAAACCCAAATTAGAAAACTCTACTCCAATGTATAGAGACTCGAGATTACCTAATCTATTCGGGAATATCGTGCGACAAAAAGAAAGATTTATTATCTTGCCGACTCTTGTGTTAACGCCGAAAATACAGCTGGTAAAGTTTGGCAATATAAAACAGTACAAATGCTTGGGAAGGCTTTGTCTTCAACTGCATTGGCAGCTGCTGGTCAGCATCGAATTGTGACCCATATTGGGAGCGACACTGATTTTTCTGCAAAAAATGGCGCATTGATTTTATATCTAAGAAAACAGACATCATCAGCTCCATCTGCTTAGAGAATTGGTTCGAGAACATTCTCCGCCGTTAATAGTAATTCTGTCATATTTTTAAATAAGCCATCTTATTATAGCCGCCTTGTTAAACGCATGCCAACGATGCTAATCGAAAATCCGTCAAGAGGAGGTGACTACGAGAAAAATACATTCCATTTACAGAGGATAAAGTCTAATTATAAAAGCCCTAAAACCGTAATTATAAAGTCACTTAACGACTCGTTAAGGGCATACAAAGAACTGATAAGAATTATTTCCGAGAATTTCTAATCACTAAATTTCAAACGAGTTTGTAATTTAGTCTTATTATGTTGTCGATGCACAACAAGACAGGTGCTACCACGCGTATTAGAACTATTTTGTAGAATGGAGATGGTTAAGTATAGTATGAGTAAACAGATTAGTTTGACACCAGAATCCAAAGGAATAGTTTACAATGTACTTAAATATATGCAAATACTATTTCCTGAAGATAATCGAACTAATATTAAACAACGTGTGAGTGAAGCTACTGGAGTATCTTTACGTACAGTAAAAAGGATCATTTAACAAGCGAGTATGTTAACAAACGCAGAGCCAAATAATACACTAAAATTTCCAGCTAAAACACTTGCTAAAAAGAAAGCAACCATGACAGACTTGAGGGAGTATGACAAACAGTTCATTAGAAATACCATTCATCGTTTTCATGAGACTGAACGTTATCGTATATCATTAAAGCTTTTGCAGGAAAGGCTTGAAGAGGTGTATTTAAATGGAAGAAAACGAAAGATAATCGACGTTTATTAATTGAACGGAAGGATATTCGTGCTCTACGCATTAAATATTTGGACAAAATTAAACATTACAGAGGCGAAGGTAAGTCAATTGTATATGTTGATGAAACATATGTACATGCAGGACACACTACGCCAAATAGCTGGACAGATGACAGTGGCCAAGGATTGTTCAAAAAAATTTCAAAAGGAAGTAGGTTAGTTAGTTATCGTACATGGTGGTGGAGAGATGGGTTTTATATATAACACAATTTTGATTTTTAAGTCAGGAGCTAAATGGTGATGTGAATTCAGAAAATTATGAAAAGTGGATGAAAGAACAATTAATCTACAATTTTCCTGTTGGATCTGTTGTTGTTACTGATAATGCGTCATATCATAATGTACAAATTAATAAAGCACCCACCAGTAATTCTAAAAAAATGGATATAATATCTTGGTTGACAGAAAAAATTTACCAATTGCAACGTCAATGTTAAAACCGCAATTGTATGAAATCATCAAACGACACAAACAAGATCATATTCAATATAAATTTTACAAAGTGCTGCAAGAATGTTGACATATCATCCAGACTTGAACCCTGTAGAAATCGTTTGGGCGCAAATAAAAATGAAGTTGCAAAACAAAACGTTTATTTTAAGCTAGAAGACGCAAAAGTGTTGATGGAACAGGAATTTGCTAGAGTAACTGTAAATAACTGGAGGAAAGTGTGTGAACATGTTGCCAAGGTTTAAGATAAGTATTTGAAAAGTGAACGTCGCATAGATGTAATTACTGAAGAATTAAGGATTGATTTAAATGATTCTAGTGAGGACGACAGTGCATCTGATTATGAAAGTGAATAATATAATTTGCCATTACGATGTACCTATGTAACCAATGTCAATATAAGTTTTCCAAACTGTCCTGTATGTATGTATTATTTTTTACTTTATTACAACCATTTCGTATATTCTTCTATTTAAAATTGTGACGTTTAAGTGAGTAATAATATAAATAATAAAGGTTTAATAAATATTTGTTATTTATATTTATTAGTACTGTAAATAACTATCTATGGTTTCACATACAGGCAATATAGGTATGTGATATATTATAATAATATGTATTAAAATGTAGTACAATATTGCCAAAAATATAATCTAATACCATTATTTAATAAATTATGTGTACCCACTCGTATCTTTAACAATTTGGTTTAAATCATAAGTATTTTTTGGAACTCCACTGCTTTGTTTGGTGAGGCTTTACTCTTCTGCCACTACAGTTGAAACATACTCCACAGCTGGCTTACTGTAAAAGACCGCATATTACCAATTAAAATGTACGGAGAGCTATCAAAATCTTATAAACCAATATTATTTGGATTTTTTTATTAGTAAAGTGCATATTTGATTTACAACTCGTACAATTCGGATGTCGTATTACATTTATTAGTCATCCTCCTTAATTTCTTCTGAGTATAGTAAACGACTTATATGATTTGCATCTCGTATAATTGGTAGATTATCTTACACGCGTTATCATTTCTTGTTGTACTATAGTTAGGTGAGCACAGAGACTTTGGTTTTTTAGAGACAACCTTAACCACTTATCAATATAACGAATTAATGGTTTGGTTTTTTCCAATATTTTCGTTGTCTTTTCTCAGTTATTATGTTTCTTAATTTATGTCCACAATTTCTCCAAATTTTCCCACATCTCCATTTCCTCATCCATTTGTCGCTTATACTCTTACGCAACGGTTCCATGACGCAGGTTATCATCATTAATTTTTATTTCATATGTTTATTTTTCTTTAGATTTGATATTCTTCCTCTGATTTTTACCATTACAAGAAATACGCTTCTATGTTTGGAACTTGGTGGCTTCTGGCGTCCATGATCTTCCACCTATCATGTTTTTAGTGCTTGCAAAGTTTATTAGCCTAAACCCATGGTATAAAGAATAACATGTATGCTACTTCCGAAACCTACCAGATTTATCGGCATCTCTTGTCTGATTATGATTCAAACAACCAGCTACTACACAACGCATTTTATGTTTAACTTAATTGTTACTAGCGAAAGTCTCTAAAAATGCAGGAGTATAAGTATGATTGGGTATTAAGTACTAACTCAATAATAATTAAACGTATATTATTTATAACTTCTAAAACACCAAATTATTGTCCATATAAAGTAATTATACCTACAAAGCCACTATCACTTACAAAATCGCATAGGTAAAGAGTTCAAAATATTCCTATTAATAATTTTTTACACTAAAAAGCCTACAAATCAACTTAAATCTCACAAAACACCATAAAATCTACAACAAGCTTACCAAAGGAGCCAAAAGCTAAAAAGTTGAAATATTTCCGTTATAAACAGATATATTACAATGACGGTAACTCTCATTGTGACGTCAAGAGTAGGGGATTTACTGACAGTGGCCTGCGCAATATCATATCTGTTATTCTTTGTACCATGGTGTAAACCCGTTATCAATTACTCTTCATGTAAGCTCTCATATCCTATAGTTGGCTAGAAAAATTGCTCTCTTTGCCAATGTTTGCATTAAGGTCCCCAGGTTTTTGTCGTCTTTCTTTTCTTCCGTAAGTGCGTGTACACTAAGTAAGCTATAGTTAAAGAATTTTCCTTAAAGGCGTAGATAACATATTCTGTTGTTTACGGGTTTAAAGTTACGGACTAATTGCTGTTTTTAAAGACTAGAAAACTACTGCCAAACTGATGTCGGGTGCTATAGTTTATTTTGTAGTTTTTTTTCTCGATAATCCATTAATTAGTCCATCTCATCTCTTGAATCGCTTTTACAGCGGCTTTCATTTTATTCAGTTCTTGAGTCAGCAATTTAAGAGCGCCTGAGGTATAAAGGGTTCGTACGTTCCATGTGCAGATCCGTAAATTGTTATTCCTTTGTGGTTTACTAGGTCGTCGTGTATTAAACAGTCTGGAATTTCTTCTTTGTGCTTTCATAACAGTTATTTTTAGAAAAGAACTTTTATGTTCTTTAAAAAAAAAAACATTTCTTCCACTCTCATTTGCCCTAACTCTGTTTCTAATTGGGGCTGGTTACCACAATATTCCACATGTCAGGTTACCGAGGTTCAAATTCAACCGTTTTCAAAAAAAAATATTAATTTTTATTAAAATCATGAATGTGTTGCTTGTGTGAGTCCATATCAAATAGGTAAAGAAATAATAATAAGACTTACTCACAATCAATTTAATTTAACAATCAGACGACCGGTTTCGCTTTCTACAATTTGCAAAGCATCTTCAGGTCTAGATACAAAGTTAAACTAATGCTGCAATAAAATAAACCCAATTAGGGTGGTGTCTAATAAAGATAAAATAAACAAATAAGTTAGTTCATACAAATTATAGTAATTATGCCAATATTACATGTCTGTGGTTTTCAAAATGAATAAATTTGAATATATAAAAGGTATTAACAGACAAGGTAAGACCCACAATTGGTATAAAGTAGTAATATTATATTGTAATAAATTAATAAATGAGCAGATAAATAAAACAAAACAAACATTACTTACATGCCGGTACTCTATTAATTGATGGATGGTAGGTCATGGTTGCAAAAATCATGTATTGTTGATTGGAGAACTTTAATGTGCTATTGCAGTTGTTTTGACATTTTATTGTCAAAATTTACATTAGTTTAACTTTGTATCTAGACCTGAAGATGCTTTGCAAATTGTAGAAAGCGAAACCGGTCGTCTGATTGTTAAATTAAATTGATTGTGAGTAAGTCTTATTATTATTTCTTTACCTAATTTTTATTAATTTGAATCCATTTGATTATTGTTCACAGAGAAGCAATTACAGCCGGCAACGTTACGTTCCTTGTTATCATTCGTTAATTATTGTAAATCAGCTATCATGAATCATCGATCGTTAGGCATAATAGGTATTGAAGTTACGAAAGTCAAAACCGAAAAGGGATTTTAAAAAATTTTTATTTTCGTAACAAAATTTATTTTTGAGAACGTACAGTTATGGTAATAACTACCAAACAAAAAGCTCGTAATCTAATTAAACACTGGTATATATAGTCTTTCTATATGTCGTCACACATTGGATAATCCAGGGACCCTTAGAAAGAAGGATATCCTTGGGATGTGCTTCTTTATAAAATAAATTCCGGGGTTTCTTCTTGTTTTCTTTCTTTTTGTTTTCTTTGACGCACATTTTTACAATATTTAGTTAAGTAATATAAAATTAAAATGAAAATTATATATATATATATATATATATATTATATATATATATATATATATATATATATATATATATATACAGATTGTCCAAAAACTTGTTTGTTTAAAATAAACTAAATTATTATCTTTCAAATTATATTTTTGTAATTGATGGATTCGACCGTTACTTGATGGAATTTCATTTTATGTAACAATAAAACACTGAAAACTTTGTTTTCAAACTTCCACAAAATTTATTTTAAATCTTATCACTACAGCTGTTTCGGCTAATTGCCTTTCTCACGTGATCAATTTTTGGCTTGGGTTTACCAATTTATAGTCTCTAATGAAATAGGTTGAGGAGGGGAGAACTGTTTGTCTCAAGTTGGTCATTCAGAATTATATCTGTGTTTTTTAATTTGTTGATTTCCATAGATTCTAACAAAGATAGCTTAAGGCCTTTATTTTGAATGTGAAGAATTTTAAATTTGTCATTAAAAGAATGATTATGATCTAGAAGGTAAAGTGCGTATGTCGAATCTGATTTTCTATTTTTGAAAGCCCTTTTATGTTCTGCTAGTTTATCAAAGTTTCTACCAGTTTGACCGATGTAAGTTTTTGGGCAGTCGCCACATTGAAGTTTGTATACACCACTATTTAAGTGTTTTTTATTTTTGCTCTTGTTATTTTTAATATATTTGCCTAGGTTGTTATTTGTTCGGAAAGCTGGTGTTATTCCTTTCTTTTTTATGTGTTTGGCAATTTTTGTTGTTATTTTGCCTGTATATGTAATCGAGCAGAAGGTACTGGTTTTTTTCTCTGGTGGTGGAAATACTAATTTCAGGGCTTGCTTGTGTAGTTTTTGATTTAACATTTTATTAATTGTTTGTTCGTTGTATCCGTTGTTTACTGCTATTTGCTTAATTATATTTAATTCTGTCTCAAAGTTGTATTTTGACATCGGAATTTCTGACGAGAGGCCTATGAGCGCGCACAATCATGATAAGCTGCCACGAGGTGTTGTTGGGGTATTGTTTTGGATTTGGGGTTTGGAATGGGGGACTTTGGGGGGTGGGGGGTTTTTTTAGAGGAAGTATCGATGTGTGGTGGTGTATGGGAGAGTTGGGGTATTCGTGATTAGTGTGGGGGTGGGTATGTGGGGGGGAGGGGATAGGGTGGGTAATGGGTATTTTGTGTCGATGGGGGTTGGATTGTTGTGTAATGTGTTATGGGATGGGAATGGGTGGGGAGGGGTAAAATGTCAAGGTCGACTCTCACTACACTCCATCAATAGTGAAATACTGTTGAGAGAGAGCGGGATTGGGAATATTTGTCTCGAGATGTTGGGCGCTAGATTACTATCAATGGAGGTGGAGGCGAGGGTTGTGACAGAGTTAGTTACCGCATATCTTAAGTCTCTGAACTGTAATTTTTGTATATCACATAGTTATTAAAATTCCTAATAGTAAGGTGTTTAATGTTATGATTTTAACAGTTTATTAGATTGGGGGTTTGAGTGTGTGTGGTACAGTTTTTTGATTAGTTTTTTTAAGGTTGACGATATTTGGAGTTGTATGTGTTGGGGGGTTAAGTGGGGGGGGTTGAGTGAGACGTGTGTGAGTGAGCGCTATATGGATATACACACGAGGAATTGGTAGGTGTGTCGGTTTGTTGTTGTTGTGGAAGTATTGGTTTAGTGTGTTTGATGCGTGAGTGAATATTGGCACACACACACACACACACGTGAGGTTGGGGGGGGAAATTGTTGAGAATGAGGGGGAGGAGGGAAGGTAGAGTGGTCACGTAAAGGAGGTTAATATATGAGAAGGGTGTGTATATGACACTATTATGGTGTATTGTTATGTTTGATGTTTTTTGTGGTGAGGATGAGGGGGGGGGGAGGGGTGGTTGAGGGTTGGGAGATTGGTTTGGGGGTTGAAGGGAGTTGATGTGGGGGGATATGGGTTGTTTTGGTGGGGGGGGGGGTGTGGTTGTAGTTGTTTTGGGGGGTGGAATTTTGTGTAGTTTTGGGTAGGTGGTGGTTTTTGGGTTGGGGGGTGGGGGGGGTGGGGTGAGGTTTAGGAATTTTGTGGTTGGATGGGAAATGTGGGGGTTTGGGTGAGTGTTGGGTTTATTGGGGGTGGGAATTTGTTCATGTGAGTGTGTTTGTTTATCTCAAAACGTTTGGAGGGTGTGTGAGTTAATATTAAGGGTTCTTTATGTGGATTTCTATAATATTTTAATCTCTGGCATATTTCACATTCATTTATATATTTTTCTTCTATACCTTTTTTCATAGATTTCCAATAGTAATTTAGTTTTAAAGCACTGAGAGTCTCTAAAATTCCTCGAATGATTTGTTTTTCTGTCGTGCTTATATCTTATTATTTGATTTCTTTCTTCTGGTAATACATTGTTAACTAATTTTGTACATTCAATCAATTTTAATTTTGTAAAATATTTACGACATACATTCTGAAATATTGGTCGTAATTCTTGAGATAAGAAATAAATGTATAAAGTATTTTTGCACGCATTTTCTTTTAGGAATTGGGTCACACTTTCTTCGTCAGCTGAAATAGTAGCTTTTATTATTTTATGTCCTTCAAAATTCTCGCATTCGCGTTTTAAATAATTTGCAAAAGGCGCTCTTTTAACGATAAGTTGAGTTGATAGGCTTTATTGTTTATTATTTCATCTAACAATGAGAACCTATTTTCATTTGAAGATTCAGCACTATGAGCTGTGTCTGTGTCTGAGTTATCTATCTCAACGTTTTCATTGTTCTTATTTCCTGTTGATATAATTTTGTTTACTAGTGGGTTTTGTGTAACCTCATTGTTATCAAGAAATTGCAAAGTTTCATTTATTACATTTTCATCAACTACGTCTGGATTAAATTCAGCTAAAAATTGGTCGATATCAAAATCTATGTCACCGGGATTATTTATATTTGATTCTGTTTCAATTGCATTAATATTTATTCGACTTAAAGAATCGGCAATATTCGTTTTACCGGGTTTATATTTTATAGTATAGTTAAATTCGTCTAATTTTAATCTCCATCTTAACAATTTGGAGTTGTGTTCCTTTAAATTAAATAACCATATAAGGGGTCTATGGTCGCATAAAATTTCAAAAGATCTGCCGTATAAATAAGGTCTAAATGTTTTACAAGCCCATACAATTACTAAAAGTTCTTTTTCTATCGTAGAATATTTTTGCTCGGTTTGATTAAGAGTTCTTGAGGCATACGCTACGGGTAAATCATTTGGGACTTTTCCTTGCGATAAAATTGCACCTAAGGCTATATTTGAAGCGTCTGTAGTTAATAAAAATGGTTTAGAAAAATCTCGATATTTTAAAATAGGGGCATTAATTAAAAGTTCTTTAAGATGATTAAAAGATTTCTTAAATTCTGGAGTGTGTATTACTTTTGCATGTTTCTTTAGACACATTATTAAAGGTTTAGCTATTTTAGCGAAATCTTGGATAAATCTTCTGTAATATCCCGCTAATCCTAAAAATGACTTTATTTCTTTTTGTGTATTAGGAATAGGAAAGTTTTTGACTGCATTTATTTTATCTGGATTTGGTCGTACTCCATCTTTTGTTATAACATGACCTAAATATGCCACTTCTGTTCGTAAAAATTCTGATTTATCTAGTCGTATTTTTAAATTAGATTTTCTTAGTCTTTCAAAAATTGCTTTCAGTCTTGTAACATGTTCTTGCAATGATGAGGAAAAAAACAATTATATCATCTAAATATATATAGCAAATTTCGTTTTGATATCCTCTTAATACATTATTCATAACTTTCTGAAAAGTAGCTCAATCCAAATCCCAAACGGCATACGGAAAAATTCATAATGTCCTGTCTTCGTGGAAAATGCTGTTTTCGGTACATTGGCTGGTTCCATTTCTATCTGGTGGAAACCATTTGCTAAATCTAACGTAGTAAAATATTGAGCTCTTCCTAGACCATCTAGAATATTATCTATGAATGGCAAGGGACATTTATTTTCTATTGTATTTTCATTCAATTTGCGGTAATCTATTACTATTCTATATTTCTTTTGGTTACGTGCATCCATTTTCTTCTCTATTACCCAGATGGGTGAATTAAAAGGCGAATTTGAATCTTGTATTATTCCATTTTTTAACATATCATTTATTTGTCTGCTAACTTCTTTTTTATAAACTTCCGGATATCTATAATTCCTTGTGTAAACCGGAGTATCATTAACTAAATCTATTTTATGCTTTATTTCATTCGTAAAACTAAGGGGTGTTCCGTCTATATGAAAAATATCGGTATATTCATAACACAATTTACTTATGGCTTGGTATTCTTCGTCGTCGTTATGATTAAGTCTGAGTTTCTTGAAGTGTAAACTGGAAATGTTTCATCATTACCTATACCTTTTTCTTCCATTATATATATATATATATATATATATATGTCTTCATATCAAGTAGAGATCCGTTTGTATCATAAGCTATACAAAATGAGATCCGTTTTGCAAGGCGAGATCCGATTTTGGATCTCACCTTGTATTCACGTGTATATAGTGATATCTCGATGTAACAATGATGGGGGCACAAAGAAATCGATTTTTGTCTGGACCTCATTTTGCACCCCTTTTGGTGAATTTTATATTGCAGTAGTTCCACTAAATCCGCTGTAGAGGCAGTGCGAGCGATCCGTTGTGTATATGCTAAATATACATTTTGTAGACAACCCGAGATCCGGTAAATTTGGCAACATCGCAAATGAATTTTACAGTCAGACCTCTCCCTCGCTTCGGCTTATTTCCGGTTTAAATAATATTATTTACATTATTAAAGAGCTCTGTCCAGAAAGGCGATTGTCAAATATCTCGAGAACTAGACGTCGTATCGAAGAAACTTAGGATTTTTTTTTAATGGTTTTTCAAAATCTATATACTTATGCAATACCAGGGTTCTTATTCTCCCTGCGACCGCGGTGGGTGTAGCAACTTTGAATTTTCAACTGGAACCCTTTATTTTTATTTAAATAAACATTTTGAAATTATATTAGAACTATTATGGATATAGATATAAAATTAGAATAATTAATTAAATTAGAAATTTAGAGTTGAAAATACACAGCTTTTGTGTGAATCTATAATAGCTTCTTTAACCAGTGGGAAGAGCTTCAAAATCGTCGTTTTGATGACATTTTTAGGAGTTAGATGATTTTAAGTAATTTTTTAGATAAAATTATTTAGAACACGTTGGTAAGTACTCGAAGTCTAAAAAATTTTGGAGACATTGTTTATTTGTAGTATTATTTTTTTACAATTTTTCTTCGCATATTTTCTCCACTGTTTGTTTTACAAAAAATGTCAAAAACTTATTTTAATCGCTTTTAAAAGACCTACAAAATAAAGCTAACCGCGTTCAATTTGAATGAGTTACAAATACAAATCTGTTTTACATATCATTTATAATTAAGGGACCAACTATGCTGTTCACGTACTATGTTAAGATTCCACAGGAATATTTTTCAATATATGTAGTTCATTTATGCTAAACTTGGACACTGTACGTCAAATAGTTTACGAGTTATAGCTTTATAAACAAATTAACTTCATATTTCCTTTAAATTCGTTTACTGAAGAAAATCCAAATTTAGCTACACATCTCGCACTCCCTCGTAGGGGAAAATTCACTCATCCCAGATACCCACCTTATCAAAAGGATTGACCTGTGGGACTCTTTCTGTGTTCGATTCCTAGGTGACTTGGTACATCGGAGTTTGTCCCAAAAATTTTCTTACATTATTATCTAGTATTATATAAAGCTTATTAAGGACGTTGTAACGGCGTTAAAGTTCAAAAGCTTGTGATATATAAAACATCTAAATTTGCAACGGTTTTTCCCTGGCAGCAAATTTCACGTTCAAGAACAAAGGATAGTAATAGAAAGAATTAAATATATGTACCTATTTCTTAATTATTACCTTGTGTTAGTTATCTTACTCTATGTTAGACTCTTCATTACTATAAAAAGAAGTAACACTCTCTATGGTTAAAATTGTTCACGTTTATCACCTTTTTTGTAACATTTCACTTGGGCCATAATATATTTACAAGAACCAATGAATTTGATCTCATTTCCGTTTACACGAGTATTTGAGCCCCCGTACAATCTGATAATTTAAAAAACCAATATAATAATTATTCGTCACAAAAAGGTAAAAATAAACTCATCTTTTACACCTATTAGGAGTATAGTATATGTATGCATGTTTCTTCAACTTGGATTCCGTGCTTAAAACTGGTACCAGCTCTACATTTTCTTTACTCCAGCCAGTTAGCAGCAACAGATTCGGCAGTCAAAATCTTGGTGTCACGCTACATACTCATACCTTCGTTTGGATGAGTATGTACACGAATATTATATATTATACTGTCTGAAGTAGGAAAGAAGAAAGTTTATATGCTTATATGGACCAGTACAAAGATTGTTAGTACTGGTCAAATACAAAACCAATCCTTTTAGGGTTGTAGAGGTTCTTGAACACTATTGATTTTAAAATTCTTGCATAGTCGCCAAATGATTTGCAGTTGGAGGGTTTGCCAACGGCTTGGATTAAACTCATACCTTCAAGAATGTGACACTTTTGTTACTTTATAATGATAATGGTAGATATTTAGACATAACTGTAAACTGTGCTATTATAGAACCTAAGGCAGATTTATTTGATGGTATCGATAAAACTCTTACAGGTACAAGTGACATTGGATGTGCTGTAAATTCATATTTGAAAATATTCTCATAATATTTATGTTACTTTCAATTGCCTTGGTTCTTAGTATTTTTTGTAAAAGCTCTTGCTCAGCTTGAATAATTTTTTTCTTTTCAGAAACAGTTTTATAGTGTTGGAAGTGTTGAAAGTACTTCTTGTATGCTGATAAAAATTGGGAGCTCTAACAGTAAGAAGAAATTTTGCTAGACTCTTCTCCATTTTTTTTTGTTTATTTAAGTAAGGGTATTTGAATATTTGGCAATGCAATCTCATTAGCTGAAATTACGAGAAGACGATCTACGCTTTTGAAAAATACATTAAATCGTAAAAAAATGATCATGTAGTTTTTGTACAGAATATTCATTAATTTTCATCCGTTTATTTTTTTTTCTATTTTCTACGTTTTGAGTTGAGTGGTTGCTTAAGTCTCATGATGCACGAAATTCATCTACCATCATGCCAATCATATTGTAGCTTAACAACCATTCGTCTAGTTTTGTGTTGGTTTTAGTCAATCCCACGATTCCTCCTGCATCTTTTGAGTTGTATTTATATGTTTCAAGCTGGATCTACAAATAGTTGGTTAAAGTTGCTGTTCAAACTTTTCACAACAAAATTTCTTCTCATAAAGTCTTCATGTAATTCTGGAGCCTTATCAGCAAGTTTGTACATGTCCAACAAATATAATGTTCTCCAAAAAGAATAGTTCACATGGTCAAATGCAAAGAAATAGGGGTACATTTTTCTAAAACTAGAACAAAAATGTATTCTCCAGTTTCCGCTTCTTTCAGCAAACTAAAATGGAAATGGACTTTACGGAAAGAAACATGCCGTAATCTGATTTTTGACTCAAGTTCACTGTCATACCTGCTGCTGTTCATTAAAATAATTTAAAACTTCTAATATTAAAAATCTCAGCTCAGTGGATTTCGTGCTATTAGTAAAAAATAATGCACAATGATGCACTTTGGCAATCGAATATACAACACAACAGAATTTCAATGTTCAAGGTTGACTTCAGATTATGAATCTCGTCCTTGCTCGCATCTCTGCGTTTGCCACTGTGTGTCGTGACATGCCGTTCAATTTATTTAATTTTTTTTTAAACTATTTATCCAATTGACATTCTAAACAAACCGACATGTTCTCTGATGTTTGGTCTATAACTTTTATAGAAAGCCATTTTTTGCTAGACCCAATATTTTTCGGGGTATTTTAAAAATACGGGTTTTCAGACTCATTCTAAGTCATTTTGTATAAAGGCACTCCGTATACAACAATGGTTTGACGGATTTTTATAAATAAAATAAAAATATTTCTGATGTCCGGATCGATATGCAAATTTGAAGAATGAATTTTCGGATATCGTAGATCCGAAAAATGGCGAAAAACAAATTAGCATTTTATTGTAAGGCTCTCCGCCACTCCCCTCGCGGTACGATTTTTGGACGACCAAGTGATTTTGCATTAGAAAGATATTAGAAACGAATAAAAATAGGTTTTGCATTTTAGCAACAAAGTGCCCACCAAAATCTATTCTAGAAGCATTTTTCCAGTCTTATTTACTCTTCAGTATGGAATTGTATTTACTCTTGTACAAAACTAATATTTTTATGTTAAAACACGATTAGAATGTTAAAATGATATCTTTTGTTATAGGTACAGATAAACTGTTTAGTTTAAATAATTTCCCCTTTTTAATTTTGTACATAAATAATAAACAAAAATAGCTTTGAGAATAGATTTCACAAATTCAATAAAACAGAGCATTTTAGTAATTCGATTTATAAAGTTTATGTTGAATTATTTAATAATATACATAAAAATTATAATCATTACTTAGCTTCTGTTATCTTTGAATTTTGTTTCACTACTTCAACTGACCGCTGCCCTTGCAATATTTTTAAAATACAAAACACCATAACCGCAAATAACTTTACTGTTTGAGTATGAAATATGCAATACAACACGAGCTCCGGTCGCTCGACTAATACTCTTTAGAGCTGGCAACAGTGTCTGATCTCGCGTTGATCTGTAAATATCTAAAATTTCGTATATAAGTCTTCCCCTTCCCTTTTCAGCTACGGATCTCATTTTGTTGTAAATTTATCAAAAAAATTTAAGTTCAAAAATCTTTTCCCCTCTAAGTGTGCCATGATTAATATGTTAATTATAAAGATAGTTATGAACAATATACTCCATTAATTAATTTCCTATTGGTGGATCTCGGGTTGTCTTCGATTTAATCGGATCTCGCCTTGATATGAAGACGTATATATATATATATATATATATATATATATATATATATATATACATATATATATATATATATATATATATTATATATATATATATATATATATATATATATATATATATATATATATATATATATATATTATACATTATTGTATATATTCTTCTTTTATTGTTACTATATCTTCTATACATTCTTCATTTATTCCCGTTATACCTTCATTATTATTATATATTCTTCTATCATTATATCTTCTTTTCCTATTTTTATTATATCTTACATCATAATTATTATAAATTCTTTCATTATATCTTAAATTATCATTATGTCCTTCTCTTACATTATTACTCGTTATTTTATGGTGAAATAAATTATTTGGAGAACGTCTATCATTTCTAAAGTTACTTCTTAAACTAAAGTTATTGGAACTTGTATCCATTGGCTCAGGTCGCATTGAATTTCTGCTTTGATTTTGGGTAGAAAGAGATGGCTGATATCTAGGTATATTTGGAAATTGTCTTGGAAATTGGTTACTATAATTATTATTAAAACCATTGTTCGAAAAACTTGGACGATTTTGAAAGTTATTATTAGGTTTTCTGAAAAATTGTTATATCTGTATTGACTAGAACTTTGGGAAGAATGCCGATTTTGAAAATTATTGTAATTAGAAAAATTCTGATTTCGAGAAAAATTTCTATTTGGAAATGAAGAGTGTTGGGAATTAATATTTGAATTTCTATTAGAATTATTATGAGATCGAGAATTATTAAAATTTGAGGGTCTCGTATTATTACTTCGATTTTTGAAAGAAATAAAATTTTCTTCTTCTTTAGCGAAAGCCATTGCTTGCTCTATGGAATCAGGATTTTTTAATCTGACTACTAACTGCATGTGATAATTAAGGCCATTAATAAAAGTTTTAAGACAAAGATCTTCATATTGTTGTTTTTTTAATATTTTTACATTTACATAATTGGTCATTAAACATATTTATTTTTGAACAAAGAATGCTTCTAGCGTCCTGGATTCTTAAACCAAAATTTTGTGCATATTTATTTCGTTCTGGTTTCATTGAAATTATATCTTGTACTAAACAATCAATTGATCTCTGATCAGAAAATGTTACTATAAGAGAATCTTTAACTTTTGTCCAAGAATCAAGTTCTGTTCTTGATGCAATAAGGTCACAAAACGAAAAGGCACAAACACCACTACAACAGCGGCAGCAGCAGGTAGAACAGGAAGGTCAACAACAGGAGCTGTGGGAAGATGGAGAAGATAATGAATTGGCTAGACCTCCAACGCTAGAGGAGGTTCGAACAGCAATCCAAATGCAAAAAAGCCATAAAGCGCCGGGAATAGATAAGATACCGGCAGAACTGTTCAAGCAGGGAGGAACAAATTTGACAGAACAGATGTACCAGCTTATACAAGAAATATGGAGAGAAGAAAAAATCCCACAACAATGGAAGAAAAGTATAATACGCCCTATTCATAAAAAAGGAGACAAACTGTTATGCCAGAATTATAGAGGCATCTCTTTACTTTGTTCGGGATACAAAATACTCACAAACATTCTTAATCGAAGACTTCAACTCCAAAATAGATCTACTATTGACCAACTATTTACAGTTAAACAAATACTAGCCAAAGCATGGGAATATGACATAGACGCTACAATCTCTTTGTAGATTTCAAGCAAGCCTATGATTCAATAGATAGAACAATACTACCTAATATATTACAAGAATTTGGCATACCATCAAAATTAATAAGACTAGTGCAAATGACAATGACAGAAACAGAAGCACATGTATGTATTCAAGGACAGATCACTGATGCGTTTATGACAACGCAAGGACTGAAACAAGGTGACGGACTGGCTCCAACACTTTTTAATCTTGTTCTTGAATATGTAATTAGACGGTTGACGGTGAGCAAAAATAACATACTTACAAACAAATCTACCCAATTAGCAGCATACGCAGATGACAGAAACATAATGAGCAGAACAAAGACTGCGGCAGAAGAAACCTACGTTCAGTTGAAACAGAGTTCAGAAGTTGTAGGGCTGACAATAAATACAAATAAAACAAAACTACTCATACAAACCAGATCAAATAGAAAGGCGCAACAACACAATTTATAGACGATATAGAATACGTGAATAGATTCACGTATTTAGGAATGGATCTGGTCGAAAATAATGAAGAAGAACCGGAAATAAATAGAAGGCTTATGCTGGCAAACAAAGCCTATTTCGCGATGGGCCACATATTCAAATCGCGAGACGTACACCGGAAAACAAAACTCCGGGTATATAAAACAATAATCCGACCCATAGTAAGTTATGGGTGTGAAACATGGGTTATAACACAGAAATTTACCAATGCATTAGACGTGTTCGAAAGAAAAATATTGCGTAGAATACTGGGTCCAATAAAGGAAAATAACAACTGGCGAATTAGATATAATAACGAAATATACGAACAATACACTGAACCAACACTAGCACAATACACTAGACTGCAGAGATTACGATGGGCAGGGCATGTGGCCCGCATGTATGAGAACAGAATCCCCAGAAAATTACTAAACGCAAGAATGCAAGGAAAAAGACCTGTTGGAAGACCAAAAAAGAGATGGGAAGACGAGGTAGATGAGGATGCCAAAAATCTCCTAAAAACGCGTTCATGGAAAAGAACAGCAGTAAATAGAGATGTTTGGAGAGGTTTAATGAAGGAGGCCAAGGCCCGGCTTGGGCTGTAGTGCCATTGGATGGATGGATTTTTGAACAAAGAATGCTTCTAGCATCCTGGATTCTTAAACCAAAATTTTGTGCATATTTATTTCGTTCTGGTTTCATTGAAATTATATCTTGTACTAAACAATCAATTGATCTCTGATCAGAAAATGTTACTATAAGAGAATCTTTAACTTTTGCCCAAGAATCAAGTTCTGTTCTTGATGCAATAAGGTCTGCTGCTCTGTCAGTTAATTTACTTACAACAGTATCGAAAAGACAAACATTTATAGGATTATTTGCATCTCTATTACTATGATTATTTAAGAAACTTTCACATGATTTAATAAATCTATTTAATTGTTTCGGATTTCCATCAAAATTAGGAATATTATCTGCTTGATATTTAATTAATTAAAAATTAAGTTGAGTCATTTCGTTAAATGTTAGGTTTACTAAATAATCTAAAATATCCTCCACCGTGAATCAAACAATATATAATATATACGTAAAAATAGGGATTTTGGTAAAATAGGAAACACTTACATAAATATTTTCATTTTCTATAGACTTCAGGCTATTTTTGTTCCTCCGTCTGCACCAATAGAATTCTGGACGATGCTGGTTCCTTCTCCCTGGTCTTGACTTCTCCAATAGGTTGTGGACAATGTTTGTTCCTCGCCCTGGACGTTTGGCTGTTACCGTACCCAAAATATGGGTTTTTTCCGTTAATCTTTAAAAAGAGAAATTGTACGCGAAATTCGGCAAGGCTAACACGAACACTTGTACAACTTCGAAAAATCCTACTGACTGCGCAAGTTACTAAAGTCAAAACCGAAAAAGGATTTTTTAAAATTTTTATTTTCGTAACAAAATTTATTTTTGAGAACGTACAGGTATGGTAACAACTACAAAACAAAAAGCTCTTAATCTAATTAAACACTGGTATATATAGTCTTAAGTCATCAGTCACCAGTCACAGACAAAGTCACCAATGAAGAAGTACTGTGGAGGATGAACACAACCGCGGATTTGGCCAACATTGTGAAGAGCCGTAAGCTGGAGTAGTTGGGACATATTATGAGAAATCAAGGCAGATACGAGCTACTCCAATGCATTTTGCACGGTAAAATTGAAGGAAAAAGAGCCCCAGGATGAAAACAATATCCTGGCTTGCTAACCTGAGAGCATGGTATAGAAAGACCTCAACACAGCTATTTCGTATAGCAACCAACAAAATCATCATAGCCAGAATGATCGCCAACGTTCGGAACGGACAGGCACCCTAAGAAGAAGAGAATATATAGTCTTTCTATATGTCGTCACACATTGGATAATCCAGGGACGTAACTTTGACACTGATAACAGTGATAGAGAAAAAGCATATTTGTTTTTATTAAGGCTTATCCTCGAAAATCCTAACGGTAAAATTCAGTGCGATATCTATTTCAAAAAAATCTTTCTTTGCGAAAACAAAATCCATTCACGAAGAATATTCTAAACGTCATCTTGTAATAGAATTTGCCTTTATACCTACTTACAACCCCCTGTAGTGGGACGTCTTGGGTCTATACAATAAAGCGAGTGGGCGGTCTTCTATTCAGTGCGGTTTTGGGGTAATTAGAATAATACGGGTATACCAGAGTAATATTATTTATTGAATAATTAATTCACAACTTAGCAAGGGTACATACAAACAAGATTTGAAGACAAACTTTTATAAAATTTTATTACAAAATAATATATAACAAGATTTAAAGCATATTTAATAATTAAGGTTTGAATGCTGTTTTTACTTACATGAAAAGTTATTATTACAATAAATGTTCGAAGTGGCCACCATTTGCACAGATACATGCCATTATTAGACGAATCCAATTATTCTTAATATTATAAGTATGTAAATTTCAGCAGCATCAAAAATTCGTTGTCGCAATTGAGTTTCGTTTTTTGATATCATCCTGGTGTAGTATATTATTTTAGATGTCCGCAAAAGTGTCCATAACATTGCATTCTGGCGTTCTGGATGGCCACAGAATGACGAGGATAAGTGATGTCGAGGAAATTTTTAATGTGTCTCATAAAATGTGCTGAAGCCCCGTCATAAAGAAACCACATTCCAGAGCGTATTTGTAACGGAACTAAGTAACTATAAGAAGTATCGGTAGAACATGCTGCAAAAAATTTAAATAGGTTTCTCCATTCCATCTTCTAGGAAATTGTGAAAATTAAACACACCATTTATCGTAAAACAAGTTTTATCTACACACAACACTTTACACGGAAATTCGGGTTCTCTGGCGAAACCTTACCGGAGTCCAAAGAAACCAAAAAAACTAAGGTAGAAAATGGACTATCGTAAAATTTACGTAAATACCTACAGTAATAAAGAAACACATCCACCGCCTGTTAAATAAAAATAAGAAACAGCTACTGAGGAGTGTATTGCAATAAGTTACGCAATTGCACCCGAACTGCATCGAAAACAGAGGAGCGTCGTCAAATTTACGAGCAACGAGGGTCCATCTTTCTAGGGTTAATGCAATAAAAATTTTATTGGCGACGTGCAAGTACTTGGATGTGATTCGAGAAACGATCGTGCGCGAGTAGCGGAGAAATCTTGTAATTTTTACTGCAAATTTCATAGATTTCATAAATTCATATTGTCAATTGTCATATTTCATATTCGTTTGTTTATTTACACCTTCTGTCACTGAAGAAAATGGGGCTGTGTTATAAATTGTAAAAATGCAACAAAAAATTGTCAATTTAAGTTTTATTCGTTTCCAACTTCGAAGCACAAATTACTACAAAGAGAAAAGCGGATTTATATCATAAAAAAGCATAAGTAACATAACCTAAAGTATGCATTATTCTTGTGCCCGATTTTAAAGTCAGTTTGAAATAAATAATAAATAAAAGTTCACTTTTAAGTGTAAATTTTAGTTTCATAACACTCACTTAGAGTTCATTTTAACCCAAAAATCAAGTTTAATGTTTAAATTTTATGTTTTTGAAGTTTACACAAATGCATCAAGTTCAAGTTTTTCTGAAGATGCATTAAGATGTATTCGCTGTCCAAAAGTTTACAGGGAAAGAATTAATTGTTCAAACCAATATGACGATATCATGGGCTTAACCTGCTAATTTATGCATTAGCATTATTTATGGTAATTTATTTTTCTTAATTCTTCCATTCTTTTTTGACATTTGCCACTACTAAAGCTTTTCCATTTGACACAGTGCTTGGTTGAAAAGTTATTTGGTGATTTACTTTCTCAAATCCAGTTTTTATTATTGCATCCATATTAACATTAATGCTGTAATTTAATAATATATTTATTTGTATTTACACTACATACAACGTTTACCTTTTAATAACATACCGACATAACCTCAATCTTACTTTTTCTTCTTATTCTTTTTTGGGGCTACGTCCTTGACAGTTATCCAGTAACCTCGATCTAACATGAAAGCGCAGTAAATTTTGCTGATTTACGACACCAGGTGTCGCTGATCCGAACTTGCACGGTCCCAATAGACATAATTCGCAAATTTCACTGTTACTTGGCGTTAGAATAATAACTGTTTAGTAATTACCTCTATAGCTATATTTTATGATCTAGTCTAAGTCTATCTGATTTCAGTTTCCATTGGAGGAGCAGCTGGACTCTTTATAGGGGCGTCACTTCTAAGTATTGTAGAAATTTTGTATCTACTATGCTTTGGAGAACCAAAGAAAAACAGAGATAAAAAATTAGTACTATATGTGAGGAGCGTAGAATAAATTTGAGCAGCTAGTTAAATAAATAAATACAATATATAGGTAGGTCATTCTTGAGTTCTGTGTATTAAACTGTATACCACAAATATTATATGCACTATAAATAATAGTTATAACAAATATGTGTTCCTGTAATATAAACAATTAAAAGAGATGCAAATTTATTTAACATTTAACCTGAAATTTCCCCAAGTCCAGCGGCGGATCCAGCATTGTTAAGAGGGGGGCGGCGATCGGCTAAATTTCTATATAATTATAATACTATATTTTTATAATTAATATTTTCATAATTTATTAATTTTCTAATTAATTTATAATTAATAATATAATTTTCCTCTTAAAGGGAGTGTGACCCGTATGGCTAAATCAGGATAATGCTAATTAGCGATATGTAACAATAATAATATTCGTGTTAACTACGATGAAAAGATCAAGAAGTACAGATATCTGGAAATTCAAATACAAAATAGAATAGAAAGTATCCAAACAAAACCTGTTACTCTCTCTACTAATGGGATCATTACGAAGAACCACCTATAAAACATAAAAAAACTGGGTCTGAATGAACATCTCTATAAGACCATGCAGAAAGCTGTACTGCTCCTGACGTTCAGATATGCACAAAAATGTTTTTGGGAGACACTTCAGCATACCATGTTCCTAGGCCTCGATATCGTATGGCTAAATTTGGATAATAATCATAATAATAATATTAATCGATTAATAAGTCGAACTATTGGTTGATATCAGGAAAGATGTTTCCCAAAACTGAGAGTTTCCTACTGGCCAATCAGGATCAGGTTATTCCAACTAAAACTTAACTGAAATATATTGTTAAAGATCCTCAAGTCCAAAGTGATAAATGCCAAGCCCAAGAAACCATCCAACATCTTACCGGGGGCTGCCAGGCGTTTTTCGGTATTGATTATAAAGAACGCCATGCCTCAGTAGGAACGATTATCTACCAAGAACTAGTTGACAATCTGGGACCTGTCCAAACCGACCATCTTCTTTACTATCCATACGTCCCTGACAGAATACTTGAAAATGACAATTACAAGCTACACTGGGTCCGCACTGTGCTCACAGACCAACCATTGGCACATAATAGACAACACTTATTGATGTGGCGATACCTTACACCAATAATTTGCGTGTAAAATACAACGAAAAGATCGCCAAGTATAGGGATCTAGAAATACAAATCAGGAGACAATAGAGAATATAAAGTACCCAGACAGTAGATCCAGAATATATTAATCAATGCCAAGCCAACCAGTCTTTCTTCAGTACAGTTGACCGTAGCCAAGTTTTAATTCTCCCCAAAGTAGAGAATGTTCGTTTAGCACTAGACGCACTCAAAAGTAATGTCTCAAAAATTTTCAACAAAATATGAATTCATCTTCGCTTGCTGTATACGACTGCTGGGCATAGATCTTCCTCATAATTTTCCATCTTTTGCAATCTTATGCCTCTCGCATCCAATTCCTATAACGTTTTAGATCGTCACTCCAACGTGCTGGTGGATAATCTCTGCTTCGGATAGCATCATCTTTTGGTTTCCATTCCAATATCCACTTTGTCTATCTGTTATCTGTCTATTTTTTGTGATGCCGAATTATCTTAAAATTTGGGGTCAAGTTTCCGCTGGGGAAATTTTGACGTTCTTATCCAGCTACGCCCTTTCTACGGAATTCGAGGTATTACTTTGAATTGGTTCCAATCTTACTTGGGGGATAGGAAACAACCAGTTAGAGCAAATGATACTGACTCTATTTACAAAACATTGTATATGGAGTACCACAAGGTTCAGTATTGTCTCTTATTTTCATAAATGACATTACTAATTTAAAAATCGATGGAAAATTTTGTCTCTTTGCTGATGACACCAGTATCACCTGGAGTAACTTTAATATTGCAACTCTTAAAAAGACCATTTGACTTATAAATAGAAATATAAAGAAGCAGCCCCAAGAAAGCCAATTCTATTTTATCAGTATCAGCCAACTTGGATTTGTCTTTTTTATATTATTGATATTTTGGCCGAAAAGTTGTGAGTTTTTCGTTAGTTCTTTTGACAAAAAGACTTTACATATCTGGTGAAAACAACTTATTAAAATAATAAACGGGACTCATCGATTTTTCTACTTTTGAACGGATTGATGGGAGTACAACAATATTGTGAACAGCCGTACGGACGTTTCTAGTTGGCTCCTTTTTACTCCACTTACACCTATTCTTTCCATAGTAATAATTGCTGGAATTGGCACACTCTTCTTCGTCTTCGCTAGATATCATTTCTGAGTCTTGTTGCTGTTCATTTTCACTTAGTTCTTGTTCACTGTCCGTAAAATTCACTTTCTATAAATACCTTCTTCCACATCATCATGAATGTCACTGTTCGCCTTATTATATCATTTTGTGCACATTTCTTCGAAATCATCGTCGAATACTCTTACAGTTTTACGAGAACTATCCATATTAAAATAACACTAATGGTGACCTTGCGTCTAGTAGACTCCGCGACGTAAATATTTCGAAAACGGGACGAGCGAGGTACCTCTCATTAACACGTTCGAATATACTCTAAAAGCTAGAAAGGTACACCGAATTACAGGTTGGCACGTATTTGCGGCGAGAAACGCAGATGCGTTAATAAACGTGCGGAGTCTGTGAGACGCATGGTCAGCAGTTAAGGGTTAATAGTGGGTTGTTTTGCTGGATACCAAATCTATTTTTTACGCCTTTCCGTACAAATTTTTAAAAATATTATTTTACACAAACATCCTGATGATAACAAACACAACAAAAAAATAGTTATCTAATTTCGTGCAGTAGTTCTAAAGTTATGCGCTTATAAAACATTTCGGAGATTTTTTTTTATTCATATAGATGTGAGTGCAAAATATTACTTCGCAGTAGAAAAGAAATTAAACCTAAAACACCATTAGAATTTTTTACTTTTATAATCTAGCATGTAGATGTTTTTCCAAACCTGATAATGGCACTTTACATACTCCTGACTATCTCAGTATCAATTTATAACTAGCTGCTGACGTTCATTCAGCAAATTAAAGATAATTTTGACATATCTACGATGGGACAAGATCGCCCAAGTGACCTAGCAAAGTGTGGAAAGAGAACAATTTGAAATGATTAACTTTGATGTTCTAATTTTGCTTCATCAAAAGCAAGGAAAAGTTATACACATGGTTCTTCTCAGAGCCTTCTTTCAGTGTGTCATTAATTACGACGTCATATAATGTACTGGATGTTTCGGGCACAGGTCTTAGTACATACTTTTATTGCAAGGTGGATTGAATAATAAACAATATTGTTTTTATTAAAATTTAATAACCATAAATTTCAGATACCCGGTTCAATTTCCTCCTCTGTTCTCCTGCTCCTTCATCACCCCAGAAATCAGTGTACTTCTCTCCATTCTTCCTCTCCTCTCTACATTATGTTTACCATGTTTCTTTCATCCAGCCCGAAATCCATTCGCCTCTGGAAATCTCCCCTCTCATTTGCCCATCTCTGGCAGTTAAAAATGTGGGCGGGAGCGTCCGGTAACCCACAAACAGTCTGCCGAAGCAGATTTGCCTATTCTATTTGTGAAGGTGCCAAAACTACTATGTCCGGTCAGAAAGTAGTCTAGTTTCCTGAACTTACATTTCCATCACGGCCTCAGATCGGGAATAAGCTCTTTCGTCCACCTTGCCGTTCCGCTATCATACGCCCATTCTCTCTTCCACTCCACTATCGTTCTTTCTCTCTCATTCTCATCTACATATATTCCATCCATCTTCCCACATACACCCTCGCTCGCTCTTTGCACAACAAAACGACCGGTATCACCCCTCCAATAACATACAGGGCCTCATTTGAAATCGTCCTGTATGCGCTAGATCCCCTGAGAAGCATTCGCCTGTGCGAAGTCTCCATCAGCTTAACGTATTTCGCAGTGTTCAGTGTACTACAACACACGGGGGCATCGTAGGTGACCACCGACTGGAAAACTCCATTTAGCACCTTCTTTTGGTGCTACCTGGGACTCCAATGTTTCATCAAGACGTATCAACGCGTCCCGATTTCGGTTCGCCTTATCTACCATCTTTTGGATGTGTACTCCAAACCTCAGTCCTTCCGACAATCATACACCGAGATATTTAACCGGTGCAACCTCCACTACAAAGCGATGAGAGGATTTGTCCCGGCTCCCTTTGAGAACTAACAGCTCAGTTTTCTGAGGCGCTAGCTGTAGATCGTTCTCTCTGATCCACCTATTAATACGACGCAGGGCTGTGCTAGCCACATTAGCCATGTCCGTTTTCTGACTCGCCTTGGCAACCAGTGCGAGATCATCAGCATAAGCGACAAGACTGCATCCCCTTGCATATGTAGCCTTAATACCCCGTCGTACAGGACGGAACCTAGTACTGAACCCTGCGGAAAACTGATACTGGTATCTTTTTTCCTCTCATGAACCTGTAAATTACGTTGAACAAGAACTCACTAACGCCCAATTCTCTCAGCCTGGACATGATGTTTTCCTATGATGCCGTGTGAAAGACTATCTTGACGTCAAACAGGATGAGAGCCACCTATCTCTTTGTATCCTGCACGACTAAAGAGGTTACTGTGATCGCATCTATGGTGGACCTTCTGGCTCTAAACCTTTTTTGAAAGAAACGATGTTTCCTTCTCTACTAACAATATTTTTTTAATCTAGCATTACGTCATTTTTTACAGGGTTCCTCTAATGGTCTAATTTGTTTCCTAAAAGGCAAGGTACTATACCCTGGCCGCTTAAAACATGGAATCCAAGTTCGCATGATCGCTGAATGCAAGCCTCGACAGGCGGTCAAAACTAGATTTTCTGAGAGACTGTTTACACCGTCTTTATTCATTAGTATTTTACTTCCGCTAACTGGTGAATTTTTGTTTGTTTGTAGAGTTCACGCGTACGTATATTAATTTGTATTAATTATTGTCTGAGTTAGGTTTATTAACGATTTTATTAATTGTGTGTTACGTTTAATAACTTGTAAACAATGGTGTAAATATAGCAAGAGTGTTAGTCCGTTTTTGTTGACCGGTGTAAACGTGGGAAAAGTGATAACATAGGGAGAGGAATATTTAAGAGTGCGTGCCATTCACGTGATCATTCCATCTTTTCGGCGGCTCAACTATAAATCCTTTTTCAAAATTCTTCTACTCTTGCTGGCATATTCTAATTCTGCCATGATATCTTTCACAATCATCACTAGTAAAATGTACAAAACACATTATTACAGTGATCACATTGAATTTGTCAAACTGGCGACAAAAATGTACGTACCCATTTCTTAACAAACAAACCGTAACAAACCATTATCTTTGGGAAACCGAAAAAAACTAATTCTCTTCAGTATGCGTTATATCTTATCTTGTTAGTCATAGTATCATGGCTCCACGTATCGAATAAGTTAGCTAGTGAAGGCCGTGGTTGCCAAATCTAAATTTTCGCAGAAGTATAATTAATTTGTAATAGTGGCTTCCCACGATCGGCAATTCTACAGATCATCGCGGACAGCCGATCAGCACGGACGGCAACGCACCGCAGACAGAGCTCTTCCTACGGTCCGTGACAGTCTGTGTAGGTCCGTGACAGTAGTGTTTGATTATATCATAAAAAGGCCACTCAGGCTTGTAAACATCATCAGCCCCACTACCAGTTCCAATCGATTCTCTAACTTTTGTTTTTTGCCTTCTGTATGTCGAAATTAAATTATCTCTCTTCTTTTTTAATTCTTTAATCGAAATAGTAATATTCTTCAATTGATTTTTTATTCGGTTCCATGCATCGTTCCGGTTCTTATGTTCTGGCGCCGTGGAATTCCATAAACTTCGTTCAACTTGATACAAATTTAAAAAATCAAAAACAACTTCGTTTGCCCATTCCATTTTTCAGCAAAAAACTGCAAAACAACTTTGACAACATTACAGACAACTACTCGTGTCAGCGAATAAAAAACTTCTGAGTTGCACTTGTCGTCTGTTAAAAGACAGACGCCCTAGGATCGCGTCGCACGAGCATGTACCGCACCTTTGATGTTACCGAATCTAGATGGATAGGACGCACCAGCACGGACGTGCCTGAGCTACCACGGACGAGACCCTTCCCACGGTGCGTGGTGCGTGCTGGTCCGCTTACGTCCGCAATATCGCCGACCGTGGGAAGCCGCTATAACACGTGCGGTTTTTTTGACTGCGTAGCGACTAGATAATCCTACACAAAAGTGCTAGTAAACATTTTTGTTCAAAATTATGTTCGTTACATTTATTATTTAAAACATTTTTTTCTACGGCCTACAGATCCTTGATAAATCTATTTTTCCATTTTCCCCTTCGAGGGGGTTTTGGGTGAAACCCGGGGTATGAGTGGCAAACTTGTATTTATGTTTTGTGACACCCAAAATTGATATTCTCAGCAAAATTCAGTTTGTTCGTCTCATCAAATCTATGACAAGTGGAGGGAATAAAACTAAAAACATAAGAAAATTAGATTTATAACCAAAAATTTACACGGTAACAAAGTAATAGAAAACTAAGTATAATGCAAGTTCATAGCAGTCTTTCTAGAAAAATGTCTGTATTTATAAAATACTTTCAAATATGATCTACGAAATCAATTGTCTTGGTGATTCAAATGTTTTCTTCGCTCTTTCTCGTTGTTGTTAATATTGATTCACACGATCTTTATTAGCAAAAATCATAATTAAATATTAATTTGATTTAATGCTTTTAATTCGATTTGGTGAGATCACTCAGATTTGAGAATTCTTTGTTTTTAGTTTAAGTGTCTTTGGCTACTGACTTTCGCAATAATCGTTTTTATCAATTTGATCTACTTTATTTTTAAATGCTATAGTTGCGTGTAAGTTTTTTTCGAACTTTCATCATCTATTGTTTCTTTTATGGATTCATCTTGATCTAGTTCTTCATCTGAAATTACACAATAGTCTAGATTGGAGTCTACACCGTTTTTTACTATTTGTTCATGTACTGTTTCTTCTGATGATTCATTATCATCTATAACAATAATGTCCCCTAAAATATTTTCTTTATAACTTTTTTCTTCTATATCGATATTGTTGTTATCTTTGTTCATAGTTTCATTAATTTTATCTATCACAATTTCACAATCGGATTGGCCTATCTCAGTTTGGGCTGATGTTTTTTTATCAACGTTATTTGAGTTGGTATTTTCAGCAATTTTTTCATTTGTTAGATCCTTTGATAAATCTTCAATCAATTCAATATTATGTGTTAATAAACTATTCTGACCTACATCTTTTCGATTATTCAACAAGCGATTCAACAATAAGTTTTTTGTTATTCGTTTGTTCGTTTCTTTTGTGTGTGCATTATCATTATTCTTTTTTAAATTCTTGTCAGCAGTACCGCTTATAATCATACTAGTTTTATTTGGCGTCTCATCTACGTTCTTTGACATTTTTTTAATAATCAGCTCCACATTGCTGTGATTTGAGTCATCTTTTTCTAAATTAGTTTGATTTAATACTTGTTCTAGAGTTTCATCACCGTCTTGATCTACCCCTACACTATTTTGATTATTTTTTTTATTGTTTGATGTTTCTTTTTCAGATTCAGTGTCATTTTCTTTTGTGATACAGTCAGATTGAATGTTAATTTTATCTATATTTGATTTTTCCTTTATGACCTCGTAACAGGCTTGCTTTACTTCCAAACTAACACGTTCTGTCATTTTATCACTAATGGCAGTCGATTTTTTATTTTCAGTACATTTTTTTTCAACACTTGGATCCTTTGCCTTGTGATCTACTAGCGTATTAGTTTTGGGTAAATCAGTTGTGATCACAATATCACTTTCTTCATAGAATATGTCTGTATTGTTTGAATCTTTTGTATAATATTTTGCGATAAATTTAATTTGTTTAGTTTTACTTGACGTCCCGCCCACACTTTCGCCAGTAATATCTAGTTTTGTAGTATTATTAATTTTATTTTCTTTAGTATGTTCTTCACTATTTAATACTTCTGTAACTTCAGCATCATCTTCAATTACTACGATATCTTCATAAACATCTGACTTTTTGGAGTAAGATTTTTCATCTTGGCTATTTTTAGTTTGATCGGGTGTTGTGACACATGTGCCTTTTGTGATATATTGCGAGTCAGCCGATGTTTTATTAGCCTCAGCGTCAGTCGTTTTTTCAGGAATTTTATAAAATATTGGTACAGATCGAGCATAGATATCTTCTACTAAGATTTCATCTTCTGTTGATACAGCAGTATCGTCGTATGTTATAATATCTGGCGTGACTTCAACGTTAATAGAATCAAGTTCCTCCAAAGATGTGTCGTTAAAATTAATATCACAACAAGTTAAATCGTTCCAGTGATGCAACTTTTTCTTTTCTACGATTTCAGAAGTTCTCTTGTAGGATATTTTGAAACATGAACCGTAATTTACACAAATGGGTATTTGATGAAAATTCAACATTGACTTTAAAAATTTCAATTGGATTGAAGAATTTGCATGGTTAAATGTTATCGACGACTTAGTCGGGATGTTAGTTTGAGTTGATTCACAAACTTTTTTATTCGATGTGTTACATTGGCTTAACAAATTCTGAAGAAGTTCTGTGTCTGAATCTGTATCAGTTTTAAGCCCTTCAATGAATTTATCTTTTATTATAATCTCCGTAAACAAAGAATCACTATCCTCTTCGCATTCTCCTTCATCTTCATCTGAAAGAATTTCAATAATATCTGAAGTTACTTTAGTTTGTCCAGTGTTGGGAATTCTTGATTTTAGCCTATTAGCATCTTCCTTGGGAATAAGATTAAAAGCTGCAAAAGCTTTTCGGAATTTGTCTCGTATTTTTACATTACATTCTATTTTTTGCAGAGGGATATCGGGTAAGTTGACCATAGATTTCAGGATTTTCTGTATTTTACAATCGTTCTTAACATGAGTATCTTTTAACACAAAAGTTTTAAATTTTTTCTTGCAAAACTGACAACGCAGATGTTTAAACTTATGTTTTCTTAAGTTTGAAGCTCCAGAATAAACGGAATTGCAAATATTACAGACATGAAGCTTCTCAGATCTAGCGAAAGATAACTCAGAAATATTATCACCAAGTGTTGACGGAACAGGACTAGGGCTTGAGTCAACTGGAGTGCCTGCAGTTTCATCAAGTAAAGGCTTCTTAGCACTTTGATGCGAAGAACTACTACTGTCGGATAATTTTCTTTTGCGGTTAGTAGTATACAATACGTCAATATTCTTTGAGTTATTGCAGTTCTCTTCACACAAAACATTTCTAGATACCACGTTTTTTGAAGTTGAAGCAATTATGGAAGTACTTTTCCGAGCCACTTGCTTTTCCTTCGTAACTATATTTACATCGTGCTGTATATTCAAGTTTGATCTTTTCCACCTAAAATAATTTTCCACCTCGTCCATCTTCATAACCACAGTTGGACTTATATTAGAATTAATACACACTGTAGGTATTCGCATGGTAGGATACTTTTTAAAAATTGCAGTAACACTAGGATGAACGATATACGGATGAGGTTTCTCAACCTTGGTAGCTTTTACTTTTAAATTTACATCTTCAGTTTTTACTTCGTCTTTGCACTTGAAGATTGTTTCAGTTGTATTTGCTGGTCTAGTCTTTTCTGGTTGGCTTTTTGTAAGTTTTGCATATTTTGCCTGAAAAAATAATTATTAAAATATGATTAATTACAAAATTATAATAAATGATTATTTAAAATTTGTATACGGCCCATTTTTTCTGAATACCAATGTATTTAAAAATGATGCTAATGAGGTATGAGCGATAAAGTTATTTGCATACGTAAAAAAATAGACCTCGAAATGTGACATACCAGTATACCTTAATTTAAGATGAAGGGGCAAAATTAAGCATAAAATTTGATCAAATGTCAAGATTAGTACAAAGAAATTGGCGAAAGAAATCGCATAAAAGAAAGAAAGAGATAGAGGGAGAAGATAAAAAAACAGGATTTTGTACTCCGGGAGTGACCGAGGAGGACAAGCATAGCTTTCTTATTTCAATTGATTTCAATTTGATTTAAATGCGATTCAATTTGTTTCATTTCGAATCCATTTCATTCGACTCCATTCTATTCAGTTCCACTCGATTTTATTCAATTCGATTCAATTCTATTCAGTTCAATTCGATACGATTCAATTTGTTTCATTTCTCGAATGATCCACTCGATTTAATTTCATTCGATTCCATTCGATCCAATACGATTCAATCATTTTCAGTTCGAATCCATTCGATTCCATTTCGTTCAATTCCATTTAATTTGATTTAATTCGATTCGATTCCTTCTTCTTCTTGTGCCACTACTATCGAAGATTGGAAATCATCAAAGCTATCCTGACCTTGTTTATAGCTGACCTAAAGAGTTCATTAATGGTGCCAGACCACTCTCTAAAATTACGCAACCATGACATTTTTCTACGGCCTGGATTTCGATTTGATTCCATTCAATTCTATTCTATAAATAATTTATTAATTATTTACTCATGCAACTGCGTTTACTGCTCCACGTAATGTGCGGTCGCAGAGTGTTTCATTGCTTTTCATTGGGTTTGTTTTCTTTTTATTTTTTACCTCTACACCTCTGTGCGATCCATTTCATCGGTCAACGCATTATATCCGTAGCCCCTGATAAGAAAGCTATGCTTCCAAATATGCACTCAACGTCTGCTGATAAAATTGATTGTTATATATTCATTCACATAGACATTCAGTCGAAATCAGCCAAAGCGTTCTTTAGAACAATTCTCTATATCCCCTGTCTCTGGCAACTCTACTCCAATTTCGATATGTTTTATATCCAATCTATAAGTTGTCCAGTCTCTCTTCTAGATCGTGATGTCGTCTATTGTCCGCCTCGAAAGATCTCTGTCTCTGGTTATTTCTTTTCTCACGCATAGGTCTTTTGAATATGCCTGTAATGTTTTCAACCAGTCGTCGTGGAAAAGATAGGCCTGCCTAATCCATCTCGAGCAATAAAGATATCATTACTCGGCCAATCACTTCCACTGCTGAACATATTCCCTCCTCAGTATCTTCCAATGTTCTCTACAATGAGCAGCTTGCTGCGAGTTTCCCGCTACTCTTTTCACGTTGTCCATCCATCTAGTCGGTCGTCGTCCTCGGCTTCTTTTATAATTTCTGGGCCTCCATTCCATGATACATCGTGATTCTACCGATGACGTCTTGAACGCCTGATCTTTGCCTGATTTGTTGGTTTGTGATGTGGTCTCGAAGGCTTACGCCCAGTATTACACGTTCCATGGCTCGTTGTATAGCTCTTACGGTTAATTTGCAGTTTTTTGCTTTAGTATTAAAGTGTTTGTACGGGTAAACTCCATAAGTTTGTACGGGCAAAACACATTGGTTATAAACCTTTCGCTTGAGATATAAGGGAATTGAACTCCTTAGAAGTGACTGTTTGTTGTATAATCATATTATCAATAGGTATATTTCGGTTCATTCGAGATTAGTTTAATTTTCTCAAAGTTTATTTTTAATTCTGCTCTCACATATGGAGTTTTAAGAGAATATATTGTTATGTGACTGTAATTACGGTCCTGTAATATCTCGAAAATTCTACCTAGCGTTCTATTAATTATTTATTCGCGGTATTTTCCTGGAATTTCGTACTGAAAGTGTTGACGTTCATGACTTCGCTAGCAATATCTAGAACATCTGTTCGTTCACCAGGAAGACAGAGAGTTGCTCATAAGTCTTTTATCAAAAATAGAGGCTAGAGATTTTCAGTTTATGAAAAGAGAAACCGAAGAGACAAAAGGCGATAGGAAAAGAGAGATCGTTGAGACAAAAGGTATGATTAAAAAAGTTGAAGTAGCAAGAGGTCTAGTAGAGAAAAGACATGATAAGATAACGAGAACCCTTGAAAATATCCGCGTAGAAATTGCAAAGACCAAGCAACTGAGCGTTGAACGTAAAGCGCAAGTGATTTGTTCCTCTGTCAACGGAATAATTAAGCTTCCTATATTTGACGGTGAGACCTCATCGCCAGTATACAGAAGACAATTCGAAGCTGCTACATAAAATAATAGATGGAGATATAAACAAAAGGTAACAGCTCTCATATTAGCACTTCAAAGTAAGGCTGTCGAAATCCTCCAAAACATACCAGAGACGCTCAAAATAAGTATGAGACCATCGTATCGGTTCTAGAACTAAGATATGCCAGCCAATATTTGAAACAAGTATACCAGAGTCAACTAAAAGTGCTTATCCAAGGCTTCAACGAATCTCTGTAAGAATATTGATCGGTAGTGGAAAAGATGGCACAACAAGCTTGTGTTTCTTTGATGACTGCGCGATGTAGATTTTCAGCAGACATTACAACTAGGAAGAGGACGATACAAAATATATCCATGTTCGAACAACGTTTGGACACATAACTCCAAAAATGCCAACCCCAAGGAGGGACGTTTCTTCAATAGGACTCTGCTCCCTGTCAGAAGTCAAAGCAAATGATGGAATTTTTCAAAAATAAGATTATTGTTTTAGAATGGCCCGGTAATTCACCAGACCCCAACCCCATTGAAAATTTATGGCCATTTGCAAAGCTGGACTGCGAACAATCGACTGTACTACATAAATAAAAATGATAGAGGCGGTCGTTCAGGGTTGGTTTCGAGATGAAAGGATATCTGGAAACTGTCAGAAGCTCGTAGAATCTATGCCAAAACGGGTAAAAGTAGGAATTGTACTCCAAGAGGGACATATTTCCTCCTAAATGATGTAAGTTTTCCTTTATAGCTTTGTCAAAATATAATTTTTTCTAAATAAACATTTTTAATTAAAACAGCCAATGATTCCAATCATTTGCACAGTACTGTAACTCTCTATTTATGTTATTTAATACTGTTCGATTCGTTATGTGTTGGGACCATGATATTCTGAGCACTCCGCGATAAAGCCACATTTCAAAGGTTTCTAGCCGTCTCATGGTATTTAATTTTAAGGTCCAAGCTTCAACTCAATACAGAAGGATTGACATAACGTAGCACTTTATAACTCTAATTCAGATTTCTAAGCTTAGTTTTCGAATATAGATAATTTGTTTTCATGTTTTGTACACGTTAATAGCCTGCTATATTGTTTTTATTTCTATATCTGGATCCCATTTATCATTTAGTACAACTCCTAGGTATCTGAATTTGTGAACGTGTTCTAATTAAGTGTTATTTAGGTTAATGCGACAATTTTCATGGTTCTGCTAATCACCATTATTTTAGTTTTTTGAAGATTTATTGTCAGTCCCATTGCATCACTTGCAATATTAACCCGTTCTACTATATCTTGAAAGTCTTCTATTTTTTCTGCTATTAGAACGGTATTGTCTGCATGCCTGATATTTTTAATGTATTTACCGTTTATTTTTATAAACAAAGCAACAAAAGAATTGGTATGGTGTGTTACGCAGACGATACAGCAATTATTGGCGAATCAGAAGATGATCTCCAAAGGCAGCTCTTTCAGTTCTTTCAAACAAGCCGACTACTAAATATGAACATCTCTACCAACAAAACTAAATGTATGACAATAGCAAAAGATCCGCTCAGATGTAAGTTAGTGGTTGAGGACAACCCCACAGAACAGGTGATGCAATTCAGATATCTGGGCATAGATATATCAAGCACCCACGACCCAGTAAATGACCTGAGGAGTCAGATCAACAAAGCATCTGCACTGTCAGGATGTCTGCGGGAGATAGTCTGGTCAAATCCGTATATGCGCACAGATAGTAGAATTAGAATCTATAAGACTTGCATACGACCGATCATGACATATGGCATAGAAGTACGCGAAGATACTAACAAAACGAAACAGATGCTAAGGGTTGCCGAAATGAAAACCCTAAGAACAATAATGGGGAAAACAAGAAGAGACAGAGTGAGAAATACAAACATTAGAGAGCAGTGCAAAATTCAAGATATTGTAAGATGGGGAAGGCAGCGCAAGAGGATGTGGTACAACCATGTAAGACGAATGGATGAGAATAGACTCCCAAAAATTGCCTTAGAATACAATCCGCCCGGTTCAAGACCCGGAAGACCAGAGGCAGCTTCAGAATTAAACAGATCGAAAGATCTACAAAAAGTAGAAGAAGAAGATTTTTATAAAAATTTCGGCGGCGTGTAGTGCTTATTTGAATATGCATTTGGATAACGAGTTAAAGAACAATGGAGACATGACCCAGGCTTGTCGAACACCTCTTTGTATACGGACGCTTTTAGTAGCATGGTTGGAATATTTTAAGGTTGCTTTTTAGTTCCAATAAAGGTTTTGAATTATGCGGAGATCTTTTCCGTCTAGCTTCATTTCCTGTAGTTCATACAACAATTTTTCATGATGGACTCCATCAAAAGGCTACTGGTAGTCGATGAAACAGATATATACTTTCTTCTGGTTATCGAGGCATTTTTGCCATGAGTGTTTGAATCGCAAACAAAGCGTCTCTTGTTCTCAAGGCCTTTTTAAATCCGAACTGAGAGTTACTTATGTCTATTTCACATGTTTCATAAATTCGATTCTGTATGATATTTAAGAATATTTTTAGTTAAGTGATTCATTAAGCTAATGAGCCTAAATTTATCGCATTTGTGGTAACTGGATTTCTTTGGTATAGCTATAAAATTTGAGTTAAGCCATTCCTTTGGTATTATAGCAGTTTTATGTTGTTATCATCTATTAATTTTATTACACCTATTTTTATCTCTTCGGGTCTACAAGTTTTCTAATTCTTTGCACATTGTATGGCATATTTTAGATCTACGTCTAGGATTGGGGGTTCTCCCATCTCTCGCGTCGACGTTTGATGACATTCAGGTCTGTCATCCGCAAAGGATTTTTCGATAAATTCCTCCGATACTTAAATTTGTTCGCTTTTTTCTATAATTAGTCTTTTCTTTTGTTGTCAGCTCGACTGGGTATATTATGTTGCTTTTTTTTTTTATTGGAGGATTCTTTTAATTTTTTGAGAGGTTAAGCTTTTCTATCTCGTCACACATTTCATTTATCCACTTTTCTTTTGTTTCTTTGATTTATGAATCTATGGTTCTTTGGATTTCTTTATATAGATGTGAGTTGTTTTTGTATGTTCTCCTCTGTTCCATGAGTCCCAAAATATCTTCCGTCATCCATTTTTCGTTTTCTTAAGTTCTTCTCGTTGGACTCAAACTATGGTTTGCCATATATTTTCTATTTCTTCGTCTCCTATTATGATTGTTTTTTCAGATCTTCATTAAGTTTGGTTGCTACCTTTTCTTTATTAGCTTCGTTTCGAAGTATTTTAATACTGCATTTCTATGGTTTGTTTCGGCGTATTTTTTTTAGTTTTGGTATGATATTGATAAGGACTGGATCGTGAAACAGAGCGTGACTGACAGAAAAGTCATTGTCAAATGACCATTCCTTATGCGTCTCTGTTTATATCAGTACAGTTTATTATATTTATGGTTTACACCTTACATATATTATAACTAAGTACAGAACTAAATAACAAACTGAGCATTTCACGACAAAGTGTCGATCGGAATTAAAAAGTCGACCATCCATAGCCTAAAACCTAAAGAAATAGGTGAACCTCATTTTGTAGGGTAAAATTGAAGGAAAAAGAGCTCCAGGACGAAGAATATCCTGGCTTGCTAACCTGAGAGCATGGTATAGAAAGACCTCAACACAGCTATTTCGTATAGCAACCAACAAAATCATCATAGCCAGAATGATCGCCAACGTTCGGAACAGACAGGCACCCTAAGAAGAAGAAGAAATGGGTGAAACCGTGATGCAACCAAAACTATTCGCAGGATTACTTATAAAACCTACAAAGACAAAAAATATAACGAGAACATAACAAAAGCGTATTTAAAACCGAAATGAAAGTAGCTCGCCATTAAGAGGTGGCATGTCGTATCTAACTTAAGTTAAATTGTAGACTAGGTTAACACATATCAAAAACTTATTTTTTCTCAGAGGTTTAGGTTCATTTTATGATAATGGCCCATATACAATTTTCTAAGGAATCTGATAATTACCTTAAGACTTTCATCATTTCTAATGGCTTGTTCTCTAAACTGATATGTCTTAATTACAATACTGACACACTTATGGCACATTTTTTGGGACACCTTATCTTCCTTAGTTATCTGTAAAAGAATGATAGAATTTAATATCTATGCACAAGACATTAAGTTAAGTTGTAAATTAGTTGGACGGCGTTATGCATAACTCGACCAAGCGCCAAAACATAGTTTTGAGATAAATGGGTTCACATTTACTAATAACTAATACTAATACATTTATTAATATATTTGCACAAAATTTTACCATAAGAATGATCACGTACAACTATTTTTGGCTGCAAAGTTTCAATATAATCGCACCTACCATATTCTAGAAAAAAAAAATAAAATGGCGCTTGGTCTACTTATGCTTTTTCAGGAAGTTTAGTCGTTACATTACTAGACCAACTACCATTTGTCATTTGGTCTATTAATGCAAAACAAAATACTGCGATAGGGCTATTGTAATCAGTAAAATAAAACTAGTAGTTTTAAAATTTTTATGTTAAACGTATATTGCTACAACATAATTAATTCTATAATCATTGAATATATTTTTTTACCTTTTATTGCTCTAAATTTATTTTACCATCAGATAAAATTATATCAATAAAAAAATTTAGTTATACAGAGTTTTAAAAAGAGGAAAACTAAAGAAAACCATTTTAATAAAAAAAAACATTTTTTATCTACACATTGGAAAGAATCATTACAAAAAAATACCAAGAAAACTATACAGTTTGTTAGATTGCTAACTTTATTGGTCATCTATTGGAAAACCAAGTTCACCATTAAATCCTTCAATGTCATCTTCCACATCATTGTTACTAAATAAGGACCTATACACTGGTTTTGCATCCAATGGTATAAATTGCAGTAAAGATTTTAGATCGTCTAATTTTGGTTTAGAAATAGGTTTACCTTGTGGCCAGAGTTGAACCAAGTGTTCACTAAAATTGCGGAGATATTGAATAATGGGTCTTCCTTTCCCTTGTTTTTTAGAAACATCTATTTCTATGAAAGTATCCTGATTAAAGTCACTTTTCATTAATATAGTACGAGGTTTTTCTTTTTGAATGTTAATTTCCCTTGTTTTGAGCCAACTCACCTTACCATTTGTAACATCAGTTTTACGATTGGTAATTTGTTTTTCCAATATTTCTGTTCCCACGAACTCTTCATTTGTCATTCTGTGCACAACTAAAGGATTTTTTTTACGACATGCTTTCATAATTTCGATGTAATCATTTACTATATAAAACCATTGTTGCAGTTTGAGTGCAGATTCGATATCTCCAAAATCTGAGTCGTTAGGTAGAAAACTGTGTCCTGGGAGAAGATACCTCAATGTAATTTGTTCAAGAGTAGGGTGACTTTCCAAAACTGTTTTAATTATTAATATAATCTTGACGTTGCGGTTTTGGCCACCACATGAGTCAGACCAAAGGATTAATTTCTTGGAAGTCACATTTTCTTTAATGTGTTTTCTAAGGCAGCTGCCAACTTCTTGAGCACCCCTACCTGCTTCTCCTTCAATCCAAACATAGCAATGTCCTTTGTTCGTTTGTCCACTGTGTATGACTAAGTTGTACACACACAACTGCCTTTTATAATAGACTATATTAGTCGGGATTCTAGGAAGAGGCAGAGTTTTCTCTAGATCAAAACATAGAGTTTCTGTATCAAGCTGATTCTTAGCTGTAAGCATGTCTTCTTTTCTTTTATTTTGTGCTTTTTCTGCTGTTTCCAAATGTAAATCTTTTTCGTTTCTTAAAATCAGTAGTTTATCATTATCCACACAATGTTTTATTTTCATTTTCTAAACGATCACACACATTAGAAGTATCTTTCTTAAGTTTTTTCCTGCGAAGGTTAAATTTTGTCAAAAAAATTGTTTATATAAAGAAAAACTCACTGGATTTCTCAATTCTTCGGAGTACAACTCATACATTTTTGCAACAGTTGTTTCTTCTGTAAGAAATTCTGCTTCTGTGATTGATCGTCTGTAATGGGACTTGTATTTGGGAAATTTGTGAATATGGTCCATAACTTCCTGAAGTCGAATGGGATCAGTCTTATTTTTACCACCACTTTTGCCCCGACAGTCACGAACTCCTTCTGGTCGCTTCATGTTTTTCAAAGCTGAATCAACTTTACAACTTGTAGCGTTTTTTATTTAAAGTGCATATAAAATATTTCTATGGTACGTCCCTGTTGTTTCTACCAAGAAATCGATCAATAAAGTTAAATGTAGGTACGTTGTAAATATTTCAAGTTTTTTTGACGAGATTTTTAGATGCGTATTAACGCTGGAAATATGTTTTTATCTCTGTGTTGCAATGTTAGGTAAAATAACAAGTTTTTTGTCGCCAAAGAGGTATTATGTTAAAACGCAATAAACATGATTTCCCCTAATAATAAAGTTGTTTTTCGTTATTAGAATGAGAGTCAAAAAGAATATTTGTTTATTTAGGATACCAATACTGGCGTCTAAAAACGCAATAAAGGAATATTTAAAAGGTTTTTTGTCGATACGAGCGAGGGGATATTGTTTTGGTTCTTGAGTTTGTGGGGACAGGTTAGCTGCAAGACGGAAGGGAAATTTTTGGCTAGTTTCTTGTAAAATGTAACGAAGCGAGGAGTCGAGATTTAGATTCCAAGCGGGGCAGACATGTGATAAGAGGTCGACATTTGAGTTCCAAACGGGGCAGACATGGACAATTGAGACCAAAATTTGATTTGAAAAGGAGTCGAGATTTAGATTCCAAGCGGGGCAGACATGTGATAAGAGGTCGACATTTAAGTTTCAAACAGGGCAGACATGTGACAATAGGAGTCGACATTTAAGTTCCAAGCGGGGCAGACATGTGAGAATGGAGTAAAAGATTTGAAAAGAGTCGACATTTAAGTTCCAAGCGGGGCAGACATGTGATAAGGAGTGGACATTTAAGTTTCAAACGGGGCAGACATGTGACAAGGGAGTCGAGATTTAGATTCCAAGCGGGGCAGACATGTGATAAAAAGTCGAGATTTAGATTCCAAGCGGGGCAGACATGTGATAAAGAGTCGAGATTTAAGTTCCAAGCGGGGCAGACATGTGACAATAGGGTCGACTGAGAGATTTAAAACAGGACAAACGTATTAGTTATGTAGTTTGCAAAAGTCGACAAATTTTGTTAAATAGTGGAACAATTACTCTCTGTAATATGACAGATTTAGAAAGGGGTAGCCACTAAATATTTAAAGGATTTGTGCAGATACCAGAATATGGAAAATATTTAAAGTATGATATAGGATGTCCCCGTAGTCGGCTTATTTCTTCCACTAAGTTCCTGTTCCAATCGTTTTGTCCTGGAGTGTAGAACTAAATCCTGATGGTTGCTGCCTTCCAGTTTAGAAAGTTTTGTCCGAGTAGCTTCCCCAGAGATGCAAAGTTTCAAAGTGTTTGTATAAAAAAACATTAAGGTAACAATTCAATATATTAATTTTTCAAAGTAAAGACAGATATTTTTTGGCTAAAGTAATAATTGCTTTCATTCTTTGTCATCAAAATTAAATGTGATACCTGACAGCAAGCTTAATTTGTTTTTTTGTTATGACAATTTTAATTTGATTATTATGTAGAAATGATATTTCATATATATGGTTAAATTTATATGTTTTCATTAAGAAGGATCCTTAATTTTTGATAATCTAATTGGCCATAATATAGTAAACAAAGAACATGTAAGTTTTTGTTATTTGTATTATGTTATATGATATGTTTCTTTTATAATATGTATTTTTGATCTGTTTTGTTTAAGACAAAAATAAATGTTTAATTTGTTTCTCTGATCTATTTTGAGTTTTATTTGAAAAAGATACTTTTTTCTATATTTTTGATGTTATACAATTATTTCCCTAGTTACAACTAGTGGTTGTAATAGGTATAATTGGGCACCTCAAGTGGCGCCCTATATTAAATTTCTTGAGGTGTTTCCGTTTATTTTCATTCTGTTTGTCCCAAGAGATTTGTATAAGTACCTTTTATTTCTTTTTTGTAGCAACCCCAATCTAACCCCCAATATCTTCAACTTATCCACGACCCAGCTCTCCAACAACCAACTGAGTGTCGTATGCACTTGTTTCGATTATTTTGTTTGCCCAATCTTGTCCCCCATATTCTTACCCTGTGGTAAGCAAAATAGTCGTTACAATTTTGTCGCCCAACCTAGGGGCTTTTGAATATTTCCGTTTCTTTTAGATTTTGATTTCCTTTTTTCCCAAGCCACATATCTTTTTCAGTTTTCCCAGTTCCCTGCCATATATATGAAACTTTTTTCCTTTTGAATAGTGCCCCAATTGTCTCAAACATATTTAATTGTAATATATTATAATATATGTATTTTGTACCAAAATTTATATTTGTGTATGTTAACATATGTATTGTTTCTTATATGTAATGGTAAATGAAAGCAAATATTTGAGTTAAATATTTAAATATGAGTTTTAATTGAAGTATTGATATTGAAAAGAATTTAAAAACAGTAGCAAATTATACAGTTACTGTTACATTTATTTTTTTATTGATTTGACAAATCTTACAGAATAATCGGTTTTTGTAATTTTTTATTTGTTCCGTCAATTTTGAGTAAATGTGTGTATTCGTTTGAGTGACTTTTGAGCTATGTAGTTGAGAAGTAGTATTATGCAATTTGTCTTCTAATTAACCGTCTCTGAAGGTGTATTTAAATGCCAAGGGTTAATTAATGTTGTTGTACGAGGGGTAGTCATTGTGAGTCGTAGAGAAGATTCGACAAGTTTAGTCTCAGTAGTAGACTGTTTGTTTATTGCGTATCCTTTCTTGTATCTGAATGACCACAGGTGTAATATTTGTGATCAGGAGATGCTGTTTTAGTTTTGACTAGGAGCAGTCTCATTTAGTTTTCGGAACAAGAGTTGGTTTATTTTGGTGTTATTTAGTGTAGGTCACTCAAAGGTCAAGTTTTCAATGTTATTAGTATTTTGTCTTTCTTTGTATGTACGGTTTATGTTGTTTGTTAGTGTCCATGTTGTCCCATGTTGTTTGAAACCATTTTTTTAGTCCTTGTTATTGGAAGTGTGAACTTTTAGGAGACAGGTTAAAGACCCCATTTTTGTTTACCAACTGATTATTAAGTCAAGAGCAGAAGTTGCAGCAAACTGATTGAGTTTTGGATTTCAGTACGCGGGAGTGCAAGTGAGACTTACTATCAGGTGATAAATGGAAACGGTTGTTTCTTAAAATTATCATATTTTCCACTAGTTGTTGAGGTTAATTTTACTTATTTTGTGTGTTTGCTTTCAACCAATTTTTAAAAAATGAAGTCTACCCAGGTTAATCATTTGAAATCAGGAGAGTTATCTTATGAGCTTTTCATAAGAGGTAAAAATGTCCCAAATAAGACAGTTGATGATAAGAGAAAGATGTTAAGAGCTTTGTTGGCCAAGGAGGCCACTTTGTCTTCAAGTTTAGTCGATTTGGTTAATAATGTAGTAGATCCTAAGGAAGAGTTGAATGAGATCATGTTGATTATAAAAGATTTATATAGTATTGCTCAATCAATGAATGCAGAATCAAACAAAGCTGATTTTGCTAGATTTGAGACAAGGTCTACACATTTAAATACCAGATTAGAAAATTTCCCTATGAATGATGTTGAGGAATATGTATTAAAGTTTGTTGAAGAGTTTAAAGATGATTTGTTAGTGTTGAAGGGTAATGTATTAGAAAAAGAGGAAATGTTTGATGATTTAGTAAAACCATCCACTAGTAGCCCAGTTTCAGTCCCTGTAGTTCCCAGTTGTACAGTCCCAGCCCCAATAATACAGGTTTCAACTCCTGTCATTATTTCTGACCTACATATTAAGTTTAATGGTGAGAGTAAAGCCCTTCCCACATTTTTAGAGAAAGTTAGAGATTCTGCTAGGTCTCGGAATATTTCCGAAGACATCCTGTTTCGCTCAGCCATTGAGTTATTTGAAGGTAATGCTGCTATTTGGTATAGGAGTGTTAGAGATAGAATTAATAGTTGGGATGAGTTGGTAGCCCTACTCAAATCTGCTTTTTTGCATCCAGATTATAATGATAATCTCTTTGATGAAATTAAAAATAGAAAGCAAAAAAGGAATGAATCCATAACCATTTATTCAGCAGTGATGGAAAACCTTTTTAAACGTTTGGAAACTTATCCTAGTGAAGCCCAAAAAGTAAAAATAATGAGGAAAAATATTTTAGTGGATTACATTCCACTGATAGCCCTTCAAGATTTTGCTACAGTAGAAATGTTAGTAGCAACTATAAAACGTTTAGAGCAGAATGTCCTGCCCTTGTTGCAGACTACTAAAGGTCTTGCAGGTATTTCAATTGATGATTCAGAAAAAGCCAAAGAACAAGTTCATGTGGTGAATAATCAAACCAAGCAAGATAGAAGTGGAGTAGGTAACAGACAGGACAGAGAAAATTTTTCTAGGAGACCCAATCCCAAATATAAGTATGAGAATAATAGACCCAGTCCTCCAGAGAATACTGAAATAAGAAATCAGTCTTTTTCGTCCCCACCTCCATTAATGCAGTCAGTCCCTTATCAAGCTCCAAGAAATCTGAAAAAAATTATTTGTTTCAATTGTAATAGACCAGGTCATATTTCCCGTGACTGTAGAAGTAAGTCAATATCTTGTTGGCGTTGTGGTCATAAAGGTGTGATCATATCTTCTTGTCCTAAGTGTTGTATTTCGAATAGGTCTAAGTCCAATAGACCTTACAGGTCATCAGTGAACCCAATTTTTGAAAAGAAAGATTTTGATAGTCGTCCCCATGTTAATTGTTTAGAAGTTGATGTAGATAGAATAGACCCTTGGTTCGATAATTTGAGATCAAAGATAATCCGATACCCCCTTGATTTTCCACAGTGGAAGGTGGAGAATGATTTTGTTTATAAGTTTGCCCCTACCAAAAATTCTTTTAAGACTAATGATGTAGAGTGGAAAATTCTTGTGCCCAAACCACAAAGGTTTGAAGTTATGAAGTCTTGTCATGAGCCACCTACGTGTGCTCACTTTGGATTTTCCAAAACTTTGTCCCGTATTCAGGAAAGGTATTATTGGCCCCAGATGCGTGTTGATGTGCTTAAGTTTGTCAGGTCGTGTAAAGTTTGTGGTGCTCAGAAGACACCAAATTATGCTCCATTAGGTAAAATGGGTAAGCAGAGAGAGGCCAAGTTTCCTTGGCAAATAGTTACAATAGATCTGATAGGTCCCTTTGTTCGTTCAAAGAAAGGTTATACGTGGTTATTAGTAGTTGCTGATTGGTTTAGTAAATATACTTTAGTCCAACCTTTGAGAAAGGTCACGGCTAAGAATATTGTTGAGTTTTTGGAAAATGATGTTTTCCTAATGTTTGGTGTTCCTCAATATGTGATTTGTGATAATGCGTCAAATCTGAACAATCCTCTCTTAATTGAGCTCTGTAATAGGTATAACGTTCAGAAAGTATGGTTTAGCCCAGTATATGCACCTCAGTGTAATTTTGTGGAGAGGAACAATAGAACCATTGGTACAGCAATACGTACGTATGTTAAAGACCACGTAGATTGGGATAAGAATTTAGCAAAGATCAGACAAGCTATTAACACTGCAAAGCATGAAGTGACTGGATATACTCCAGCTTTCCTGAATTATGGCCGTCATGTTCCTTTAAGTGGAAACTATTATGGTGTTGATCATAAGGATCAACAGAATCAAGATATCGAGATAATTCCAGGTGACCGTAATATGTATGCTTCAGAAGTCAAAGGTTTAGATAAAGTTTTTGAAAAGGTTAAGGCTAATCTTCGAAAAGGATATGAACGTAACGCTAGAAGTTACAACTTACGTAGAAGAGAAGTCCAATTTCAAGTGGGTGATAGAGTTTGAAAAAGAAATAAGGTTTTGTCTTGTGCTGTCAACAAGTTTATGTCCAAACTAGCACCGAAGTATATTGAAGCAACTATCAAGGAAAAATTGTCACCACTGGTTTATCGTTTGTCAGATTTAAATGGTTCAGATCTTGGTAAGTGGCACATTAAGGATTTAAAGCCTTTTGTGTCAGATGAGGACAATATGTCATCTTTAAGTAATTAGTTCATCCTATCCCATGTCTGTATTTTCGAGTTTATATGTTGATTTGATTTCATCCCTTCGGAATATTGTTTCACTTTTGATAATTTTAATTCAGGTAACCCATTTGGGAGACACATGTGAGAATCACATTTTGTCATATGTAGGTATATAGATTTAGGGTCTATATCCTAATTATTTTTTTTGTCGAACCGTTGCCGAATTCCCTGTCTCGCTAGGCGTATAGTGGAGATAGTAGACGCCTACCTGTTAAGTGTAGAGCAATTTATTTTGGATTTGTTTATAGCACTTGGCTTAGGCAACGAGGTGTCATGGCTATGCCTGCCCGACAAATCACTTGTGTTACTGCTGTGAATGTCAGCAAGGTTCACTGCAGGGCATAAGGTTAGCTTCCCCCAAGGCATAGAAACTCATGTCACCTACAGTTCAAGTAGAGTCAAAAATTTCAGTCTACTCGACTTTAAAGAGTCTGGCGATCGATGGCACGCTAGCCCATTCTTTGTAACTAACTTTGTTTTTGTTGTTTAATCCCATGCTAGCCATCATCTAAAAGATATTATTAAGAAGTTTCGACTCAGTTAAGAGGTCATCTTCTGATTTGGTTTTTGTTGTTTTGCCTTTATCAAAAACTGGATAAAAATTATCCGAGTTTTTTCTTTTAAGAAGGGGCATTGTAGCGTTTTTTATTTAAAGTGCATATAAAATATTTCTATGGTACGTCCCTGTTGTTTCTACCAAGAAATCGATCAATAAAGTTAAATGTAGGTACGTTGTAAATATTTCAAGTTTTTTTGACGAGATTTTTAGATGCGTATTAACGCTGGAAATATGTTTTTATCTCTGTGTTGCAATGTTAGGTAAAATAACAAGTTTTTTGTCGCCAAAGAGGTATTATGTTAAAACGCAATAAACATGATTTCCCCTAATAATAAAGTTGTTTTTCGTTATTAGAATGAGAGTCAAAAAGAATATTTGTTTATTTAGGATACCAATACTGGCGTCTAAAAACGCAATAAAGGAATATTTAAAAGGTTTTTTGTCGATACGAGCGAGGGGATATTGTTTTGGTTCTTGAGTTTGTGGGGACAGGTTAGCTGCAAGACGGAAGGGAAATTTTTGGCTAGTTTCTTGTAAAATGTAACGAAGCGAGGAGTCGAGATTTAGATTCCAAGCGGGGCAGACATGTGATAAGAGGTCGACATTTGAGTTCCAAACGGGGCAGACATGGACAATTGAGACCAAAATTTGATTTGAAAAGGAGTCGAGATTTAGATTCCAAGCGGGGCAGACATGTGATAAGAGGTCGACATTTAAGTTTCAAACAGGGCAGACATGTGACAATAGGAGTCGACATTTAAGTTCCAAGCGGGGCAGACATGTGAGAATGGAGTAAAAGATTTGAAAAGAGTCGACATTTAAGTTCCAAGCGGGGCAGACATGTGATAAGGAGTGGACATTTAAGTTTCAAACGGGGCAGACATGTGACAAGGGAGTCGAGATTTAGATTCCAAGCGGGGCAGACATGTGATAAAAAGTCGAGATTTAGATTCCAAGCGGGGCAGACATGTGATAAAGAGTCGAGATTTAAGTTCCAAGCGGGGCAGACATGTGACAATAGGGTCGACTGAGAGATTTGAAACAGGACAAACGTATTAGTTATGTAGTTTGCAAAAGTCGACAAATTTTGTTAAATAGTGGAACAATTACTCTCTGTAATATGACAGATTTAGAAAGGGGTAGCCACTAAATATTTAAAGGATTTGTGCAGATACCAGAATATGGAAAATATTTAAAGTATGATATAGGATGTCCCCGTAGTCGGCTTATTTCTTCCACTAAGTTCCTGTTCCAATCGTTTTGTCCTGGAGTGTAGAACTAAATCCTGATGGTTGCTGCCTTCCAGTTTAGAAAGTTTTGTCCGAGTAGCTTCCCCAGAGATGCAAAGTTTCAAAGTGTTTGTATAAAAAAACATTAAGGTAACAATTCAATATATTAATTTTTCAAAGTAAAGACAGATATTTTTTGGCTAAAGTAATAATTGCTTTCATTCTTTGTCATCAAAATTAAATGTGATACCTGACAGCAAGCTTAATTTGTTTTTTTGTTATGACAATTTTAATTTGATTATTATGTAGAAATGATATTTCATATATATGGTTAAATTTATATGTTTTCATTAAGAAGGATCCTTAATTTTTGATAATCTAATTGGCCATAATATAGTAAACAAAGAACATGTAAGTTTTTGTTATTTGTATTATGTTATATGATATGTTTCTTTTATAATATGTATTTTTGATCTGTTTTGTTTAAAACAAAAATAAATGTTTAATTTGTTTCTCTGATCTATTTTGAGTTTTATTTGAAAAAGATACTTTTTTCTATATTTTTGATGTTATACAATTATTTCCCTAGTTACAACTAGTGGTTGTAATAGGTATAATTGGGCACCTCAAGTGGCGCCCTATATTAAATTTCTTGAGGTGTTTCCGTTTATTTTCATTCTGTTTGTCCCAAGAGATTTGTATAAGTACCTTTTATTTCTTTTTTGTAGCAACCCCAATCTAACCCCCAATATCTTCAACTTATCCACGACCCAGCTCTCCAACAACCAACTGAGTGTCGTATGCACTTGTTTCGATTATTTTGTTTGCCCAATCTTGTCCCCCATATTCTTACCCTGTGGTAAGCAAAATAGTCGTTACAAACTTGATATTCTTAGTGTTTGTAAAAAGAAATTTTTACAAACAGTTTTGCCACATAATTTATACACTCTACTAAATTTTCTAGTAGTTGATACTTTTACTCGTTTTCTTTTGATTTCGACTTCTTGGACATACGAACATAGTAATGCGCGCTGGGCATCATGTGATTGAACATTATAAAATTTATTAAATTCGTTTAGAGCATGTTCTTCTCCGATAGTTTCCAAACATTTGCAAGGACAGATATTATAATAACGAAATTCTTTACATTTTTTTAGTGTAGTCTTTTGTGTAAAATAATCTTTGTTTTGTACACAAAGCTTTTTTCTTATTTCTCTGTTTTGGTTGGCATGTTTTCTTTTCCTACCCTGTTTTGGTCTACTCTTGGGAGAGTGTTTTTCATTTAAAACAGAAATAATATTTTTAACAACATTATTATTGAAGATGGCAATGTTTCCCTATTTACATTTGCTGACATGCTGTCTATAGCCTGGTTCATAGCCTGGTCATTATCATTAGAAGCCATGGTATAGAGGTCTTTAACAAAATTACTGACTTGATCAGCATCACTTACATTATGATTAATATTTTTAAAGCTTAAGCAGTACGTTTCTTCATTTACATTTTCTAACATGCCGTCTAAAAACTGATGATTGGAAGCCCTGCCTTTATCAACAACATTTTTAAGATTGTCATCATTCGATTCATGTTCCGAGATATCATGATACTCTACACTCACATTGATTTGATCAGTCATGATCTTAGCATTGACCTTAGAGTTCGTATGATATCTTGCTACATCTTTCCTGTCCTGCTGTATGGAGTAGAAGCGTGGACCCTAACTGAGGCTATGCTTAAACGCTTGACAGCCTTTGAGATGTGGGTATACAGACGACTACTGAAAATAAGCTGGGTCGACAGAGTTAGAAATGAGGAGGTCCTTAGACGGCTGAACCAAACAACACAACTGGTCAATATAATAAAGAAACGCAAGCTGGAATACTTCGGTCATATTATGAGACACCCTGAAAAATATGATCTTTTACATCTGATCATTCAGGGAAAGATCCAAGGTAATCGTGGTCCTGGTAGAAGAAGAACATCATGGCTGAAAAATCTAAGGCAATGGTATGGAAAATCAACTACATCGTTATTTAGAGCTGCTGTCAATAAAGTCACGATAGCGAATATGGTAGCCAACATGATATCCAACGATCGATAACGGTCATGGAACTAGAAGAAGTATCAAGATCACAAGGCACTAAATTTTTATTTAAAAAATGTTCTTGAAGTTCATTTGGTAACAAAGTATCTATGTTAAAATAATTTGAGGTGGTAGACATGTCCAACGTACCTTTAGATAGCGATTCTTCACAGTCGTCCAGGAATGTTAAGCTTTTCCTACCCGGTAAACAATGTACTATTATTTATACGTCCATGGTACATGTACTGTACTCATAGTAAGTGTATGCATCTGGATGAAGTTAAAATTTATCTTAGCTGAATGTAATATGATATAAGGCATTTATATTCTAAATTGAATTGTATAAAGATCGTTTTATGGCAAATTTGAACAAAAAGAATAATATATATGCGTATCAGTTTGACCTGATCCATGATATAAGGAAACAAAGCAGACGTCACGCATGTGACGTATTAAAAAAATGGTGGATTTTGGTCGGCGCAGTGATGTGCAAAAACGAGTCCACGTAGTGAGCATACCTGACCTGATCCACAAAAATACTTGGATCAACCACCTCTACATGCGTGACGTCTGCTTTGTTTACGTCCAGTGTTTTGCATTTTTTAACCTCACTTTGCAATGTATTAGAATTTAAAAGTAAATGTGTTTTTGTTTTGTTTCGATTTTTTAAAAATTATTTTAGCAAGAGTCTGTTCAGATCATTTTAAATATAAATTAATTGGATTAATGTATAATATTAATTTTATTTTATTTAATTTAACTACGATATTTCGTATCAATGTTGTACATATTTGAATTGCCGCCTTCAAAATGGCGGATTTTGGTCGTAAACGCGATTGGCTGTTCAAAATAGACGCGCGTGAGCATACCATGTTTCCTTATATCATGGAACAAACCAACAAAATAGAACTAAAATCATTTTTGGACCTTTTGTATTTAGCTGGCTTACGCCGCAGTAATCGATTGAATCTGGAAGATTTATAGGCAAGATTCGATGACAAGACGACTCAACCATATCGACTAAAGAGTGATTAGTTATCCGCTATTAGACAAATCTTTTCACTATTTGTAGAAAAGTGCAAAAAAGGATACTATATGGGACAAAACGTAACTATAGATGATGATGTTGGTAAGCTTTCGAGGCAGATACGGATTGAGGCAATATATCCCATCAAAACCTAAAAAATAGAGGTTAAAACTTTTTCCATGGTTGACTCTAAGCTATTATACACAGGCAATATGGAAATTTATGCAGGACTGCAGCCTGGAAGTCCATTTCGTGTCAGCAATAAACCAGTAGATGTGGTCAAGAGATTAGCTGAACCTATCTATAATTCAGGACGAAATATCACTGCTGATAATTGGTTCACAGATCTAACTCTCGTCAGCGATTCGAAAAAGAAAAGACTATCATATATAGGGTCAGTCAAAAGAAACAAAAATGTCTACTACCACCTGAATTAGTAAGTACGGCAAGCAGACCAATACAATATAACTTTTTTGCTTTTAGTGAAGATTGTACTTTTTTATCGCAGGTGCCGAAGAAGGGAAAAAACGTAATTTTAGTATCTAGTATGCACTTCGATGACGTAGTAAATTCAGATACGCACAAGCCAGAGATAATCAATTATTACAATCACACGAAATCAGGGGTTGACATTGTAGATCAAATAGTTGGTTCGTATAATGTAGCCAGAAACAGCAGAAGGTGGCCTATGGTGTCAGAATTCAAATTCAAAAATCATAGACTCTTCATTCGAAACCTTTTAAGTCAGTTATTGTCAGAGCAAATAAAACCGCGATCGGATATTACTACAGGTATTCACAGACTATTGCAGCTTCAGCTTCAGAAACATAAGGAGGAAAGTTCAACCAATGGGGCAGATCCAGATGTTGCTAAAACGGGCAATAAAATAAAAATGGTGAGAAACGACGCGTTTCTCCAATTACTATTGTAAATGTTGTACCACATTTTTATGTCTTGAGCATAGCAATATTGTTTGCAACAGTAGTTATAACTGTTTTACTAATCCTTCCGCTGATGAATCTGATTAAGTTTAGATCTAATTATGTGTTTGGGTTATTTTTGCCTTAGATTAGTAACAATAATAATAGTTATTACATGTTTGTATTTTGTTATGTTCTTAATACTGTATTTATTTTATTTTCTCTTGACAATAAATTCATTTAAATCCGCTTATTTTTTATTAGTGATGTTCAAAATAAACGTTTCTTCCGATCTCGATTAGTTTTTTCTTATCTTATTGAAACATTAAACTTAAACGAATATATCTCTGAGATACACCGCGACCTAAACAGTACTCTTTATGACCGCGACCTCCGAAGGGTTAAATGCTGTACCTAATGGATGGAGTATGTTTAGAATTGAATTTAATGCGAATAAAAAAATGGACAAAAATTAAAAAAAATATTAAAAGATTGTATCGTTTAATATTTTAGATTTCTGTAATACACCCCTGGTTGTTTTTACCAAGAAAACGATCGTTAATATAGGAAGTTTTTTTAAAATATTTCGACGAAGTTAAATGTATGTTGTAAATATTTCAAGTTTTTTTTGACGAGATAAGCCAAAAATATAAAATATGTTTTGTTTCTGTTACAAAGTCAGATAGAACTATTCCGGTTAGAAAAATCAATATAATACATGTTATTCCTTCATATTTAAAAGTAGTTTATTTGAAAGTCGCTTTGTAACATAGTTGAGGCCTGTTTTAAAAACAAGAATTTAAAGGTCAGGGTCGCCCGCGCCGATATTAGATTTAGGTCAGGGGGGAATTATTTTGCGTTTTTGGTTTGAAATCGAACGAAGGTGAGGCAGTTTAAAAAGAGCAACGAAGCAGGCAGGTGATATAAGGCAGCTCGAGTTGAAAGGACTGGGGCATTTTTAATAAACAGTCGGTAAATCTGTGTAATGGGTTAATTAACAAGACCTGTGAAAAGTGGACTCCCCGTAAATATGACGGATTAGCATAGAGAAACACTAAAAGGATTTGTACAGTATACCAAAACATGGTAAAATTTTAAAGCAGTACATAGGGTGTGCCACCAGCTTCGTTTGTCATCTGTTTGCGCCAACCTCGTTCCTGAGTATAGACACCGAACAATGGTTTCCTGTGTTCCAGTTAGAGAATTTGTACAAGTAGCTTCCCCAGAGATGTAGCAAGTTTTTTTTAGCTGAGTGGCGAAATATGTAAATTTTAAGATAACAATTCAATATATTAATTTTTCAAAGTAAAGACAGACATTTTTTTGGCTAAAGTAATAATTGCTTTCATAACAAATTAAAAATTGTAATATGTATGGTTATGCTGTTAATCTATTTGTTCTTTGTCATCAAAATTAAATGTGACACCTGACAGCTAGCTTTAATTTGTTTTTTTGTTGTGACAATATTAATTTGACTATTATGTAGAAAAGATATTTCATATATAAGGTTAAATTTTATTATGTTTTCATTAACAAGGATCCTTAATTTATAATAATCTAATTTGGCCATATTATAACCTAGGAACTATTTCAAAATTTTTGTAGCAATCTTTTATGTAAACAAAGAACATGTAAGTTTTTGTTATTTTGTATTATGTTATATAATATGTTCTTGTAAAATCTGTATTTTTGATAACTGTTTGTTTTAGACAAAAATAACCGTTTAATTTGTTTCTCTGATGTATTTTGAGTTTTATTTGAAAAATGCATGTTTTTTATGTTTTGATGTTTTATAATTATTTCCCTAGTTACAAATAGTGGTTGTGACTAGTGACCTCAAGTGGCGCTCTATATTAAATTCCTTGAGGTGTTTCCTGAGTAGAGGAGACATGGGAATCTGGTATCAAATATGGCGGCCAGTTGGATGGCTAGTATGCGGTGTTGAGGCCGTAGAAGAAGCCTCTGGGGATGTAGGGGGTGATGTACAAGAAGTTTAAGTATAGAAGAAGTACACCCCATCGTAATAGGGTTGAAACTAGGGGTGAGAAGTAGAAAATACGCGTTTGTTGCAATAATTTGCCGGCATAGTTGGTGTGTGTAGATATTTCGTAACATAATATGATAAATGGGGGAATTACACAATCTAGATACGTCGTATCACTTACTAGTAAGACAAAAATCGAAGTTTACATTTTGTTTAAAATAAAATTTCATCTTAGTCATATATATATATATATATATATATATATTATATATATATATATATATATATATATATATATATATATATAAGCGAATGTTTTACCGCGAACCAGATAAACCTTCGTTTATGATAATGGATATACACGTCTAATAACAAGATTACCCGAGTAGAATAATAACGACTGTTTATTTAAATAAAAGAATGTTTTACAATTTTTATTTCGCGAACCAGATAAACCTTCGTTTCGCTTCTAATAACAAGATTACACAAGTAGAATATTAAAGACTGTTTATTGTTGCGATGTAGATAATCTGACGCAATAATACTTCAAATTATAGAAATAATTTGCATATCCCATAAAATAGTAAATTACTATTTGTAGCAATCATAAATGGAACGTTGTTTACATTTACACCTGAAATGTCAAGATATATGCTTGTGTGTTTCGACACAACTGGAGAGAAGCATGAATGTAATAGAACGCAATGGCAAATGATGAGTCCGATGACAGAGAGAAAAACATGGACATTTGCAGCAGACATACCTAAGGATATGAAAAATTTTAAATTAAAATTAATTTTTTCCAATTTGACTGAAGTAGATGAACCTTTTTGGAGAAATAACATAGCATCGTGTGCGACCCATCAACCGCGTAGTGAATCATTGCTCAAGCATAAAGAACTACCTAACGTTAAAGATGAATTGTATAAATTGCTAACGTTATCATATTGTTCAATTTCAAATTTGTATGTTTCGGGATATGCAAATTATTTCTGTAATTTGAAGTATTATTGCGTCAGATTATCTACATCGCAACAATAAACAGTCGTTAATATTCTACTCGGGTAATCTTGTTATTAGACGTGTATATACATTATCATATATAGAAACGAAGGTTTATCTGGTTCGCTGTAAAACATTCGCTTATTTATATATATATATATATATATATATATATATATTATATATATATATATATATATATATATATATGACTAAGATGAAATTTTATTTTAAACAAAATGTAAACTTCGATTTTTGTCTTACTAATAAGTGATACGACGTATCTAGATTGCCTAATTCCCCCATTTATCATATTATGTTACGAAATATCTACACACACCAACTATGCCGGCAAATTATTGCAACAAACGCGTATTTTCTACTTCTCACCCCTAGTTTCAACCCTATTACGATGGGGTGTACTTCTTCTATACTTAAACTTCTTGTACATCACCCCCTACATCCCCAGAGGCTTCTTCTACGGCCTCAACGCCGCATACTAGCCATCCAACTGGCCGCCATCTTTGATACCAGATTCCCATATCTCCTCTACTTTCCTGTTTATGTTTATTTTGTTTATCCCAAGAGATTAACTACCCCTTTATTTCCTTTTTTTGTAGTTGCCCCAATCCAACCCCCATATCTTCAACTTATCCACGACCCAGCTCTCCAACAACCAACTGAGTGCCGTACGCACTTGTTTCGATTTATTTTGTTTGCCCAATCTTCTACCCTGAGGTAAGCAAAATATTATCGTTACAAGATAGTTGAGAAAAAGAAGGTCTGAGGTGCAGCTGTACCCCGCACCGGCTTACGAGGGTTAAACTCACCAGGCTTCCGGGTTGAACTGCGTCGATTTATTACTACGCCGATGTTTCGACACCTCTCTGATGTTTTTTTTTCAGGCTTCCGGGGTCAGTAATGCAGTGATTAGTGATCAGTGTAGTAGTGTTCAGTTATGTATGCAAAAGTTTACATATTTCAGCAAAAACTTGCGATCGCTTTGGTGAATTGAAAAATATGGTGTAGGAACATAATTCGTCAAACCTTACGTGTTTGAATCGATATCAATAGACTTTGATGACGTAATTTTAGAATTCCTGCTTTGTCAGACGCTCTTCCATATCTTATGGATAAAAAGGAGAATATCTTGGATTCAAAACTGGGAAAAGTGGATCAATATGTCTACAACCTGACTATTCCGAATAGTTTCCAGTAAAGTTAGGATAGCCATGATAATCTCCAACGTCCGGAATGGATAGATATCGTAAGAAGAAGAAAATGACAATGTCCCACTAATAAATGAGCCGTTGAAAACCAGAGTGGTCTAAGTCAGAAATGCTGGTATTCTGGAAATGATGAGTTAAAGTTAACATGTTGGCGTTAAATGGGAACATAGAGACTGACTATGATCAGGATGATTTTCAATAAAAAAGCTTAAACTTAAACAATTCCAGCGGAACAATGAGTCAGCACTCGAAATTTATATATTGTTTGTTAATATTTTGACCTAGACCACTCTGGTTTTCAATATGTTCAATGTTTTGGAGTAAAGCAAAAAAAATACAATTATAAACGATCGTGTATTTCTCTGTATGATATACAAAATTAAATTCTTATTCATAAAGAATGTCGTCATCTAAAGTCCCATCCACCAAAATGTCTTCCAGTCGACCTACTTCTGCTGTGTTGAATCCATGTAAGAATACAATTTTGAAAAAGTCGTGATGAATGGGAGGTATAAACGCTAAAAGATCTTCCATATCCTTCTTTTTCTTAGTAGTAACTGGTATTCGAGCTTCATACACTTTTGAAAATTCAATATTTTGAAAATTGGCGAAAATACGTTCTGTTCGTACAGGTTGCAAGTTTGTGGCATCAAAAGGAAACTCATCTAATGTTTCTTTATAAAATATTTTATACGGGCCACTTTTTCGAAATTGTAGCGATTGAATTTTCAGCCAGGATAGCTGGCACGTTATCTTCATTTTTCTTTCGTCTGGTAACAGCTGCTTCCAAGTTTTGTCTTCTTCTTGTTCTTCGTGTGACTAGGATTACTCCTGTTTGTCTGCCTCTTATTCTGTTTCAGTCGTTGTTGACTGTACATGATCTTTCCACCTTTTTGGCGGCCTTCCAACGGATCTTCTGCTATACGGTTTGTTGTTTTTACAGATGTTCGCTAATCTATCTGGTCCCATTCGGTTTACATGTTCGTTCCAGTTTTTTTTTCTTGTTTTTATCCACCTGTTAATATTTAGAATTTTGCATTGTTCGCGTATACTTCTGTTGGTTTGTCTGTCTCTTAATGATATGCCCGCTATTGATCTTAATACTTTCATTTCGATATTGTTGATTTGTTGTTTCGTCTTTCTTGTATCGGTGCTTCTCTCGCTGCATATGTTAGGATTGGTCTTACTGTTGTCTTGTATACTTTCATTTTGCTTTTCGTAGTCAGATATTTGTTTCTCCATATGGTTTCTCGGAGGCAACCACTTACTCTTGCCGCTTTTGATGTTTGCCTTGTGGTCTCTGTTCTTATATCCCTGTCACTAGTAATCTCTACTCCTAGGTAATTGAATTTCATTACCTGTTCTACAATTCTGCCGTCTTCTAGTTTGCACCTACGCGGCTCTTTACTGATCACTATAAATTTATTTTTTTCTACTTAATATTCTCATATTAAGTTTGTTTGCTGTGATATTGAAGGTGTGGAGCTGCCTTTGTAGGTCATCTTCGTTATCAGAAATTAGTACTGCATCATCGACACAGAATAGTATCGTGATTTTATGCGCTCCCATGTGGTATCCGTGTCGTTTTCTTACTTTGTGAATTATTTGATTCATTACCATATTGAATAACAATCGGCTGAGCGAGTCTCCTTGGCGGATTTCTTCTTTTAGTTCAACGCATTCTGTTTCTCCTGTTGGAATTATAACTCTGGTTTTGTTGTTCTTGTTAATTTCATTAATTATCCTTATTATCTGATGATCTATTTGTTCAGCTTGTAATAAATTTAAGATGTCATTTCGCTTCACCCTGTCAAGAGCACATGTATGCTGGTTTTCCATATTCAATAGATTTCTCTATTATTTGTCTGATAACAAAAATTGCGTCTATTGTGCTGCGGTTCTTCCGGAAGCCTTGTTGTTCATCTGTCATATTCGCTTTTTCCTCGATTTTATCTTTTATGACTGCAGTTAACATTTTAATGTACTATTCATCAGACTAATGCCACTATAATTTTCAGGATTTCTTGAGTCTCCCTTTTTAAGTATCGGTAGCAGGAGACTTTCCTTCCATTCCGCTGGTACTACTCCGGTATTTAATATATCGACGAATAATTTTGGAGCCATTTGCGTCGTGTTCCTCCTCCATATTTTAGCAGTCCAGGTTTTGTGACGATCTGACGATACAAAATTATTTCTGTCCACCTTGCAAACACGATACGGTTTCTTTGTGCGACACTTCTCAAACACTTATCATCAGGAACATATTTCACTCTATTCTTTGCGTATTGTTCGATTACGCCAAAATCACGATCATTCGGGAGAAAGGAATGTACGGATACCATAAACTTATGGTCTACAATTTCTAAATTATCGGAATCTGTAGTTCCATCCAAAACTAACATTGTTTAAAGTTCCTATTCTGTCCACCACATGCATCACTAAATGCAATGATATGTCTTGCGTCCTTTGGGTATTCTAGAACATGCTTTCGAATACAAGATCCTATTTTTTGTGCTCCTCGAGAGTTTGTACTTTCATCCCAGGCGTAGAGAAACACCTTGTCTTCGTCGCTAAACTCGTGAATACTTAAATTGTACACATACATGTTTCTTTTATGGTAGGCTACGGAGCAACTCAAAGTTGGAAACGCTAAGGCTTTTTCCAAATCAAACGTGAATCCATGCACTCTCACTTTTTCACGAGTGCTTGTAATTTTAGCTTCTTTCAAAGCCTCTCTAGCCTTCTCACTACGCCTTAAATGCAGTTCGTGTTGTGATTGAAGCAGTTTCTTTGTATTTTCATCTTTTTAAAAAGCTGTTTATGTGATCGCGTACTAACTATATATTTCCTTAAGCAGTTTTATTGCTAGGTGTGTGTTTACCTCGTAGATCTTCACCAAGAAATGATATCTGTCCCTTTTTAAATGCACACATTAATCTACTGTTATTTGTTGCAAACGTTTGCAAAAAATACATTTTGCACACCTAATGGTACTCGGTAGGAGTATTTAAAACATAAGTGTAGGTTACCGCTTTTTGCTGCTTTGTACTATTTCTTGGACCGTGAGTGGCTGGTTTAGACAATTTTACACTACCACATAGAAGAGCATTTTGTGCTGAAAAATTAGCTATGTTCCAGAAATTTGTAAACATAGCTTTCCTTTCTTCCTGAGAAATTTTTTTGGGCGGATATAATTTCGGCCGGAAAAAGGGCAGGTACTAAAAGCCGGTAGGTAAATTCGGCCGGAGGTTTTAAGTTGCTTCCTTATCTCATAGGTATTTTTGGCCGCAAATCAAATAAAATAACAGAATGCTTTATATTAAAATATTTCTTTATTTCAATAAAATTATTACATCAACTTATTTCTGTAACTTAAGTAAACTATAAATTTTTAAAAAACGTGTTGATGTGATACAGATTTAACGAAATTAATTCTAGAAATATTGTCAGATCGAAGCATATTTACCATGTTTTCGATAAATTTTAGTTTGTGTTTTACTTGTTTGTCTTTAATTTTTGCTGGAATATTAAAATTTTTTATTTTTAAATATGCATCGATCTGACAATCTTTTAATTTTTCTATAAAAATAAATAAAGAAGGGTGACTTGAATAAAAACTAGAATTAAAGTGCGAATGGAATGATTCGCAGGCATTTGTGGTTCTTTTAATTGATGGGTTTTCATATGCCCATATATTTGGTGGAAAATGAGATTCTGGCGCTATGTAGTTTTCTAATAAATAGTCTGCGTATTTATCTATAAGTTTATGGTCCAGTTTGTATGACATGAGATCAAATATGAAACAATCTTCAACTTCAGAGGGGTCTAAATAAGTTAGCCCAAAAGTATGAGTAAGCCATTTGCTTTCCTCGCAGTTTTTATCTTTATACATTTGGGTTAACCCTAATGATTGTATTTTCCTATACCACGCCTGGTGCAAGTGGAATCTACAACCATTTAGTTTGGTTTTGGGAAAGACAACTTTTAATGCGTTATGAATTGCGATTTCAAAATCCACAAATACCTCCTTCGGTTCAAAAACAATATTATAAAGTTCAAAAATTTTAGATTTTACCAACAGAAAAAGTCTCATATATGTGTCACTGGTCTTATTGGGCAACAGACAATACAAAAGAGGAACATAATGCCCATTTTCCAGTCCATGGATGGTAAATAACTGATAAAAATATTTTGTACAATAAGAAAATGTGCCCTCCATGTAAAAATCTTTCATTTTACATAAACTTATTATATTTGTATGGCAAGAAAAAACAATGATATTATCAGCTGTGCTGTTAATAAACAAAAAATTTTCACCTGTTGTGGTTTTCGGTCCATAACTATCGAGTACAGAATGTACATCGTGAATATCCTTAGGCAGGGCTGGTAAGAGCTTACGGCGGCTGTTGTACAAATTTCTTCTTATTAGACTGACATCTATCGATGACAAATTCTCTGGCAAATGATTTGAAAGAACGCTTTTAATAATTTTTGAAGGTTTCTCCGATATGTCTTACTCAGCTTTGCGCTTGCATGAAGTCGTCACTATTTTTCTCTCCAACGTAGTTTCATCGGACTCGTGGTTGTGGATTAATTCACTTCTAGTAACTGTGTATTCCGCACCAACAGTGTACAGTTTGGCTAAACATCTTAAATTTTTCTTTATACACCTCCAACGTACTTCACCACTTTTTAATACGTCCTGTTTACAAAACTGAAACTTTTCTACAACTAGTAAGTCACAACCGCGTGAACTCTTAATTACTGAAACAGATGCCATCGTATACAAATAATATATTTAATGCTTTCTATCGACTAGTAGCTTCAAGATAAGTTTTAATACTGACTAGCTATAATAATTTTATACCTGTTATTTGTGAATTTTACAGCGGCGTAATTTCCGACAGGTACACAGGATTAGGTATTTCCAAATAAATACACAATTAATATTTTACAGAAACTATTAAGCGTAATTACCAATATTTTAATCTCATCGTAAACATCAAGCCCTCGGCCGAAAATACCCCTGTCATAAATGGTACCCCTTGATTTATGCAGGTAGGCCAAGGGATTACCGGCCGAAATTACGCCCGCCGATTTTTTGACTGCGTTTGCCCTGGCATGTACACTCCCTGTTATGAAGTTTTTTCGCCCATATTGTTCTCCACAGTTTCTTTTTCATTTTCAAGCATTCTTGATGTCTTGGTAGTTGATCCCATTACCAACTTCGGACGTTTGTCAGCTGAAACAAACGTGCAAATAACATATTGCTATTCACGCATTTGAGGTTGTGACAGGGAATAAAAAAAATTTAACTTATCGCTATCAGAACTAGATTTTGTTAAATCATTGTCATTTTCTGGCTCGTACTCGCTATCACTAGCACTAAATGGCTTTTTTACATATTCACTAGAACTCATTTTACCACAAGCAGACGTGACACATAACAAACTTGTGACAGATTTTTTGACAAAATGGTCTAAGTAAGATTTAGAACATTTTGCCTTAGAACGGCAACCTTTATAGCAGTTGACATATGTCACAGTAGGGTCGTCTGTGAATGAACGGATGCACTAATATTTTTCAAATTTTGTAGCAAAATAGAACACCGTTAGACATAATTACGTACCGAGAAACCGCGTACCGGGAAATTCTTGACTTAGACTACTCTGGTTTTCAACGGCTCAAATGATACTTTGGTGGAGCCCTATAACATGTAGTCACAAAATTAGCATGACGTTATTCCACGAGTAATAAAAAAAGGATAAGCAACACATGCGCATTGTTACATGTTTTTACGTTCGATTTCATAAAATTAAAAAGTGTTTTCTCTTTGTTATATTCAATATTCAATTGTAACTAATTTAATATAATGATTAATAAACGTAAATCTTAGACAATAAAAAAATAATGAACGTTCCTTGTATATTCAAAACTTCCATGATAGAACATTCTCAAACATACTTATAAAGATTTAAATAGTAAAAAAATAATATTTCTGAATGTATTAAATGTCGGTATTAAAATCCTGGTAATACTTTTAGAAAGTATAAAAAGAGATCATGGTAAACCCTACCTTAACTGATGTAATTGCTGCAACAATTTCTGAAAACGGTTTCGGTACATCAAATTGATCAAAAACTGACACTAACTGAAAATTAGAAATACACAGTCTACATGTATCTTCTATAGCACGAAAAATCAACTTGTTTTCCATTTGTCCTTTTTGCATAGTTTTTAGAACAATTATGAAAAGAGATTAATATTAAAAGTAAACACAAACACTAAAACACACTACTCTAGATTGACGATTTGACGTGAGACGTATCTTCTAGCACTATTGCCAGTTCTTAAAATTCAAAAACTGCGCAGAAGCCCAGGTTGCCTCCTACTTGTGAGTTCGAGCGTTCGAGGTTCGATTGGTTCGGTTCGGTTCGAGTTTCGAGTCCAAGTCTGATATCAAATAATATCAATTGTCGTTCTCGACTGCATGGTGTCAGCACCGCAAGCAATAAGCTCTTTCTTCGTAAGTTATAAACGATTACTTATTATGATCGAATCGAAATCCAAGACTTTCCGGTCTTCGTTTTTATTTCCGAGGTCTTTTCAATATCTGATGAATTGATTTTTTTTTGTTTATAAAAGTTTCCAGTAAGTGTGGATTGTGAGTATATAATAATACATGTAGAGGTAATGGATTTTGGGAACATATGACCTTGAACATTTCACATAAACTTGTGTACTAAATAGGCATAATGCTTAGCTCTTGTCAAAATCCAATACATTAAAAATATAATTACATATCTTCGATTCTAAAATATTGTAAAAGACTTTAAAGAGTATGAGTAAGAAAAGAGATATTTAGTTATATTCTCTGTGGCATTTTCAAGGTCATAGCTGTTCCCAAAATCCATTAACTCTATATACAGTGGTGAGTGCTTTATCAACCGGCTTTTTAACGTAAGAGATAGAAAACACAGTTACCTTGTGAAATAAAAAGAGATGAAACTCGTAGAGGTGGGAAATAATCGATAGAAACCTATAATTTACATTACATTGCATTAACACCATCGATAGTCTCACACCTTTAGACGTTAGTTCAGCTAAATCACCTCGGTCATAATTATTATTTGTGACGTCGTATGTGTAACGTATTTCAGTGACATTTTTTTAAATTTGCATAAAGTAAAAAATGATTGACCACAATTAAAAGCAAAAATGTGAATACAATAAATTAATTATTAGTGAATATTTAATCTAAAGTTTTAAATTAATAACCAAAAATAATTTCTATGATTTGAGGAGTTTCATACACTCTTGTCACGGAAATAAACATCAGTCCTTTGTGGATTAGTGGTAAGAATTCGACACTGCGACGCAGACGATTAGAGTTCAAAACCCATATGTGGTTTTCTTTTTTTTTTTTTTTAATAATTTGAAATTATGCAGAGATCGTTTTGATTTGAATCACTAAACATTTATGTCAGTCGTTACTAGTATTAGAAGTGTTTAAAGTTACACATAAATATCTTTTTGAATTTGAATTATTTTGTATTTCCGTTTTATAACATTGGAATAAGAATAAATTGTAAATAATGAGTTTTTGAAAACTTGTTACCTAATATGTATAATATTTTCTATTATTTTTTGATTGAGTAAAACAAAAATTTTATCCTTGGTGGGAATTGAACCCCAATCTTCTTGTCAATAGACCACGTGTCTAATAATTACACCAACTCCACATACAATTAACGTTTTCGGATAGAACATACCTACCTTTAGTTTAGTCAAATATTTCAGTTGATTTATTTTTATTATTGAATAAACTTAAAGATTTATAATTTAAAATCGCTACTAATTAATGTTTTTTACTTTAATTCTAATTTATTCAATCATTTATTCTTACATCAGAAATTATGCAAATAAAATATTTTCGCGGTCATCCGTATAATTATGACTGAAGTCAAATAGCCACGTCTAAGAACTAGCTTTATCTCATTCTTTCTCACAAAATCCATCTTCTATCCTTTCCGCTATTTTGCCGGATTTTAAAGCGACTTTAAACACTTCTAATACTATAATAACGTCTAAAGGTGTGAGACTATCGACGGTGGTAATGTAATGTAATGTAAATTATAGGTTTCTATCGATTATTTCCCACCTTTACGAGTTTCATCTCTTTTTATTTCACAAGGTAACTGTGTTTTCTATCTTTTACGTTAAAAAGCCGGGCGATAAAGCACTCACCACTGTATACGTACGGTCAAATATTCTGCAATGTTGCCGGCGTGTGCAGAATATCTGGGATCGTATAAAAAAGTAAAAAAATACAAAACTGCATTGATGGGTTTCAACCCTTCGCCGGGTTGATTGGGGGTGAGTGCCTTCCGCATAGCAACAATATTTCTGGTTATGGGTCGGACCACATGGGTATACAGCAGATGTTAAGTAAATTAATTGGGCAAAAAATTTACTTATTTTTGTACATAGGTTTCGTGTCGTATTTTTTGGGTATATCTTGCGTTTTAAGTGAAATAAAAATATATTTTTATGGCTTGATTTTGATAAAACCAAATTTATTAGAATATGATTTTTAGTATAGGAAGCAAACAAAAAGATGAACAACGAAGAAAATAAAAAAGGAGGAAAAATACACAAACCGAAACACGACAGCTCGATTGAATAGGACAAAGAAGAAAGAGAAACAATAACGAACGCAGAACAAGATGATGAAGAAGAAGAATTAACCTATACAGAAGTAAAAGAGAAAATATGCAAACTTAAAAACGGGAAAACAGCGGGAGTATGTGCAAAACCAAAATAAGGTGGAGGCACTAAACAGAAAGATTTATGAATTAACACAGAATATATGGAGTAAGGAAATAATGTCAGAAGAAAGAAGAAATACAAGGAGACCCTAGAATATGCAAAAACTATCGAGCAATTAATTAACTGAATGTCGTTCGGAATTTGTTATCATAAAATGTAAACTTCAAAAATAGTAATTACTTTAAGATGCCACTAGAAAATAGCTTCAAAACAAAGGTTTTGAGTGTAATTTTTTCTACAATTATTGTAGGTTAAAACTTGCAACAAATATAAGCATATTCATTTAATAATAAAAAATGAAGCCACGGTAAGTCATATAAGATTTAAATCAGAAAATAATCTACACCTTCACTTATAATCAGTGGGATACTATTCAAATTCAAATAACATCTAGAACACAACAGTCATAATACAGAAAATTATTTAACTTCAGGCCATTAATTCTATCAAAAACAAAATAAAAAAAATCATTTTCTCGTCATCAGTCAAGCCCATAGAGGCAATTGCTTAATTATCCTCGAGCACAATCAATATATTGAAAAATTGTTTATATTGTTTACCTAAAAAGTGTTATAACAGATTTACAAAGTCCATTTTTTCAAAATATAAACACGGACAAATAAAACCATAGACATATACTACAAATATACTGAGCGCTGCAATAGAAGCCCGTTTCCCCAGTGCGCCCGAGGGTTGAGGTAACTACCGGTCGCGTCTCCAAGTCGCGGATAGGTGAATGGCTGGAGACATTCTCTGGATAGTGGTGCTTTGGGAGGGGAGAAACACGGTGAAATATTTTAATATCATATCATCGAAATTAAAACTAAACCCATTCTCTCAGGTAAGTGGTTTCCCAAGCGAACCACCACCTCTGAACCTGCAGTAGACCCCCACTTAGGGGTCTCCTACTCACTACCATTAAAGAACTCCCCATGAGGGCCTCCGTTTCCATCGTACTATCGAAGAGCTCCCCCAATGAGGGACTCCTCTCCCACCATATCATCAGACAGCTCCCGCCCTAGTACCAGCGAATCGCTACTCTACGGGGGTCTCCACATTCCCGTCCTGTACCATAGAGCTCTCCCTTGGGGACCTCCGACAACATCCCTTTGGAGAGTTATTCCAGTTCCCCTGGGAGCTGCTACAACGCTACCGTCCATCCGGGTCTGCTGGTAGATGGCCCCTTCTTGGATGGTGCCCCTTCCACCGGCAACGGTGGCTCGGAGAAAGATAAAGACAATGACCTCTCAGACCTAAAAACGTATATTGAAAGGAAACAATAAAAAAGAGAAACAGATCAGGGGCGGTGGCTCGTGGTAACGGCTTTAAGTCAGGGCCTCGCGCTTTATCTCGTGTACAGAGGGAACTTCCCTTCCTAATACCTGAGTACAGCCGTCGTCGAAGAAGAGGTCTAGACCTCTAGAAACAACTCCCGAATACCGAGAGCAACAGCTCAAGATGGCATGCACCGTAACCGGTGTCGGAACTGCTGGAGGCTCATTTGCTCGAGAGGTTGAGGGGAATTAAATGCGCCGCATGATTGTCCACTATGGGAAAATATTGGGATTGTCGAAAACACTAAGAACTGAGTAAGAAATAAAAGGATAGAATGGAACGATCATATAAGCCAAATGACAACAAATAGAGTAGTAAAGACGGCAAGAAACGGTTCCCCAATAGGAAGACGATCAGTAGGAAGACCACGAAAACGATGAAACGACAACTTACTGGAGACACATTGAAAAATAGACAGTCATGTCTACATAAAAAGAAGAAGAAGAAGCATGATTGTCCGTGAAGGACATGAGGCGTCATTATTTACAGTGGACGAGTTCCTGGATTTTAGTGATGCCGTGGAAGACTTACTGGGACGGTCCTCAGGGAGCTGGCTCGTTAGATGCGTTAGAGGCATTGACGAAATTCGTGTACCCCCCAACAATAAAATTGTTAGCAGGGCCGTGGTCTTCCTACATACAACCATTAGCTAGCCACTAACTCCTACGAGTCCGACACAATTTGAGGGTGGCGCGTTGCACGAAGCATCGCAGGGCTCCACCCTCCCCGTAGTACCTGTGTTGCGGCACACCCGTCCGTTATCCCTCCCCCACCCCGCCGGGGCAGAAATGTGAACGCAGGTCGAGGCTCGACCTTGCATGTAGACAGGCAGCCGCCGAGGAGCTCTCCTCTATCACTCTTGTCCAAGTCACCCGAGGTGGGTACGTACTGGAATCCCTCGCTCTTAATGGGTAAAGGGTGTATAAGGGACGCAGCCCGTTCAACATCACCTTGGTTCTGTGGAATGAGAGAGGCTCGTCTTGGATACTAGGAGTGTAGACCGGTGACCATAACGCCGGGTGTGTTTTTAGAAACCCGACACCTCGAACGACGGCTCTCCACCTCTTCATTCCTTCCCATTAGTCGCCTCTTACGACAGGCAGGGATAACTTGCCTCAGCTGTATTCTTTTCTCCGCTAACCGGACGAAGAGGCAGTTTTCGAGGCGACTTCTTCCCTCGTAGCAGTTAGCCAGACAGAGGGCTTGATTCCAGAGAAACTTAGGTCTAAGTCACCTGTTGCTGAGATGGTAATGGTGAACCGTAAGGTCTTGCTCCCCAGGGCGAGAGAGAGAGCTCGTTGGTCGGTAACAAGCGGGGCATTTCTGGCCCGGAGCACCCTGGGGGAAAGAATGCGGGCTCGAGTGGCCGGGATCACTCTTCCTCCCCTGGGCAATGGCCTCAATTACCACAATGGTTTGAATCATCTGAGCTTACTTGAAGCACGGTAAGATAGCCTCAAGTCGACTCCTGAGAAGACTGTCAGCAGGAATAGCCCTCATCCAGGAATCTTATGATATTTAGGGACTTTCTTGCGAATGGGTATATTCGCTTACACCGGAGGAGGACAATAGTCGTATTTATTCCTAAACTGTGTAAAACTGACTTTACCCTTGTTAAATAGTTCTGATCAATCAGTCCCTCATCCTTCCTTCTAACGGCTCTAGAGAGACTGGTGGACCGGTTCATACGTGATGTAACACTTAGGAGCAGCCCTTTGAATGTACGTCAATACGCTTACCAGAAGTATTGTTAGACTGCCCTGTATTAACTTGTCCACTGGGTGTAGCGGGTGCTAGATCGGAAGCCATACAGCCTGTATTACAGTCTTTAGTTGCGCAACTTTTGATTCCATGTGTGATGCTGTGTCAGGTGGATCCGGGCCCTCTTCTCAGATAGCTGCGTACCGAAACGGTTGTTGTGTTCGGGTGTCGGCATCTCGTGATTGCCCTCAGGGAGGAGTTTTGTCCCCCTACTGTGGTGGTTGACGGCCTTTTTCAGCGACTGTCCGAACAAGGTATATATACGCAAGCCTACACCGTTGACGTAGTTATAAGGGGCACTTCCGGGGAACGGTGCCCGAGGTTGTTCAGGTTGGGCTCGTTGAAGAATGGTGGCGGGAGTGATCACTCTGGGTTATCCCAAGAAGACTTCTGTGGTTTTGATCACTCGGAGAAGGGCCCTTGTACCTACCAGAGGGCTTACTTTCTATGGTACAACTTTATCGGTTTCCAAATCAGTGAAGTACTTAGGAGTGATTCTGATCTGGATTCTAAACTTTCATAGAAGGAACATCTCGACGCTAAGGTGAAGAAAGTCGCGGCAGCTTTCTGTGTCTGCAGAAAAGCTTTTGGGGCCAAATGGAGTCAGCAGCCGTATATTTTATATTGGATATATCAATGCATGATAAAGCCTATACTGACGTATGCGGCCATTGTTTGGAGGCCACAGGCTAGAATGGCTTTAGCTAATGCCCTGTTTACTCACCTCCAGCGGTTGTCATGCGTTAGAATCTTAGAATTCATGAGAATCATTTCCACAGCGGCTCTTAAGGCATTGCTGAGGAAACATCCTCACATCGCCCCTGAAAGTGCCCGGCACTGGCCTATCGGAGATGGTAAATCTTGTTTTTGGTCTTTACGTAACCGAGCTAAATTAGGGGGTTACCCTTAAAGACAGTTGTGGCTTTCTGTGAGGCCACAAGGTTACTAAAGGATTAAACATTCGGAACAGCAGGATTGGTTCAGATTTGGAGCCCCTGCAGATTACAGCAGATATGAAAGTCAAGAACACCCTGGGTCCCAGAAAGGGTAGTGTTGTCAGCAATATACATAATTCTCAAGAAAAAACTCAGGTATTGAGAACAAACAAAACCGGAAATAGAGATCCAGTACAATGTCCTCAGTCAATAGCTGATTACAGCACATGGGTGGAGTGGATCTATTCGATCAATATCATGCTAACTCTTCCACTGCATGGTTTTTTACAGGCGCTACAATTTTGAGTTGTATCAATGCTATGAAAAATGCAACATCGTCCGGCAATTAAAATTAATAAACTAAGGTGGCTAGGACACCTTGAAAAATGGACACTGGAGAACCCCAAAGATAGATATTATATCAGGAGCCAGTAGGAACTAGGAAGAGAGGCAGGTCAAGATCTAGATTCAAAACTTAAGTCGAAGATGACTTGAGGAATCTAGGGGTCAGAAATTGGAAAGCCAGGGCGAAAGATAGGGAGGAATGGAGACTAATTCTTGAACAGGCCAAGACCCATCCAGTGTTGTAGAGCCAAAGATGATGATAATGATTCCACCGCATGGAAATCAAGACGTTGGTGGGTAAAAATATTTTACTACCTTTTAGACGCAGCAATAGTAAATAGCTATATTTTATATAAGGAGACTCTGAAAAAAAAATTCAAGGGCTAAGCCTACGATTGCATTACAGTTACGCAGTGAACTAGCAAATAATTTGATTGGCACTTTTACTTTCAGAAAAAAGTCTGGACCTCCATCAAACTCAACTTTGACAGCTGGTTCACACTTACCCACCAAAGGAACTTATAGACGCTGTGCCCTTTGTGCCTAATCTAAAAAGAAACAAACGCGGAGCAATTTAATTTGTCAAGTTTGTAACGTTGCTCTATGCAAAGACTGCTTTCCACCATACCATAATAGATAGAAAGTTCTTAGAAAATAAATTTAAAATATCCTTGTATTTAGTTTTTTATATTCTCATAAAGTATTTTTTTATCAATTTTTGTATTTGTTCTCACCGGTCGCTATATATACCATTGCCCAGTAATGTCAAAAACGCACACTGGTAGCTATATCTACCACCTTTTCCAGCCCTTCTGACAAAGAAATTTTTTTTTAAACATTTTGTCTTGTTAATGATGCATAATGAATTACTTTTACTAGTCAAAAGTATATTTTTACAAAAAAAAAATAGTTCTGCCCGTTAAAGGGTTAATCTATAAACGACTAAATAATTTTAAAACGTAAACATTTAAACGTTTGTTTAAATGTATGCAGTTCTATTTTGTTGAACAAATTCATGTTAATGAATTTTAGCTTTAAGTTACAATAGAGGTTAAGAGTACTTGTACATGGTTGTATAGTAACTACAATTATAGCCACTAAAAACAAATAATTACTAAAATTAGACAGATTGGTCTGGTATCGGTGAATTACCTACGTGTGGTCCTACAGCATTAATTCGTTTTTAAGCATAGTCTAACGATATTCCCTTACAGTTAAGTCCTTAAATCCATAATCCTCGGCATTACCTTAATATTATGATGTTTAATATTATAATTGAATAAATTACAATTTTTGCTCAAAACAAAAAGTCAAAATTGTCCCCCTTTGTATTAAATTAAACGTTTTGACCTTTAAATAATCCCTTTTGGATAATTTTACCTCTCACAAAAATAATGAACACTCCTGGTATATCAAAAAACTTGATTTAATCATGAAATATTCTGGAGACATTAAGTTTTAAATAGTATGAAATAAGGTGTAAGCATATAAAAAATCAAAATTAAAAACGATTCTTGAGCAGGGATGAAAAATGAGATCATGGGAGAGTACACTCCGAAACTAACGTAATGGCGACAACAATTTTATGGTAAAAAATGTACTTTCTTCGGCATCGGCATATCTACTAGCGCTGTTGCCAAAACAAATTCATTGTGTTTTGTGTCGGTATCTGTGCCGAAGGAAGCATCTGCTTGATTCGTTGGCGTTCGAGTAGTATCGAGGAATTCGAGGTCATTTCGATATTTAATAAGTACAACAGGGTTTCAGTTCAGGCACAGTATATCGCTTAAAAAGAATATAATATACTGTGGTTCAGGGACAAGGAGAAAAACATTTTTTCTTGCGGCATGTTTATTTATGTTAAATATTAGTTTATACGGGATTAAAGGGATTTGTATGGGATTAAATAAGAATTATATCTTACATTTAATTTGGCATTTCTATTTACAATTCGGAAATCGTTTCAAAAATTCTAAAATATACTCAGGTCAATATGGACATTTAAAATAACAAAATTTCCCGGAAAACCAAAGCTTGGTGGAGAGCTGGGGTTTACCATTACAAATAAAGTTTGAATAATCCTTATCGATCGTTTGTGTGCTACCAACATTATCGGAGATCAAAGGTAAAAATTTGAGGTTTTTTTTGTATTTTTCTAGAAATCGGTAAATTTTATATAAAAAAAAAACTAGTTAAAATATCGCGATTCTGAGTCACATTATACAATGATATGAACATATTTCCACGCCTCTTGTGAGGTAGTGTACTCGGCGCGTTTTTTACCCTGTGTAGACCTACTCAACTAACCATCATGACAATTTTAGAATAATTTAAGAAAACAATACCCGTCAAGTTCTAGATATTACCTTATTATTGGTATAGATTATTGATATTGCTATTGATTATTGGGTTAACTATCGTCATTGATTATAAACCACTACCTAGATAGCTCACTCTAAGGTAAAAACGAATTCAGTGTTAAACTCCGTCCACGTACACTTCTTTGCCCCTCACGCCTAAGTACTATCTGACAGTATGGTGGCGACATTCATTGAAATATTTGCCAAGATTGAAAAATAAATTTAAGTTCCATGCTCCGCCAATTCTCTAGTGGTCTAGTGTAATAGAGGACGATATAAGGATGGCACTCAGCATTTTTAAAATAATTTTAACGTGCTTGTAATCTACATTATGAAATTACGATTTTACTTCAGAAAAAACGCTAAAAATTGATTAATAAAAACAGTAAAGGTTTTCTAAAAATTATTTATTTATCAACACAATACAAAAAAATAACAAAATATATGTAAAATACATAATAAAATTGGCAGTGATAAATTACATCTCATGTAAATTACTTTTTTGTAACTTTTCAAACAAATTAATTTCCAGAATTGATGCAAACTAAAATATTTCAAGCTAAATATACAGAATTTATTTCCAGATTTAGTCCATTCACTCACGGTAAAATATTGCAAAACCTCATAATTTTAAAGAATCGCTTGGGTTGACATGAAATTTGGCTTACGCCTAACTAAGATGTCAAAGAAAATAGATTATGCTTTTGTCCTATGGATTAGTATCACCCCTTATCGGGAGTGAAAAAATATATGTTCAAGATAAGTTTGGAAGTGCCTAAAATCAGTAATTCTAAGCAACTTTGGTTCTATAGAGTTTTTTTTACTAAGTCAATACTTTTCGAGTTATTGAAAAATAGGTTCTTATTCGTCAAATTAAATGTTGAATATTTCAAGGTGAAATAATAAAAAACTAAAGAACTTTTCGACGAAAACTCATTACAACTTTTTTTAAAGTGTTTAAAAAAAGGTTTATTTTTGTTAAGTTTCTTGCATAACGAGTAAGCAAGTTATGACCAAAATATTCAGAAAAGCAAAACCTACATTTTTTTACTCTTTGTGATTTTTGGTGTCACTAATAATTTTAAGTTGTTTTGAAAAAAAGCATTTTTTCAAAATTAAAAAAAAAAATTGTTAAAAAATAAGCCCTTTGAACAAATCAAACTTACAGATCATTATGATTGTAATTACACAATAAAAACAATGACCAAGGTATTTATTAGAGAAATTAGGACACGCATTGAAATTGCAAGACAAGCATTTATAACAATGAACAAAATGTTTGTTAATCGAGATCTTATCTAGTTTTGATGAGAAATAAGCCACAATTTTACTAAAAAATCATTTTATTAACGTTTCGACGCCCAAATCGGGTGTCGTTGTCGTTGTTCCCGCAGTTTTTTTGCCAAATTTTTGTGCGCTCTACGTCTTTCAGGGGAAATTTAAAGAAATATATAATATTATTTATTCCATCGTTTCTTTCAAAACATCCCGCGTAAACACATTTATGCGTTACACAGGCCATTTTATCTAAAATGTGAGTCCTTTTTTTTATAAAATTTAGCTATAACTTGTCATAATACTAGACACAGATAATACACTTATAGGGTAAGTTCGGCCATGACAACACTCCTATCTCTTCGCAAGTCAGAGAGAGAATGAATCTCGATACGGTTTTCGAGTAACGCCATCTAGTTTTTGATACGTCTTTCGGTTACCACAAGGTGAGCTATCTAGGTAGTGGTTTATAATCAATGCTATCGTTTGGATTTATTTAGATATTATAGTCAGGTACATACTCCTGAAAGTCTACTTTAACAGTTAAGTCGTCTTCGATTTCCTCTTCTTCCTCTTGCTAGATATTGTAATGTACCTATCACCCTATATAGTTGTTATTGTTTTCCAAATTATCATTAAAACTATATTTTTCCGCAATAATCTAAAATAAATGTACAAAGCATTCTTCCTATACAAAATATTTTGTCAATAATAATCAAAAACTAATATTAGCTCATTGATACAGTTGACCTTATTGGATTTTCCCAGATGATTTCTAATTACTTTAGCATAGTATAAAAGGAACAAAACTGACAATCATAAATCATATTCATACTACCAGTTGAGTAAGTTGTTTTTATATACTATATTCTCTACTCACGACGGCATTAAAAAACAAATTTACAACATGTAAAAATCGATCTTCGGCCACCTGAGTCACCTCCGTTGAGTTGTTTAGAATTAACACTCCGATACATGTCGGTGGTCTATCAGAATAGGGTTTATGCTCAAAGTGCTATTTCTTACATAAATATATAATATGCATATCTGGTTTTTTCAGTACCTTTCAGGCTCCAAAAAAAATGTACTTATCTAAATATTTTACAAAAATATATATGCTTTTTTTAATTTTAAAATATATCATTTTGTCCTAATAGACCACCGTTGTATGGTGTAACTTTTAAAGTTTATGTAACTTTTAAAATGTGTACTTCCATATATCATCTATAGATTAAAGTCACATTTGATGCAGAATATAGCCAAAAAGAAGGTTAAGAAATTTGGGAATTGAGTTAATAAAAGATAAATCGGATTCAGAGCCTCGACGCGCGACGTCAGGTTTACACTCTTATAATCAGTCTGCAATTGCCAAATACGGAATCTCGAAAGATCTAGTAGCTTTAAGTAACGTTGTAGACAAAATGATATAAAATTCGCCTTTTTGTAGCAAAATATATCATATGCCTTCATTATCACTACCACCGAACAACGGTGTCACGACAGTCGCAGACGCTGCAATTTCCATGTCGGACATGTTGACCTTGGCTCTAGAGGAATACTCAACCCAATGTTGAATGCCTCACCGCACGTGGGAACACAGTTGACCTATCGTTGGTCCATTCTGGTTTAGATCCTTTACAAAGCTCTTCTTTCAATGAAACTGAAGACGGGCCTAAACATGGTTGTAACGAGAATTCTGGAGAACCATACCAAGATGTTTTTAATTTTTCTAATAAATTATGCAACTGGAGTTTGTCCTTTAAAATACCAGGTTATTTATTAAAAATTCATAAAGAAGTTCCTGATCTTTCTCATTTGCCATCAGTCTAGAAACCTTGCTTCACCCAGAGAACTTAAATTTAAGGACGTTTCCCTGGAAAATATTTTCACTTTGGTCTTAAAAATACTCTGGTCCATATGATTCAAATTTAAAAAAAAACAATGTTATAGACATTTTTGTAAATTTTGACGAAATCCCACTAAAAAAGAGTTCTAGTAGTCAGTTTTTTCCTATTTTGTGTAATTTGTTTATATATCCAAAAATTATAGGTTTAATAGGCATTTACCATGGTTATAAAAAACCAAAAGATGCTAATGAATGATTGATTTTGTAACAGAGGCTGTTTTTTATTAGACAGTTAAGCTAAAATAATTAAGCATGGATGATCAAGTTTGTGGGTAGTTAGATTATTGGTACATGTTAATTTATACTTTAGGATCATGAGCTTTCCAAAATTGGTGAGGAGACCATAAACAAATTTGTTAGGAAAAGCCTTAAGAAGATGACCCGCAATAAAATTCAAGGAAAATATAGTTGGCTAGGGAAAAAACAATATAAAGCTTTTGAAGATACACATATAGCTATGATTTTAAAAGGTTTCTACACTATCACTTAAGTGGCCACATACAGCCGATGAAGCATATCGGTAACTGTATCTTATATGTAATTTAGATGGCAAAATTTACCAATTCTGCAAATGTTCAGGTCTTGCCTTGAGATTGCTTTATATCTGAAGAGATCTAAAGAGGGCCGCTGAAATAAAAATATAAATAAAATTTAATTTGCATGTTACATTACCAAATATGATTAATTTTGTATGTAACCAAATATGATTAATTTTGTAATGGTTAAATTGTGTGGTTGGTGGACAGAAAGAGACAGTCAATTTTTAAGACATTTTTATTTATTAAAAATAGGTACCTACAAATTTATCTACTGCTGAAATAAAACAGACAAACTTCCATATTAAGTATTGATCGTTTTCATACTTATGATTTCAACTTTAAAACTCCACAAAACTTAGTGAGCCACAGTCATTTTCAATGGTTTTGCCAATTTCTTAATCAGTATCCACAATCCTTTCTCCTGTCTAGACAAGTGTAGTCAAAGACCCTATATCAGTTACAGCCCTACTCACTCTTTAACTATTAAAATTTGTGACATTCTAGCATTCTAACAGTGTCTTAATACCAATAAAGGTGTAGGTCCAGACGGAATATCCTAACTTGTTTTTAAGGAATTGTGCATTCTTTATATGTAGGCCTCTATGGATTATTTTTAATAAATCTCTGACTGAGGGTCACTTTCAATCACAATTTATTTATTGATTTCATCCCCAAATCATTGATTTTTAATTATCGTTTCATTTATAATTCTTTCTGCTATTCCTAAAATTTTCGAGGCTTTACTGACTGATTTTTTGACAGTAAATCTGAAGAATCAGCTTCATACTGGTCTACATGGTTTCCTGTGTGGCTGTTCAACTTCTACTAATTTACACTGATTATATCACAATTGCATTACAAAAAATTTTTCATGGCGATTAGATTTATACTGATTTGTCTACAAGCATCTACTGTTCTATAGATAAAGTCACGTTCAGATGGCAGTGTACGGATATAGGATCACAGCGTTGCCAATTCTACTGCCATTGTAAGTTTTGCTACTTTTGTAAAATAAGCAGGGCCAAACTCACGGTAAACTAAGATATGTTTAGGTAAGCTAAAGTTGTTAATAGAAAATTCGTGAATGAAATAAATGGTAATAATTCCTAAAATGCTTTTATACATAATACCGCAGTTAATAGGGAAAAAAATATGAAAAATATTCTACAGGTTTTTTAATGTTCTAAACGGTAGATAAGGGATAACTGATGATAATTCCATGCAAGAATTACAGCCAATTTTGCTTTGTTTATTTTTTAAAGAAAGATGAAGTTTGGAAAAAATCATTTTTTTGCCTATTTTGTTCCTCGTGCATTTTAGGGAAAAATGTTTCAAATAAATGTTGCAGATCTTAAAAAGTTTTTTAATTTTTTAGTTTGTAAATTAAAATACATAAACAAATGACTCGAGATAATTGCAAAAAACCCCTAATTGAGGCCCCTAGAACACAAGGGTGTAAGTGCAGTTGCTTATCACTTAGCAACTGATATCTAACAACAGGCACGTACTTTTGGCTTCAAACTTTCTACATTAACAACAATAACACCATCAAAAATTACATGTCATTGAAAACATGCTGAAAACTGAAAAAGTGCTACCTAGGTTTTTAAATTTATATCGAACTTTGAACAAAGATTTTTCAAAACTTTGTTTTTGGCACTTACACCCCTTGTGTTCTAGGGGCCTCAATTGTGCACTAATTTATTAAATGTTCATAACTTTATTTTTTGCATAATGACGTCTAATATAACTACTTGAAATTATGTCGATTAATGAGTTATTTAAGTGTGCTACATTTCAACCAGATCAACTAAATATTTTATTACCTTTACTGAGAAAAGAATACCCCCGAAAAATAATTTTCAATCATCTTCATTTTCATAATCTAGTTCATCTTCAGAGTCATCGTTTAATGAAATTCTAATAGGTTCAATGTCATCTTGAATGTTGTCTACTGTCCAAAAATTATTCTCCAATTTTATAACATGGTTGACGTAATTTTTCCAATGTCCATTGTTCTGTACTTTATCATAACCTTCATAAATCAATGTTTTAACGTCGTTTTGTTTGAAACTTAAATTCTTAGAGGACACGTACCGTTTCACTTCACTCCACACCATTTCTATTGGGTTCAGTTCACAGTGATAAGGCGGAAGTCTTAAGATATGTACATCTACGTGGCATTGTTCGTCACCGTGATTCCTGTATTTTTCACCAATACAATCAATTTTGTATTTGTCATAAATATTTTTAAATACATTAGCAGTTTCCAGAAGTTCATTTTTTAAGAAATCTTCTTCAAAATAAATGTCCTTTTCATAGAGCCACTCCTTAATTTGACGTTTCACCCAATATTGTTTGGGAAAATTTAATTTCCTAGAGTGATAAGATGCATTGTCCAAGATGACATTCTTTTTATTTTTTGGGAGATTCGGTATTAACATCTCTTCAAACCACTTTTCAAATAGATCTCCGTCCATCTCTTCATGGTAATCTTCAGCACCTTTTTTGGCAAGAAAAGTGATGTCAGCACCTTCAACAAATCCGTCTTTATTTCCTGCATGGACTAAAACAAATCTTGGTCCTTTTCCGGTCGGAGTTTTTAAACCTGTGGTAAGTCCATTTACGAAAGCCTGTCGGCTATTTTTTATTGTTGTATCTTGCCATACTTGCCCATTGGTTATTCCAGTATTAACCCATGATTCGTCCATATAAATGATATTGGCTCCTTCGTTCCTCAGTTTCTTTATTTCCCGGAGATAGTGACGCCTCCAAGCGACTATTTCTTGTTTTTCTATTATTATTGAATTTCTACCTTGTTTACCATATATAAAACCCATGTCGTGCAATAGTCTTCTCAACGTACTCTTGGAAAAATTCGGAAGATGCTCCATTTGCTTAATTTTTTCTAGTACTACGTTAAGGGTTGGAGGAATGTTGTCCATAAAAAAACCGTGCACTACTTGTCTTATTCTAGACCGAGTTGCTTCATCATATCTATTCTCAGGACTATTCAAATAACCGGTTCTTTTTTTTCTTATAGGAGTTACGAGTGGACCATTTTTACTTTCACTTCTATATCGGAATATCGTTCGCTCAGAGACTCCAGTCATAGCAGAAACTTCCCGCACTATTGTTGATACACTTTTATCATTATTACTGTTTGATAAATAGTTAAAAACATTTAACACTATTTTTTTGCATTCACTATTTAACAAATTACCGTTTTTGAATTTTATTACACTCGCGGCCATTTTGACACTGACACGACACTAACGTCTGATATCAACTGAAAATTCTTTTAATGACTCTCAAGTATTTACCTGAATTTATAATTGCTGGCATTGGACAATAATTTTGAATTTATAAATAGGTATATTTTTTTAATTCTAAATTATTTTTTAATGTCTGCAACTGTAAATGCAGGTAGAGAAAGTGTGTCATTAAAAGGACATTAAGGTCAAAAACGGATTATACAAATAATTATTTAATTTCCACGAATTGTAAACAATTTTGAACAAAAGATATAATTCCGAAAAGACCAGATTTCCGAAATATAACTTTCTATTTTTAAAATACCAACAGAAAAATTATATAATTAAAAAAATGTAGTATTTTTCCGTTTCACATTCATAAATATTTCCGAAATTATAATTCTTTTATAGGAGCCGGCCATAACGTACGATTGTAGGTACGATTAAAAACTGACAACAATGTAGTTATTTCTGGCATATAGAAAGTACAGGCCTATCTCTGTAACGCTGCCACCTGAATGTGAATTTATCTATAGTAAATTGTGTAAACCATATTCTTATTTGGGTATGATTAATTTCTTGAATCTGGATTCTCTTACCAGAAGAGTTACATTTCAATCTTTATTTTTAAGCTTGTTCAGAAGATAACCAATCTCCCGAATTGCGTCAGCTAGTTTGTTTACCCATTCCTCCCCATTGACTGCGTCTGTCAGAATTCACTTTCCATGTTCCTTACCGCAGAACTAATTATAGTTCAAATATAAGTATGGTCTGAAACTTCTGTATCAATTAATAGCTTTAGGTACTATTTAAAGCAGTAAAATGCAAAATGATACTTTTTACAAATGTGTACTTGTTTATTTTATTCATGTATATTTTAACTATAATGTTGCATTTTTGTATAATTATGTGAATTTTGTATACAGTGAATTTATTATTAATAAATAAATATAAATATATGTCATAATAAATGTACATTCCTTTAAACATTTATGTTTTATTACTCAAAATTATTTTATATTTCTATAATGTTGCATTTTTGTATAATTTTGACAAAGTTTTTCTACCGTTTGTTAATAATAAATAAATGTAAGTTCCTTTAAACATTTACGTTTTAAAATGAAAAAGACAGCAAATATTTGATTTCACGCAAACAGCGCCTATTTTTTGTATCTGTATTTCGTATTTCGACCTAATAGGTCTGATCATAACAGTTATTCATAGGTGTTCTCAACGTGAAAAATAAATATTTTCTGTCTTTTAAGAAGCAACACTAAAATGGCTTCAATACGGACGCAACAGCGACATCTAATAATAGAATCCGTAAAATAGTTTCGAAACACAATTCAGATTTCTGCTTATAATCTGAGCCTTCTAAAAATTGATAGGCAAACATACGTTGATAAAAGATGTTAAAAGGGACATGGGGAATCTAAAATTTGCATTCCACGACATGTCTTTACAACTAAGCAGAAATCCTTAGCGAATTGTGTTTCTCGTACTCACACAGAGTATATCCGAATAAAATGAAAAAGACAGCAAATATTTGATTTCACGCAAACAGCGCTTATGTATCTATTGATACATATTTCGACCTAATAGGTCTCATCAGAACAGTTCAGAGGACGTATTATAGACGTTCAATTAAGGTCCATTTAACGTCCAACGAACGTCCGCTCGGGACGTTAAATGTACGTCCATAGGACGTTTGGCACAGTGACATTCGGACCAATATAGGACGTTAAAAGGACGTCCTTGGGACCAAATCAAAGTCCGCGAGGGACGTACTATTTGACGGCTAAACTGCTTTGTAATTTAAATTGGGAGATGATTTAATTAACAAATGCCTAAAGAAGTTTAATCAATTTCAAAATAGCCATAACAATTTTGTGCAATTCATCTTCAGTAATATTTTAACAGGTTGAATTGATACCACTTCTTTTATTTACACCACCAAAAATTAATGAAATTCAAAAAGTTGGAATTGTTTTTACCTGAGATAAAACATTACGAGCAAATCAAACTAAATCGCCATTTTTATAGTCTAAAGGCTTTTTATATATATTTCTTCAGTTTGCAATACAATAAATTTTCTAAATCAGATAATCTTTGTACCAGAACCTTAATATAATGTTCATTTTCTAATGTATTTTGTGGTGAAACTTTTATTGAAGAAGAAATCCTTTGCAAATGTTTAGAATGAGGTGATGGTCATAGCTTATTATGTCTTTCTAGAGTGCACATATAAAAGAAGTGATTTTAATATCAAATCTGCAGAAAATATATTACGCGTTCCAAATAAAAGTGAAAATTGTTCTGTTCAGAAATCAAACTGTTCTAATTTATTGTCCTAATCATTTTCCAGAAGCTTATTTTTAATATTTGAATTTAAAGTTGATAATGATGCTTATAAATTAATACTGGTGTTTTCTGCTTTCAATTGATGACCAAAGAGTTAGTCTTGAAATTGTTAGTAATATCCAACTTAATTCATCTTTTACTCATATTGTATGGTTAATACATACTTGAATTTCTATTGTGTCTTAATTTTAATACTACACATTACACTATTTCACCAGATAAGAACTTAACTTACACTTAAAATTTTCACTGAAACTACAAAAATTCACTACTAGCCTATCTATAATTAATCCTCGCCTTTTCGTGGGACTGCTCTTTTTAGCACCATCTTCTTGCTTTGTCAAATATTCTGGAAGTCCTGGAAATATTTTTGGAGCAGCACTTCATCTCAGCACTACCTTAATAGCTAATCAATACTTCTAATTCTTTGAAGTTTACTTTGTCAACCTTTCAGTTGCCCACTTATAGTACTGCTTTTTAACTTAGAATTATCAAATTTTCACTTTGTTTATTGTATCGGCCGTTAATGGGTTAATGCTATAATAAGAATAAACATCCCTCAAATTTACTTTACTTATATCTAAAACTATTTTACAGTTAAAGTATATTTAATAAATATAATAAAAAAGTAATATAAACAAAACGCAAGAAAAAACTAACTAAATTTATAAATAAAAAAAAATAAATTTTTAAATATCGTTCCTGATCCAGACATAGTTCTTACACATTTTTAACGGGTCTTTTTTTTATTAGCTGAATCATTAGGAAAAATTGGGATTTCCAGCAAGAGATTAAATTAAAATATTAATTTTAGACTAATGGCTATCCTTCTACATTCTAATGCCGGTTACCCACTAAAAGATACTAACTTATATACAATAGCATACAGGGTGATCCTTAGGTACTTGTACAAAAAGAAACCGTAGATTCTACACTTTAAATATTACCATTTAAGCCAAATTGTTTAAAATGTTGATATTAAGAAAGATACAGGGTGTTAAAGTGGAAATTTAAAATTTTAATTTTCGCTGTAACTTTCATGTTTGTGAACATTTATGTATCAACATTCATAACTAAGTACTATTAAACATCAGAAATTATAATTTAATGCATACTTTAATGTAGCTGGGAGAAGGCGAAACATATGCTACATATGTGGCATAAATTAGCACTTAACTTTTTTGCTTTTTAAGTTACCATGTTTGTGATAAAAAATATTAAGGATACTTTATTTTAACAAAAAAAAAAGTATACTTGTTAATAACCTCAAAACTCAACAGTTTTCGAGATAATCGCAATTTACAAATCAACTACATAATTCAGATTTACCGCAATTACTCCACGCAACGAAAAAAAATTAGACAAAAACATCAATACTTCTGAATTTTGGTATAAAATGCCTTTGATAAGTTAATAGTTAACGAAATATTAAATAAAATAAATATATTAGCAGGGTAGTTAATAGTAGGATTTGACAAAATAACAGTATAATTGGATTTTACATAAAACATTTTACGTTTTGTATTAGATTAAAGTCATAATCAAAATATTTTATTTATAAAACAAATTAAGAAATAGTTAAACTAAATAACATTAAACTTTTTGTCAAAGTAACTGTTCGATATGTCCACCATTTTCTTTAATTCATTTGTCAATACATTCCATAAAAGAACGTCTCATATTAAACAGCATCATTGGTTCTAAAGAAACTGTTGCAGTTTTTATTATAAGTATTATAAGTAAAATAATAAGTATTCTTTTGGGATTTTTATGCATTAAGTAGTTATAATAATATCTCACCACATGACCAAGGAATATGACTACCACGAACAATCCAACGTTCAGGAACATAGTATTTAAGTATAGGCTATTCCACGAATATACGACTGTTTTGGTTTACTGCGAGAACGAATATTTTACTGTGCAAGTAGAAGTATGAAGGTCAATTGGTCTAATCATTATTCCAATAAAAAGGGTCTACTAGTATGACATCTAAACTAAAATTATTTCAGTTAAAATCTACAAATAAATACAACGACGTCTACGAAGCTAAATGTGTTCATCAGACATTTGGGTAAGCTTTCCGTGAAATGTAAACACCAAATAGGCGTGCCGGGTTTCTTTGATATAACACATTTTATTGCTTTATGAGGTATTACAACTGTAATAATAAGAAATATACTATTTTTATTATAAATGAAAAGAAATTGGCAGAACGATGGTTCACAAACCAGAAAAAGGATCTAATATTTCACTTTGTTAGTTTTAAATATTTGTTTGCTTTGAGTTTATGTTCTCTTAAAAGTTCCGAAAGTAACGGGTATAACATACCGGCTATTGATAGTTAAAGTACCGAGTCGTTAGAGATATTAAAAAGTAACGAAAATTTATATACAGTTTCATATATCGCCGACTGATTATGGCTGTGAATCTGATCGTTGATGATAGTTTTAGAAAATTAAGAGAATAAGTGAATTAGTAAGTTTTTTTGTTTTTTTAATATTAATTGAATATTCGACTAAAAAATTTACACTATTTGATCACTTAAGTATTGTTACATTTCATTTAAATCACATAATTCAAAAACCAACTTGTTTACAATGAAATAATTGAAATGAAAAAATAAACTCCATGTATATCATGACTTTATATTTAAATCTAAGGTTAATATCTGTCGTAACAGTATTTTAAAAATGGGGAGAATTTATTATTGTACAATTCAGTACATTGGACCATTTAAATCGACACCTTAAAGCGAATTTAAAACAGTCGTATATTCGTGGAATGGAGTATATATTCTCACTGCCCTATAATGTGGTGGTGTACCGTCTTGCATAAACTACATATTTTGCCTTAAGTTTGATGACATTAATTCTTCCAATAAATCAATAAAATCATTTTATAATAAATGTAAATAAATCTCACCATTCACATTACAAGGTAATTCGCATGGCCGTAAAAAATAATTACCAATGGTTCCAAACCATACGTTTATTTAAAATTCATGTTTAAAATGCATATCGTATGGTTTGGTACCATTTGTAATTATTTTTTACGGACATGGGAATTACCTTGTAATTTGAATGGAGAGATTTATTTACATTTTTTATAAAATTATTTTATTGATTTATTGGAAGAATTGTCATCAAACTTTAGGCGAAATATGTGGTTTATGCAAGATTGTGCATCACCATTATAGAGAGACTGCAGTGAGAACAGAATTTAATACAACTTTCCTGAACGTTGGATTGTTCGTGGTAATCATATTCCTTGGTCATGTGGTGAGATATTAATATAATTATTTAATTCATAAAAATCCCAAACGAATACTTTATTATTATATTATATTTATTATATATTATACTTATTATAAATACTGCAGCAGTTTCTTTAGAACTAATGATGCTATTTAATATGAGACTATCTTTTATAGAATGTATTGACAAATGAATTAAAGAAAATGGTGGATATATCGAACACTTTAACACCGGTAACTTAAAGAGCAAAAAGTTAAGTGCAAATGTATGCCACATTTGTGGCGCCCTATATCAGCTACATTAAAGTATGCATCAAATTATAATTTTTGATGTTCAGTAGTACCTAGTTATAAATTTTGATACATAAATGTTCACAAACATAACAGTTATAGCAAAAATTAAAATTTTAAATTTCATTTTTAACACCCTATATATTTCTTAATATTAACATTTTATTAAAGCAATTTGGCTTAAATCGTAATATTTTAAAGTGTATAATCTACGGTTTCTTTTTGTGCAATTACTTAAAGACCACCCTGTATAATTATTTACAATAATTTGTTTAGATGGTCAATTGAACCGTTGCCCAATTACTTATCCGAAACTCGTGTAAATTCACCAAATAGACTTTAGTAGGATACTGGTACCTATTTATAAAATAAAACAATAATAAAATGAAATTGTATAATTTTTAAAATATTTTAAAAGTACAATAACAAAAACATATAAGTCTAAAATAATAATATGCAATAACCTACTTATTAAGTTCACAAACAGTCTTCACTCTGATAGTAGATGTATCAGATATATCAGTGCTACTAAAAGGCTCTACATATTCTTGTCTACTGTCAGTTGTCACAGATGTTTCTAAACAATTTTTATTGGTCACCTTTACTTCGGGAACTGTATTACCTTGTAAAGAATCGACTTCAGATTCTAATTCAATAGTCTCACTATCTCTTTCAATATTTTGTTTTACCCTGGAAGAACCATTATTATCATTGGGATTATGAAGATTGACATAATCTTGTTCACTTATCTGACATTCCCCGTTTTCTTTTCCTTCTATTTTTTTACTATCATTTGGATTAGTAGTGAGTTTAGTTTGTTCTTTGACTATGTCTTCAATATCTTCATTAGAGATGAAATCATCTTTCAAGTTACGATTTCCCTCCGAATTTTCAGATTCTATTGTATTTATATTAATATCGTCAGTAATTATTTTTTCAGAATCGACGTTTGAACTATTTTCATTTCCCTTTTCAGTATTTACCTCCATACTAGAAACATCTGTGATGTTCTTTTCTATATCTCTAGATTTAATATTCTCATAGTTATTACTATGACCCTCAACAACTTCTACATTATTTATTTGAGTTTCCCCATTCTGTTTTTCTTCTGAATTTTTATGGCTTGAATTAGTAGCAATGGTAAGATTTTGTTCCTCGTCAACATCGTGTTCCTTTTCTGATTGGGAATGTTCTAAATTTAAAGAACGTTCGTCGTCATTAGAGGGGCAACCACCATTCAGTGTATCATTAGATTCGTCCATAATATTTTTATAATACTCTTCTGTACTTTCAGAATCCATGGCGTTTGTATTATTATCATTAGTAGTTTCTTGTTCTGTATCACTCATCAAAATTTCTTTATCTGTGATATCCTTTTGAAGAATATTTGGAGTTTTGTTAATATCCAAATTATTAGCAGATTCTTCCTCAATACATTGATCAGATGTTTGGTTTTCTATATTATTAGTCAGTTTGGATGATACATCAGCGGAAGCATCGGTATTATCAAAATCGTGTGAATTAGTAGATGTACAACGTTCATCACTGCTCGTTTCAGATATTACAGACACTTGAGCTGTTAATTCATTCTCATTTTGTTGCTCAGTGGCATTATCTAGCATTTCTTGTTTGATGTTTACGCGTTCGTTTAATCCACTACTAAAACTAATATCGCAGCAACTTAAATCAGTCCATTTCTGTAATGTTTTGTTTCTAGAGATTTCGCTTTTGTTTTTGAATGAAGCATCATATTTATATGACGCGTTAAACGAAGTTCCACAGTTAATCTCGACAGGTATTTTGTGATAATGTAAATTCTGTTTTAAGTGTTTTAGTTCAATAGATAGATCAGTGTGATGGAACTTTATTAGTGCATTAGTCGGTAAGTGAGTTTGGGATACACTACTAATTTTTCGATGCATTCTATTATATTGTTGTAACATGCTTTTTATCATTTTTGCATCATTAGTATTTTCTGTGGGAATCGTACTATATATTTGGCTGTTGCGTATATTAATTTCAATATTTAGATCATTTTTTAATTCTCTTGTTGAAGTTTTATCTGCATCCGGTTTTTTAATCTTTGAAATTTCCGTCTGACATTTCGGGGTGGTACTATTCTTCATTTGAAGAGTTTTATCTGCATCCAGTTTTTTAATCTTTGAAATTTCCGTCTGAGATTTCGGGGTGGTACTATTCTTCTTCTGAAGAGTTTTATCAGCATCCAATTTTTTATTCTTTGAAATTTCCGTCTGACATTTCGTGGTGGTACTATTCTTCTTTGGAACAAGATTAAAAGCGGCGAAGGCATTTTGGAATTTTTGTTGTATTTTTACATTTTGTTCTATTTTCTGAAGTGGTATATCGGGCAAGTGGGCCATAGATTTCATTATTCTGTACACTTTACAATTATTATTAAGGTGGATATCTTTTGATTTTAAAGACCTAAATTTAACTTTACAAAACTGACAGCGAAGGTGCTTACGCTGGTGTCTATTCAAACTAATCGCTTGGGAAAATACCGAATTGCAAATATTACACATATGCATTTCTTTGGATTGGGCAAATGATAAATCAGAACCCGCATCACTGATTGCCGAAAGAGCTGGACTTGGAGTTGAAGAAGATAAATCGTCACTAATATCAATGTTTAACGGTTCCATATCATTTTCAGGTGAAGAACTGCCACTAGATATCGTCCTTTTTCGTTTTCGCGTATTTGAAACTCCCACACTAACTTCCAGACTATCAGTCTTTTGATCGAAACGTTTTTTATTATTAGAATTTTTGAGTGCATGAAAGTATTCAGGAATTGTCTTTTTCTTTATAAAATTGGATATTGTAGCTGTTGATGTACTCTTCATGGCAACTCTTCGTGTCTGGGTCTTCAGTGCCATATTTATATACTTCTGCATATTTAAATTTCGTTCGTTAAAATAATTTTCAACTTCATCCATACCCATAACTACCCTAGGAGATAGGTTCGATTTTATGCATATTGAGGGCAAACGTATAGTGGGATACTTTTTGAAAATTGGCGTAATACTCGGATGAACTAGGTGTTTACTACGTTCTTTTGGTTTAGCGTTAATATCAGAAGATGCTTTTTTAGCTACTCCGCAATTGTCGTCTAGTTTGCCATCTTTCTTACGTACATCTACTTCACCGTTGTTAGTTCGTCGATTTTTTGTAATCTCTGCATATTTTTCCTAAAATTGATTTTATGTTATAAAATAAAATTACAATAAAACAGTTTAAAATTACCTTCAGTCGGTTATCGTTTCTTATAGATTGTTCTCTAAACTCAAACATTTTTACTATATTGTTGATGCATTTATTGCACATTTTTTGGGACACCTTATCTTCTTTGCTGATCTGTAACAAAATAAAATAGCGGTAAATAAATTAGTAAGCACATACATACCTACATACATAAATTACATTCTTTGTATAGTCGGCACGTAATTTCGTGAGAAAATTTACAGAGACCAAAACAAGCAAAATACTAGTAAAATGGCAACGCTGTTAGAGTTACCACTCCTTTATTGTAGTATATAGTAGTAGAACAGTAGCGTAGATATCTAATTTTAAATTAAATAAAAGTTTTTACTTTTATTTAATTTTATTTACCAAACAGTTTCATTTTCTATAAAGTTTAAATAAAAAATATCGGTGTTTTTAACTTCTCTTATATATCTTGGGAGTGATAACACTAATCGACTCGACTGAACAGAACTTATTGTAAAATAATAATATCTATATAAAAACTTGTTAATAATAGTAGTTATTCAGCGAGAATGACAGTGACAGTTTCAGTTGACATCCTCCCCTAAAACATTAATAATTTTTGTCCTATCAAGAAGTGTGTTTATACCCTGTTTTCAAAGATATATAAGCAAAATGAGAATATCTACAATTAAAATAGAAATAAAGGTTTCAACTAACACCTAATAAATACTTACTATCTACTCAGAATCGCTGTTATCACTAGTATCACTCGTATCATCTAAATTTATATGTAATTTGTTAATGCTGGTAAATATTTAACATAGATATTTTCCACTCCGATCACATGTTTTATTTTTATTACATTTTTCCAGTTGGTTGCTGTAATTTTTGTGACTTCTCTTCTAATTAACTGGAGAACAGTAGACAAAAAATTTTGGAGCAACGTTTCTTCGTTATATTGCCTTTAAGTTGAGCCCATATTAACTCTATTGGGTTCAATGTACAATAATAAGGAGGAAGTCTAAACACAGTATGCCCGTTACTACGAGCACAGTTGTCAACAACATATTCCTTTTCGTACTGTTTACTATGAACAACCTCCAACAATTGCTTTTTAATATAAGATGTCTCAAAATAAAAATCTTCCGTGAATAAAAAATCCTGAATTTTTAATTTATTCCAACTATTATTTGAAGTTTTTTTCATTAATCTTGAATGATATGATGTGTTGTCCATGATAATCACACTATCTTTAAGTAATTTCGGAAAAAGACATTTTTCAAACCATGATTCAAAAATTGAACTTTCCATATCGTCATGATAATCCAGAGACGCGTTTTTAATTTGTTTTGCAGATATTAATAATGCATCGTCGACCCATCCATTTTCTCCACCGCAGTGTAAAATTATAATTCTCTTTCTTTTATTGGGCGGTACTGAGTTGAAACACTTTTTGTTATTATTTGTCCAACTTTTTTTTCACGGTGTCATGAGTATCATACCAGGTCTCATCTAAATAAACAATATTTCGTTTAATTTTTTGATACTCAGTTATCTGTCTGATATAATTGTTTCTTAAAGAAATTATTCTAGTACTTTCCATTAATGTCTGTCTCTTGTCTATAGTTTTGTACTTAAAATTATTGGCTTTCAATAGTTGGAAAAATATTAGCCGCATACATTTGGTATATTGTTCTAGTTATAGATTCAATTAAGTGCGGTTCTATTTTTCTGAATTTGTGACAAGCCTTTCTCTTCTGTCTAGAAGAAGATGTTTCTCCTATAATTTTGTAGTGGGTTGCTTTGGGCACTCTGGTTAAAAAACATGTTTCTGCAATTGCCTCTGAATTAGACAATTCAGCACACAGTCCTTCATAAACATTTTTTAGCATACGTTTGGCATTATCAGAAAGGTATTGAAAATGTCGCTTACGTTTTACTACACGCCTTTGTAAATCTTCCAATCGATTAGAGGGTTCCATTGTCTCTTCAGCTACATAATTATTATCGCACCACGGACGCAATATTTTAAAATTATCAAACGTATAAAAACATAGTCACGTAAAAACGTATCAAAAAAAGTAAAAAACGTAAAATACAAAATGTTTTCCGTATAAAGAACACTGAAAAAAGTCACTACCAAACTAACTTGCGGTTCACTATTTGAAATTTGAATTTAACTGAACGCTGTAGCAGTTATGATTTTACTAAAAATATTCTTGTCTCCCAAAAATCTGTTGGTCATCTCCGCAATTTAAAAATAAAATATAAAAATTTGCCTACCTAAGTTTTCCCCGTCCCGTGCCTTCGGCACTGGACGGTCGAAACCTGATCCCTTATTTTATGACTCCGTAAGCTCAGTCAAATACTGATATAATCTTACCCCAAGTATGAATAAGTCTACCGACAAAAGATATTGCATTATGATTTGTCATAACAGCGATATCCGATGTTTTTATTGGCCGTTAGTCCACGTGGACTTGTCATAAGTTCGATGAAAACTTAATTGGTTGATTGTTCATATCTGGTTCATATTTTAAAAGATTATACCAGGCACGTCTGAATGTTAATATCGAGTGGAATCTGGAAACTTTGTATTATTATACGTCTGAGTCATTGATAATTTTACAGACTCCTGGTAGAGTACCTTTTTGTTGAATGATTTTATTACAGATACATATATTTTTGCACAGTCTCACGGAAATACGAGATACGAGGCTACTATACTCGCTCGACGTTCTTGGAAAGAATTTTTAAACTGTAAATATGTTTGAAAAGAAAACTTTATATCCTGATCAAATCCCTTCTTTTTATTTTCACAAATCCTAACACGGAATTCTTGTTTTTTTTTAGTACATTACGCTAAATACGATAGACGTGATTAGACTAGGGTGACCAAACGTTTCGTATTTACGTTGGGTTGATTATACCCTTTTGTTACGTCTCTCCTGAGGCCGCCTGCCCTCTCCACGAAAGTTACTCGCTCACTGCCGTCTTTCCCTCTCCAAGACAGTTGAACTCGCCAGCTATCCGGAGTCAGGAGTCCACTGGAGTCAGACAAGTCGGAATGACTCTCATAGTGTGATTAATTACTAATTATACCCAACCGACAGTGCAAGTTGAAGTAGTATTCCAAAGAATGGAAGTATGACAATGAATAAATATTTAAGTTTATCTTGAACGATGTAATGTAGCGTTCTCTACTTTCTCAAAGTATTGGTTGAAATAAATTGAGAATTGATTTAAATGGCAGCTTACTGTTTTTCATTGGAAATATGCCAGAATTTTCCTTTGCAATCTTAATTTAACATTTTAATTTCCACTAGGGAAATAATTTTATGTAAATAAAATTTATTAATGTTTCGTATTTTAAGTACGATTTTCGAATTGGAAATCTAAATATCAAAATAAGCTTATTGTAAAGTCACATTGTGCCTTATTCCCAATAAAAATAATAAACTGCATTATGACGCCACAATAAAAAACTTTTTACAAAATTAATTGGCTTTGTTGAGTCGTTAAAGTAAGGACACTGTAGTAACGAGAAAAACACCAGAACAGAACTAGTTTGTTATGTCATGCGAATTGCACGGTTTATAGTGGGTTGTACTTTCATAAAGTATAATAAATAAAGACAGTCCGTACTAGAAAAGCATTAGGAAGGAGCAGGTGTATTATATTACAGGGTATCCCTGGGGTACCCCAGGGATCTGTCTTGGGTCCGACGCTATGAAATCTGGCATATGACGGGGTTATGCACTGTGAATACGGAGCGGGTGCAACCCCCTTCGCATTCGCGGATGACCTCGCTGTACTGTTAGTAGCCCGGGATGAGCCAGATCTCAAATACCGGGTTCGGAACGCAGGTGGCTTCGTAAAGAAATGGATGACACAGCACGGACTAGAACTTGCGACAGAGAAAACCGAAGCCATCATTCTGAAGGGGACAAGGAACAGGCAAGGTGTTGAATTAAAATGTGCGGGAGTATGTCTAACACCCAAGATACAAGTAAAGTATCTAGGAGTGACATTGCACCAGAATGGAAAATGGGGGGAGCACGTTCGGGAGGTGGTCCGAAAGGCTGCGAATAGTGCGGCTGCGTTGGGGAGGGTGATGCCGAACATTGGAGGAACCAAATCCGAAAGGAGGAGGGTCTTACACGGTGTTGTACAGTCTATCGTCCTCTGCGCGGCACCAGTCTGGAGCGAGGCGGTAGAGATAACAGCCTATAGGAGTCTCATGAAACGAGTGGAGAGAACAAGTCTGTTGCGAGTGGCACATGCGCCTACAGGACTGTGTCTGCGGCAGCCTTTAGGACCATCACTGGATGTGTTCCGTTGCATGTTTTGGCGGTGAAAAGAAAAGAGCTTTATGAGAGAAGAGGCCCAAACCTTACTGTGGCTGAGAGAAGACAGGTAAGGGAAAGTTCAGTTGAAAGATGGCAAGAAGAATGGAACAACACGGAGGATGTGGCACAGTGGACGAAAATGCCTATACTGTGGATACTCGGACACTGTGACACATACGATGTTAGATTGCAGCAGATGGATAGTGGAAAGGAGCAGAATGGAGAGAGAGACAGGTGTGAATTTTGTTATAGTGAGAGAAGTGATTGAGAGCATGATTGAAAATAAATAAGGTTGGATTAATATACACAGCTATATCCGTGCAGTGATCAAGAAAATGGAAGAGGAAGAAAAACAGCTGGACCAACGGCAAAGGTAGAGTGAATGATGCTGAAAGGTGAAGTTAGAACAGTGGGTCACACTGGTTGAGTTAGAATGCGTGAGTCTGACTGTGGGGAAGGAGGAAATGTCCGTTTGGGAATGATGCCGAACTAGGAGCGATAAGGGTCTTCTGCGCGCTGCCTGGAACGAGACAGGGAGCCTCCTTGCTGATGAATAGAGTGTGGATGTGTATAAATGGAGAATGAATGAATAAAGGTAGTGCTTCGGAAGTGATGCCGGCCTTAACAGCGACCATTTCGCTTCCGGGTCGCTGGATGACAGATAAGGGTCTGGTTTAGCATGTAGGCGTTCGGCGTAGACTCGGCGAGGAGAGGGCATTTTAAAGTACCTCGGGAACTATCGCCGGGAGTACGAAGAACGAATCCTGCACTAAAGTTAGTCAGGCGGCGTCCTGGACTGAGATGTCTTTTGAAGATTCCAAACCCCCCTCTATAAAGACGAAAAAAAGGTGTATTATATTAAATTTACGAAACTGGACGAAAAATTACGTCTTTCAATTAAAAATAAGATATTATTTGGTATTTTCCAAATAATATATCTGAAACGATATTTTTGTTTAGATTTTTTGGAGGTAGTAGGTCTGAAAATAAAAAATTTGTTCTATAAAAATAAAATCAAATAAAAAATATTTCCAATACTACTGGACTACTTAAATGTTCAAACAGACCACCAAATTGTAACGAACAGTAACCAAATTTATTATACAAAGCATTTCTAATGGTTTTGGCTAAGTTCCTCAAGTTGGTGGCTCGCTCGGACTCATGCCTGTACAATTTCGTTTTTAGCATCCCCCAAAAATAAAAATCTAGAGGAACTAAGTTGGATGACCAAGGGGGCCATTTTATTGCACCGTCTGTACTAATGACACGTTCAGCAAAAATTAACACTAAATAGTCTCTGACGGCTTTTGCATTATGTACAGGACAGCCGTCTTGTTGAAACCAAATTTCGTTGAAGTTAATTTGAAAACGTTGGAGTGCAGGAATAATTTGATTTTGCAGTAATTGGAGATATTTGACTGCGTTTAAATTGCCTGCAATGAAAAAAGGGTCAATAATATGGTCTCCCAAAATTCCAGTCCAAATATTCAATTTTTGTGGATACTGCGTACTTACAGACACACTCAAATGCTTATTCTCCTGAGACCAATAATGTACAACGGATGGATAATGTTTCTTGTAAATTGTGAAGGAGGATCATCTGTAAACAAAGTATTTTTTAAAAAATTATCTCTCCATCATAATTTCACAAAATTGCATTCGTTTAAATTTATCATCAGGAAATATTTCTTGCACTTTATAACAAAGGTAGTTGATTCTTTTCAAAATATTCCTCACTGTTTTTGCATTCAAATCAACTTCATCAGCAATTTGTTTACTTGAACACGGTGTTCCTTCAGCCAATGCACAAACTTGAATTTCTCCCATTTCTCGTTCTTAAGAAATTTTCTTTTCGCGAGGTTGATCTGATGGGCAGCATTTTTTACATCTGCCATTAGCACAGCCAAACTTTTCAAATTAATGAATAATGACTAATACAGTTTTTCTATAGGTATTGGCCTATTTTCAAAAGCCATAATAAATAAATTTATGGTTTCTTGTTACCTCCAAAAAGAAATACGTAGCATCGGGTTCGGACTGTCTCGTATGCAATTTACCATTCAAGAGAAGGGACGAATAGCGATGTTGCCAAAATTATCTTGTTTTATTTAGAATTTGGTTACAATTTCGGCAAATAAAAATGCGAATCTGTAAATTTTTCATGGATTTAAGAAATTTTGTACCAGTGTTTGTGTCAATGAACGTTTCATTTTTTTTTAATCAAATTCAATATTTTAATTCAAATATGTAACAAGGCAACCCTGCCGCCCCTTTCTTACGTATAAGCTGGATCGGAAATAATCGTCTGGCGTTCACTAATGGGCGTGTATAAAGAATGTGGAGGGGAGACCAAGAGGAAATATAATTGTTTTCTTTGTCTATTAGCTAAAAATATGATTTTATATCCGTGTTAGATATCCTGTTAAATTCTACTATACCGACCATAAATTTTACCTATACCGTATATAAGATTTATGTTATAAGGTAAAGATTAATTTAAGTACAGAAGCACAATGAACGAAATCCTGTATGTGTTCTTACCTGGTGCTGATAAAAATAAACTTAAAATGATGCGTTTAATTCGAATTTTTCCAACTTCAACTTATAACTTTCACCCATCCACAGAAAATAACCAATTGATTTCTCCGATTTGGAAAACGATACCGACTGCTTGTAAGGTTGGTAAAATCCGAAATACATCACTCACATTTTCTTCTGTATTGTAATTTCCATTTTTTTCCAAGTTTAACTATGGTAAGTACTAGATATATAAATCCATTGTTTGAAAAAGTATTCGGGACTTACTTAATATCTTATTTTTATTATTCAAAAATATGACCTTATTTAGTTATACATATTTAATCATAATATTAGCTTATTATAATATGGCTTTAGTTAAAGGTGACACTATCTATCTATCGTCCGTCGGCAAATTCAAACAAAAATATAACTTCCAGACCATCTTTTACCCCCTTTAGTCCAGACAAATTAATATTTATGTATTTAAAATATTTTTTTACCACCAAAAATGAGATATTTTAACCAAATAATAATGCTTTAAATACAATGTGCAGAATAATTTTGAATTACGTTCCGCTAATAAACTTGCTTTTTGCCCTTAAAAGTAGAAAAAGTTTCAATTATATTGCTTAATATTTCGTCTAAATATAATCGTCTAACAATTTTAAAACTGTACTAATGCCCAAGTATTAATTTTTTAATTTTCAAGTTTTAAACTGATTGATTTACGATGAGTAATCCGGTTGTAAAAATACCGGCATGTGTCTTATCTGAGGGACTGTACTTGCAAATTTTTAGTTTGGTTGTATCTTCGCAACTAGCTTGTTTATAAATACATGTGCATTGCTTTAATTTTGAGTTGTGTTGAAATTTTGTTGTGAGCAGTTATAATAATCGTAGTATTTTTTTGTTGTTTGTTTTTTTGAAACTGTCTATTTGTGTATAAAGAAAATGTTTAGACCACGGGAAAAACTACCTACAGTTTTTCGTCCATGGGAGCAAGAGAACCCAAGTAGTAGAGAAAAAATAGTAGTCAACAACCTTTAAAGTGTAAGTGATACAAAAAACAATGACACTGAAACTGTAACTGTTGAAAAGTGTTTAAGACTTCCAAAGAACAGGATTGTTTTGAATGAACAATCTAAGAGAATTTGTATGAACGTTTACAAAAATAATCTCAAAAATAGTTGTAAATGCAGTATTATAAGAAAGCGCACACTAAGTGTGCGCTCATAACAAGGCGCCGACCATAGGATGGTATTATAGTATCATCGCCATGTAAAATAAACGCTTTATTTTAAAAATTCCAGCGTTCACCGTCAAAGGGTAGCGCCCAGCCTCGAGCCAGGTATCGGACCATAGACTTGGAGAATAGTATTCCAGCTTAGTATTTTTTCGATTCTCGTCCCTAGACTGACGACGCACATAGGGGTATTTGAACGATTTAGGCGGCCAAAATTATTTTTATAGTGTATTGTATTTTAAAAAATGTTATTAAGCCGGACGGATAGTTTTTATTAAAAAAAAAGTTATTAACAAATATATACTTTATTTTAATACTTTTGTTATTATTTTGAAATCAAAATATTAACAATATTACTAATCCGATATAACTTACTATCTTAGAGTATTTGTTATGATTGCTGTTAATAACATAGTAATTAAACACTTATGAGAATGCCTTTGTCCAGCAGCGGATGCAAATATACTGAAGAAGAATAATCACTCAGAATCACTAGTATCACTTTCACGATCATCTAAAGGCACATTTACTCCTTCGCTTCCGGAAGAGTATCCAGCTGGGTTGGGATCTGTAGGTAGCAGCATTTGCAATGTTTCAGATAAGAAACTACTTTTCTTTCTTTTTTTTATTTGCCTCCTACAACTCATCAAAGGGTCCGAACTCAAAAGTAGGCGATTGAAAATATCCCTGTTGCAGCTTTCTCTTGAAAATTTCCGTGCGAAATCTTGGCGATAAGACCGGAAGTGCTTGTTTCGCGCTTCTGCGGCTTCTTCAGATAGCTGCCCAATTGGCAATAATGCATTTTTTATAATTATTGCACCATGCATGAGTATTTTGTGCAATGTGGGCGTCATGGGGTGCCATGGATAGAGATCTATATATAAACGAGCAGTTTCTTTTGCGTAAGTATCGTATTTATCATGGTCAATTTTGTGACCGCTTGAAATAGTCTCCAAAATCACTTTTAGTCTGTATATTAATTCGAAATTAATACCTGTAATTTCTGAAGCAACTTGGGGATTCTCGAAAAATCTACGGCTTGTATTTCCGTCATTTGTATTGCCGAAATTCGCCTATGGCATGTCCACAAGCAATCCAGTTTCTTTACGAAATCTCTCCTGGATTTCTTTTTTCTTTTCTTTTTCCAAATGTTTTTCAGCTTCTGTTTTTCTTGCCCTATATTTTTTCACTGGCAATTTGTACGCCAAATGCAGAATACTTTCAAATACTCTTATTCTGGCATGTAATACAGAGAGTCCGAATTGAATTGCCCCATCATCAACACAGTTTGCTCTGTCTAAGTTATTGAAATCTTTTGAAGTAGCACCGCAAATATAACATCGGCTTGTCGATGTAGTTCCTGTGGCAGCATTGCAGACCTTTCCGTCCACCATTGTCATTATAAATTCATATTTGACTCTAAATTGTTGGCCACATAAGTCAAAATCGGTTGCAATAAGCGAGTTAATAGAATTATTGACATAATCAATTTCTTCTTTAGTGGTATCACTGGTCTCTTTGACAAACCTAAACCTTATTGGCCGACAAAACCTAGGAGAAGAGGGTGTGGGGTTTTCCCATACAGTTTTTTCATTTTTTTGTCCACATACAAATTTTAAAGGAACAAAGCAGCTTTGAAATATATTGGAATCACTGTCCTCATCACTATCGAACTTTTGTTTGTACTGCGATTGCTGGGACCCATCACAGCCCCATTTGCAAATTAATTTTAGCGTTTCTCGTTCTTTCTCTTTTAACGATAGTAAAACTTCTTCTAGGTACTCCGATAATCGTCTAACGGTAAGGTCGATCAAAGGCTGCAATTTAGCTTCCGCACTAGTGCTAGTTACAGTGCAAGCTTCAGGTGGCGGATAGCATTTCTTTTTTTCTTTTTGTAGCAGACTGTAACACGGAAAGAAGTTTTTATTCGTGCTTCTTATTACATCATATTGTGCTCGTGTTAGGTCTGCGTCTATGAACATTTGGCTGGCTTCCTGGATAGTCAAAGGATTAATTTTATCTCTCAAAGACTTTGTGTGATTGTATGCCTTTTTATATTTTGATGCGCGAGTTGGCGAACATATCATTCCTTTGAGTACATTGGAAGCGTCTCTCTTTCCTGTTTCTTGTAACTTGACTTGAGCAGCATGCACTAGAGTATCTTCGTCGAAGTTGGAGCGAATATCTTGTGTTCTCCTTCGTTTACTTCTTTCACTGAGATCTCCAAAAGTTTTATGAGGTCGTCCTGGCCGATTTGCCGTACTATCGGTAACAGGAATCGCAAAGGTCCCCTCGAGCCAAGAATCGTTATATTTAAGAAATACATCTTCTCTATTATGGGCTTTCGTCCATCTTTTCTTTATTTCTGACTTGAAATGCGCAAAATTACTTTTCAGTATTCCGATTTGGTCATTAGTGTAGTCTTCATTAGACAAAAGTTGATTTTTTAAACAATTTAGTTTTTCTTCTAAATTAGGTAAATTTTCATTTCTCATACGATCGAACAAGTATTTCCTGGTTACAATCTTCATCCCAGATGTACCCCCTGAACCTAAAACAAATAAATATTTCGTTTAAGGCAAAAACAGATAAAGAATATTTTCGGAAAATTTAAGTCCTTAATTCTCTCATTACCTTATAATTTTCAAAGTACAAAATTTTTAATCATCCGGGATTATCCGTGGCAAATTCTTTGACTTTCTAATAGCTGTAACATTGAATTATACATAGTAATAAAAATAATTGCCCGATCTATTCCGATAGAAATGAAAATCTACCACACAAATAATTTTTTTTGAGAAAATTTGGATCAAAAACAACTTATTTTCAGAGCTATAAAAGTAAATTATTAAACCAATAAATCAAATAGATTTTAATATATAGTATAAGCTACTAACCTCTTGTTTGAGAATCCATAATTTTTTTCTACACAAACAAACTTAATAAAGTAAAATATCACTTTGTAAATAACGTTTATAGGAGCGCCGAGAACCGATACACGTGCACGAGGTGATAAGATCTAATTCAGACTGACCGTGCACAAATGTGAGTGGAGGTCAGGGGTCGGAAGGGCTTGGGTACTATTCTCGGAAGGTTCTTTTACCTCAGGCATATATTTTCGTAGACGTATTTATTTTTTTGAAAAATCGACTTTTGGCCGCCTAAATCGTTCAAATACCCCTATGTGCGACGATCGACACTACGAGGTGCCGACTACCGAGCCTCGCTGCGACCATCGTATCGATGCCAGGTAAAATAAATATAAATATATATATATATATATATATATATATATTATATATATATATATATATATATATATATATATATATATATATCCGGTTTTTTAGGCGTTACGCCCGTCCGGTAGGGATCTATGGAGGAGTATCACCGAGCCGCAAGCCCTTATCTCTTGCCGTACTGCTCCACCATAGGCCGATCAGATCCCAGCATATCCTAGTCTAAGCCGCAGATTTATCTAGAATTTTAAACTGCTGCGTTAGACTTTTTGTTTTCTATACACCGAGCTGGGCTCGACCCACATCCACTAAACCATTCGACAGTGAAGCGAATGAGAGGCAGCCGCACAGCCCGCTGAGCTATCTGACCGACAGGTAAAATAAATACAATATTTAAATGCGAGCATTCTCTTCACTGTCAGTACCATGATCTAGGCGAGGATACCATGCGATGGTCTCCGTAATGAACGCACCCTAAGGTTCCGAGAGGTGCACCAGTCCCAGAAGCCGCTGTCCATCGGTCTAGATATCGGCCGCATTCACAAAAGGTAAGTAAAAGTACAGAGAAAGTTAAAGGGTGTTGAAGTTACAAAATAAAACCAATTTTTTAAATATTGCTCCAAAACGATTTAAAACTTTTTTATAAAAATTTATATTGTGTTCGCATGATATGGCTAATAAAAAAATAAAGAGTCTTCAAACTTCCCCCAACTTTTTTGTAGTATAATATTGGATTAAATTAATAATTGGTCAATGAAATAAAATACCTATTTTACAACTTTTTGTCTTGTGGTTTTTGTAAATTACCATCATTAATTTAGAAGATACATCCACTTTTTTAAGTTTCAAGCTAAAATACGATATTAATTTTCACAAATATCAGGTTTATTATTCCAATAGACAAATTGATATTGTGTTCTCTATCTTGACAATGGTTTGACAGTTACTATGGACGAAAGTTTTGTTTAAATTAATTTGATTGAAAATGAACATATACATTTTTTCTGAAACGGCAGATAAGCACTTAGTCTTAGGTAAGAATAAAAACTACTGAAATATTCATTGTGGCTACCTTTTTTGAATGTCAAGAGAATGGTGTTGCAACAGTAAAGCGTTATGCAGATATATCATTTTTCAAAGTAAAAACGTTGCATGTCACAATTTATATAAAGTGACGTCATATATATTTAAAATTTCTAGAACGTCAACCGTAGTGAGATCGAACACCATACTGGCATGACAAGTGTCAAGTAGCATCTAGCATGTTACTTAAAATGTAACCAATGCAAACGAATGATTAGAATGAATGACGTCACTGTCATTTTGGTGTGCGCTGAATCATTCGTTTTCATTAGTTTTTTCATAGGCGTCAACAGGGTATAATAATCAGAAAAATGTAATCATCATTATATTTGGAATTTTAGAATTATATTGATTAAATAACCAAAAACATTTGTTACTATTAAAAATAGAAATTTTAAGAAATAACTCTTTAAGTCTAATATTCCACACAATAATAATTTTAATTTAATAGATTAAACAATTGCACGCAACTGACACGGGAATAATTCAAATTTTAATGACAGTTCGGCGTATGGCAAAATTGTTTAACGTGTTGCCGCCTTTTTAGAGTAAGAATTTTGTTTATGTTTTGATTTCTTACAAAAGTTGATCATAATATATATTAATAAATTGTATTTATAAATACATATTAAATTTAGATCAATAGCTTTAAAAACTAATTATTATTGTGTATTGTGATTATGCTATGCCAAAACAACTAAATAGTCTGTAGAAAGCTGATAAGCTTTCATATAAGATAAATTATTTTGAATAAGAAATAATGGCGGGACGTTTTTACTATTAATGCTCTAAAAGAGGTAAGTTACTGTTAATATAATAGTTTGACAAATAGTTGACATTTTAAAAATTCCTCACTAACTATTCTGATCGTTTGACAACGCTGTGGGGTTCGGACGTTGTCACTAACTCGTCGTCACTTCTAACTCGATGGTAAAAATTCGATATCTTTTGATCAGAATATCCTACCGAAAAAAATCATAATGCGTTTTAAAAGTGAAGGGTGCAGCTTTCATACGCAATTTTTACATTTTGTCGCAAACGAAGTTAGTGTTTCATAAAGGTGTTATATATAAACGTTGAGCAAGTTTTGCAAATTTTTATGATTCTCATGAAATCAATCAAATTTATCATTTTCATTGATTGTCACTAAGGAATTTCCATTGTTAGAGACTAATTTTCAAAACCTATAGCATGAAGTTTCAGTTTTGAGTTTTTGCAACAAATTTGAAATATGTCTAAAAAATGCTAAATTTAAACTTTTACATTACAATTGATTTAAAACAGCTTCTTTTCAAATACATAAGTACGTTTTTCGAATCTACATAACTTTACAAAACCTTTCCCGTGTCTTGCGATCGTTTGTAATGTAAAGGTTACAAATTCAAACAACAAAAGTAACAAACTCATATTTCTGTCCAAAACTTAAAATCAATATTATAATTTTGTTCTGAAGCTATTTTCTTATGGCACTTTAAATTAATTACTATTTAACTGGGAATAAGCCACAATTAAAGATAAAAATACGTTTATTGACGTTTATTTATTTTTATTTTTAATTGTGGCTTATTCCCAGTTAAATAGTAATCAATATTATAATGTTATAGGTTTTGAAGATTGAGCTGTATTAACAAAAGTGATAAATTTTATTGATCTCACGAGCATCGTAAAAATGACAACTACCGCACAAAATTTATTTATTTAACACTTTTATAAAAACTGTCTTCACCTGTGAGAAAATATTGCTTTGAAAGCTCTACTCTTTACCTTTAAAACGTATGTTGATTTTTGTGGATAGGACACTCTGATCAAAAGATATCTAATTTTTACTGTCGAGTTGATACAACTTTTATTTAAAATTAATTTCGCGCGTAACTGACATTCAGAATCGCCGGCAGCTTCAAGGGTTGTTTCTGAGAAAACAGTTCATTCTACATAACAAGTGCTAATAAACATTTTTGTTTAAAACAGCTATTTGGAGGTAGGAGTGGTAAACTTTTTTGCATCTTTCTTGGGGTTCCAAAACTGACATTCTTAGCAAAATTCAGCTTGTTCCTATGAGTTTTACAGGTTGGATTAAAAGTTATGACAGAAAAAAGGCAAAAATTGTCGCATACCCATTTAATTGGAGAATTGTTAGAACCACTTGATTAGAGAAATTATAGAAACTTGTGTGAAAAATTACAAATTGTTTTTTTCAAGGGCACCTCCTAATATAAAATCAAACCACTAAAATGCTAGTTAAGATTGCAAGAGTTAGTTTATTTGAGTTACTAACACTGAGAGGTAGGAATTTTTGTGATATGTTTCCCACAATGAATCAGTCAAAATATTCCAGAGATGAGCAAAAACGAACTATACCTATGAAGTATTTTATTATTTAGTTTATAAATGGAATTTGAATATGCTCCAGCTGAGAAAGTTATGAAAAATTCAGGAAATAGTAGTTTTAAAAACTTATAGCAAATTGGACAATTTTTTAAACTTTCTGAAAATTTAGTACGTAACATTCAAAGATATCTCCAAAACAATGGTTCAAAGAAATATAGGATACCTTTTTTCTATTTTTGCCCATAGAACACTTGTAAAATAGCCCATTTGATTAATTTTGGTTTATGTTACTATTTTGGAGATAACTTTATATTTTTTATACCAAATTTTCAGAAATGTTTTTTTAAATTTAATATAATTATGAAGGTTATTTTTGCAATAATTTTGCAAATTTTAATTTTATTACAATGTGAATTAGTGGGTTTTTGTTGAATAAAACAACCAAACACAGATTTTTTGGCTTATTGAGATACTAATATAGGTTTATACCAAAAAAGATACAATTCAACAGTTATAATTAGATTTTTCAGCCTGCTAAATTTTATTGAAGTTTTGACTACAATAATACTTTCAACAAAAAGGTCAAACTAAGCATCTTAAAAAACTCAACCTGAAGGAGACAGAGTGAAGATTAAACCAGAACTGTATTGCCCTTCTGGGATTATACTCTTTAAAAATGTGAGCAAAGTGCTTGCTAATAAGAGCAACAAACGCAGGATTCTCTAAAAATTGTATCTCAACAGAAATTTTAAGTATGATATTCTCAAATACAACAGCAATTGTATTCTCAAATAGAAACCTGAATAACTGTTAGCTCACATTAACTAATTACATAACCTTAATAGCTCGCTTACTGGCTCAGTTAATGTACCAACTTACAAACCCTAACCTAGTCACCTAATCTCACTCTTTCACATAACCTAACCTGCCCTCCAACTACAGTTTTACACTGTAGTAAAAGTGTATACAATATGAACTTTGAAAAAACATTGTTATACTTTTTACATCCATTCGTTCCTACTGTAATGAACACTATGTAAAACAATTTGTTTTAATTAATATTTTATTGGTATATGATGAATATGCAAACACAATATAAAAAATTAAACCAAAAAAAATAGCAGTACAAATTAACTGAAGCAGGTTCGTAGAGCTGTACCATTATAGTTTACTAGTACCAACTATTGTTTTGTATATGTATATATATATATATATATATATATATATATATATATATAATATATATATATATATATATTTCTATAAACTGAAGACATTGTACTAGAATGTTCTGATACTGTTCTGTACAGAAATGTGTTTCTGTCCTCAATATGAATAAACCTATTGAATCTATTATTTTAAGCCTAAATGTGGCAATATTTTGACAGCTTTTAGGCCCATATTTATAAACGATGCTCAAGTATGGATCGATACTTGAGATCGACCTTGAATCAAATTTGTATTCTATAAACCGTTCTCAAGCACGAAGTCGAGCTTGAGAACGCAAAAATGACAGCTCGTACTCAAGCATCCGATCGACCTGCCTTGAGTACGGGATCCTAACCTAACTTGTTTGTTTATATTTATGAATATTTCCAATACAATATTTTCTTTGTTTTTTGAGATTAATATTGTCGTTCAACATCCAGGATAAAGTATTGGTAGCTTATTATTTGATCAAAGTTGATTAAAAGTTAGAATGGAAAGAGGGCAAATTCCAGAATTATTATGAATAGTGAATATGTTTGCAGTGCAGACACAATCTACTTACTCCAGTATTATAGCCAGGTATTTATTGATAATTGGCCAAATAAAAAATAGATTATTTGATAAATACATCTTTTTAGGCAATGATCAACAAAATAGATATAATAATAGTACACATGTAATGTGTAAATGGATATTTGGAACCTGGAAAATATGGTTTCCCTGTCTGCAATGAGGCCTACAAACCAAATTAAATACATATCTTGCATAATAAGTGCTACAGCAGTACTTTGCAATATATGTTTACAGGAAAATAATGATAGTGATGATGATTTTCTAGAAAGTAGTAAATAGAAACTTTAATGATGTGGAATGAGGTTTAAATTTTAGGAGACATTTTATTCACCAATGTTATGCATGGGAATGTAAATACAATATTGAATACTTATTATGTATGTTCTACCTTATTTCTCAAAATGTCAGAATGATTATCATTACTTGATTACACTTTTTGTTGTTTTTTTTATTTTATATCTTATCTTTGTTTAATTCAAAGTTGTTGATTTTGAGAATTAAATACCTATATTATATTAGATATAGTATGTTTTTGTCTTATTTATAAAAATGTGTTTGTTTTAATTTTAAAATAAATGAGGGTTTTCCCTCACTATGCTCAGACAACTCAAGTAAGTATGTCTTCTCTGAGTACAAGGAGTTTCCCTCATTTTAATTAAGTATTTATTCCTTTCATAAAACCTTTCCTTACCAAATAAAAATTAATACAAATTTAGAATATTAATATTCTTTATTTAAAAAATTATAGTTATAATTAAATACAATGTAAAATAGATTATTTTATTTTATAGCTTTATCAGGAGTAAACTGCACAACAATTAGAACATTACAAAAATATAAAGTAATTATATATATATATATATATATATATATATATATATATATATATATATTATATATATATATATATATATATTCAATGGTTGAATATCAGAGGTTTTATCAGTCAATAATTGGCAAATAAAAGTCGTCAACTACTTTATTGATTTATTTGAGTACGTTTCGCTTTTATTTTTAAAAGCATCATCAGTTCACTACAAATAAAAAAGATTTTAGCATATAAGTAAACAACCACCAGGGTTCATACTTACAAAAACAATTTGTAGATTTTTTAAAGGATGTTATAAAAACTCTATAATAACTTAACATTAAAGATTACAAACTAAACAAGAGAAACGAGACAAAAAATACAAGAAAAACAGTAAGAATACTATTGTTCATTTAATTTTAACCGATGGCTTCATTTGAATGCTAGTTTAAGCTCTTTCGAGGACGAAAGATATATATATATATATATATATATATATATATTATATATATATATATATATATATATATATATATATATATATATATATATATATATATATATATATCGAAGTAGCAGCAATTTATTACAAATTTTTAATAATTTTCTGTAAACAACATAAAAATATTATGAACTATGTATTGCAATCAATACTTAAAAAAACTGAAAAAGAAACATACATAATCAAAAAACAAAAGACTATACAACAAATAAAAAGGTAAAACCATATCTTACCAGCAGAAATTAAAATATTAACAATCTTAAATCTACATTAAATACTATCTAGAAATAAAATAAACAGGAACGAGAATAGAAAGAAAATAAACATGATTTTACAACAAAGTATATTTTTTTGTCTTTATAGAGGGGGGAGGGTCTGAAATCTTAAGGCATCTCAGTCCAGGATGCCGCCTGACTGACCTTAGTGCAGGATTCATTCTTCGTAGTTCCTGAGGTACTTTAAAACATCCTCTCTTCGCTGATTCTACGTCAAATGCCTACCTGCTAAAACAGACCCTACTCTGACATTCAGTGCTCCTAAAGTGAAAAGGCCACTGAAAGACCGAGTTAACACTTTTCAAACACTATCTTCAGTTGGGAATAAGCCACAATGTTTTGTATGTTATAGTTACTGATGTTTTAATCTCTATGACCAGATATTGTTACCAAAAATACAAAATTGTGATTTATTTTCAGAAAATAAATCACAATTTTGTATCTATGATAACAGCCTCTGGTCATATAGATTGAAAAATATCAATAAATAAACATATTATGGCTTATTTCTACATGTTACCTAAAACTGCAGAGTATCCAACAAAGGAAAAAGATCTTCTAGCGCCTGAAAATAAACAATTAATTATAGACAAATTCCAGTGACAAGTCAAACATGATAAAATCTATAACTACCCTTTTTATAGTCTATTAACTTCAATGAAGCTAATTCAGCTTCATCAATAGCTCTCTGCCTCTCCTTCTCATATCTTCTTCTAAAATCTTCATTTTCATCCTATGAATCTCGTCTTGCTGCCTGATGGTATAATTAGGCAGCAAGATGTTGACCTCAGGTTGGCAGTTATAATTTGTTGCTATGAACTCCCAAGCCATATTTTTCCCCATTGCTGAAGTGGAAAACAGTTTGTCCTTTTGTTCTCTATGAGTAAGGTGCATATGTACTGCTATTTCCACTCATCTAAAATTTACATAACCAATTTATTTAGCGTACGGCTTACACATGCAATATAATTATAATGATTGTAACGGATTACATACATATAAATATATCCAAAAATAAATATACATAAGCATATATTTTGAACATCAAAAATTATGCCTCAGACACAGTAACAAAATAGAAATTAATTCTGTAGAATAAATATTTTTTATAACATATTACATACCTTAAAATAGTTAATATCCAGTATTAATTTCAAACACAAAATATTAATATCAAACACAAAATTTCAGTAAGTAGCATAAACTAAATTTGGCGCTAAAAGTTTAGTCACAATTATGAGAAAATTGACAGAATCTTCTTTTTTTCGATGTTTATTCGTAATTTACTTTTACCGTACTAATTTTTTCTTGCTTGAGATCAAACTTGTACGAGAATACCCGAAGTATCGTTTATAGAACACAACAAATACTTGAGCATGACTTTGACGTAAGTTCGACTTGGCCAAGCACGTTCTCGAGCACGATCTTGAGTACCGACTATAAATACGGGGCTTAGGTACATATTTCACAAGATGCATATACACAAGTCTTACTGTGTTAATCCTTTATTTCCATTTTGAAAATATATCCAGTAGGTACCTATACAATTATTAATCTAAATAAAATCATGTAAGCAAAAATCTTTGAAACTATAACTATAATAAATATCAGTTAAGCTTATACTTTAGAATGTTTTACTTGAGAACTAAAACTTGAAAGGGACTTCTAATTACATAAATGTAGCTAGTAGTATTTTCAAAAAATAATTAATGATTTGATTTATGAAGTTGTGAAAGTGAATACACATTTTAAGAGCATGTATTGGAAATATACAGACATGCCACAAGAGAACAATTTCTGAACCTCTTGAGACTGTATTATTTGTATAAAAGTAGCTAATTAAATCTTATGATCATTAAACTAAATAAAAAAAAATCTTATGATGGGTTACCACTTTCACTGTAACTCCTTAACATTTCAGCCCATGTAAAACATTAAATGCTAAAGAAAAACTAATAAACTAATGAAGATAACAAATATTTTTTGTGTGTAGATTTACAATTTACATTTTTTGATTAAATATGTTCACAAAACAAGTCAGTTTTAACGGAATGAAACTAATTATATTACAAGTCTGCACTAATATTTTCTGTTTTTAACACTTTTTTACTCCCAACCAATGCACCACTGTGACAGATGAAGTTGACAGTTGTGTGGTTGCACTTGCGCATACTTTTGTACTTACGTTAGTCGTTAACCATGAATTATTATGCAAAAATTTTCGAAGTAGGAAAAATAAACTTTATGTAAACTGAATGATAATACATGACCATAGACTTGTTATTAACTAATATAAAATTACATAAATTCTCAAAACCAAAGATAAAAAATATTGGATACACCTCGTACATTAAAAAGTATGCATTCTAGTGCTTTAGTGTTACAAATCTTTAGGTTAGTTCATTTAGTTTTAACAAATAAACAAAATATGATAAAGCTTACCTGAATTGTTGTTAGTACAGTTACTATTTCCACTAACGGTTTGGGACCATCCATCTTATTGAAAACGGACACTAATTGTACAGTCCCAGAACATAATCGACAAATATTTTGAATATTGTCTAACTCTGAGTTTTTCGCCACTTCCAAATTCATTTTTATTTATTTAAACAATCTAAACAAACACAATACTTTCAATAAACCGTCTAATTACTACATAATACATTAAATTCAATTCCCACTTCGTAAAATCATCGTCACAACAAAGACTTAACAAACAGTAACAAATATGTCCCAGAGCCAGCTCCAGCTGGTATCTTAGTAATCGACTACGACCACTGTCGGATGGAGACGCCACAGTCGGTGATTTTCCGGAGTATACTATACGAGGTTATTTCGGAATGCATGTATTTCAAGGCACAAATACATGATCTCCCTTTACAAAAGTAAAGGTTAGTGAGATACAAGGAGGATGAAATATTTTTTGGAAAAGTACTTCTAATTAAGAAAATCATTACATGATACACTGAATTGTGTGTGATATGTATTTGAAAACAATTATATGTACAAGAAATAACTAAATTGTAAATTAACGTTATTTTATTAGTATTTTTTGTACAAATACATATTATACTGTTCAAAATTAGGTTTGTGATATACCAGGAGGATGACATATTTTTGGAAAAAATACCTACTTACTTCTAATTAAAAATTATTTAATAATGCATTTAAGTGAGTATTGTTCTGAAGCTATTTTCTTGTGACACTTTAATATTATTTTCCATCTTTAAGGGTTTAAACCACAATTTCAATTAACATTTTGTTTATTTTGATGATTCGTAAATTAAAGTATACACGAAAAAATTATTATAAGAAATATCTATTACCTTTATATTCGATTTGATGGGACAAGTACATATTTAATATTATAAACATATTTAATTAATTTAAAATATCGTAATTCTTACATCCACACCACGTTTTTGATTGTTGTACACTAACTACTACCACTGAAATGTTTTGTACACTATTTTTTAAAAGTAAAAATGTTGCACGACACAATTTGTATACAGTGACGTCACTTATATTTAAAATTTCCAGAACGTCAACCTTAGAGTTAAAATTTTCCTAACACATCTAATAATATAATACCTATGGTATAATAATCAGAAAAATGTAATCATCAGTACATTGTGAATTTTAGATAAGTCTAATATTAATAATAACAAAATAATATGTTTAATTAAATAAATTAGACAACTGTACGCAACTGATACGGGAATACTTCAAATTTTAATGATAGTTCAGCGTGTGGCAAAATTGTTTACAGTGTTGCAGCTTTTTTAGAGTAAGAATTTTGTTTGCGTTTTGATTTCTTACACAATTTGGTCATAATATATTATATATTATTAAATTGTATTTATAAATACATATTAAATTTAAATTAACAGCTTTAAAAGCTAATTATTGTTGTGTATTGTGATTGCGCTATGCCAAAACAACTAAATAGTCTGTAGAAAGCTGATAAGCTTTAATAGATTATTTTGAACAAGAAATAAAGGTGGGACTTTTACTATTAATGCTCTAAAAGAGGTATGCTTAAAGTTTAGAATATATAATTTTATAATAAAATGTTTCTTACTGTATTTAAGTCTATTGCAGTAGTCTTAAAACTAAGTGTATCTACTGTTAATAATATTTCTCAAGCTGATAAAAAAATGACCTTTTAAAATCAATTTTGAAAGTATGATTATTTCCTTTATTTAAAAAATTCAATTGACTACAATATTATATACTTAAGTAGTTGACATTTTAAAAATTCCTTACTTATTAACTATTCTAATGTTTGCAACGCTGTAGGATTCTGACGTCATAAATCTTGAATGACGTGCATGCATTTTATATGAAAAATTATTTATTTATATATCATATGTCGGACCAGGTATACAGAACAAATTTTAACATAACAAAGCAGTAATGTTCTGGTTTAAATTGTAAATAGTTGTTCGTTTTTGTAGCAATTTTGTTTAAACTTGATAGTTTAGACAAAAAGTCGAAAAAGTTCAATCAACCACATGCTGAAAATTGTTTTAATCGTTATTATTATGATGCCAATATGCTATGCTGAAAAGTTTACCGAAAATTTTTTATGGCAACCTATTTATGTATAACATTTTTTTTTAATAATTTGAGATTTATTTCAAGACGAAAGTTATTCTTATAATTTTTATGTAAAACGTTTACTTTAAACATATTGTGCAAATAAACTACTAAAACAGCCAAAAAAGCCAATTTTAGCGTTTTTGCGAGGCCATTTTAATAGGTTGGACATTAGATGTTAAAGAAACAAAAACTACAAGATGAAAGCTTAAGTCAATTTATTTAAAAATGGTTAGTTTCATTTTGATGTTATATTGCAAAAGTCAGTTTAAAATATACTTAAAGCTGTATTTAAACTGCCGTCAAATGATCTTGCACTATAATCCCGTTAACAGCTATGACGTCATTCGTATGATGCGTTTGAAGGCATTTTCTTCGGCTGGCTCTAGACACTAGTCAAAAGTAAGCATATAATGATTATCAATAGGTACTACGTCGGCACTGTTAACCAAATTGGAGTTTATTTGGGTTTCTGCATTTGAATATATTTAATTTATTAATTTTAACAATATGGGACAATAAATTATTAATAAATAATGAATTTTCAAATAACACTAAATGGTTTTATCATGACTTAATTATATTTTATTTTTTATTTAATTTTTTGAAACTGGTAGAAATTGCTTTTATAACATTTTATATTTTCATTTCATATCTAATTTTAAGGTTTTCATGTTCATGTTCAGATTAAGATGATCATGGAAGAGGTTTAATTGAAAGAACTCATATTGCAGCACAACAAGCGTGTTTCTTACGTAAGTACGTGTAAAACAGTTGTATTTTTAAAAGAAACATGTCGTGGCAGGATGACAACAGCAGAAGTGTAAGTAAACCAGGTCTATCATGGAAAAAGATTTATTGTAGTTCATGCTGCTTCAAAAAAAGGTTTTATTTTAGACGCCAGTTTGATATTTTGTTCCAAATCCTCGACGGCAGATTATCAAAGTGAAATGAATATAAAAATGACTTAGTTGTTTTTTTTTTTGATAACTTAAACTATACGTTTTGTACTTTTAATCTGTATGATACATAAATTAAGCTATTTTCTTCGCTTCCATCATATTATATAACAATATATAGTAAATAACAATAAATGTTGCTCAGTTTATTGTTATGTTATGATATTTACTGGAAAAACATCAAAAATAAAATAAATATTTACCTCTACCTATACACGCCATAATACACCTATATGCATAACATGTTGCATACCATTAAAACAGGTTTAAAAATTAAAAAGTAAAATTACCCAAGCTGGGGCTCTTGGTTTTTGAAAAAAAAAAATACAATATTAAGAACACCTAATTACATTTTAATCATATTGTTTTTTTCTTTCTGTTCTCTATGTATCAGAGTTAAAACACACAATTAAAAACTGTCATAAACTAAGTTTTACTATCCTTACCTAAATTTTAAAAATTTAAGAATGTATTTTGTCCATTATTTTATATTTTATATCTGTGTTGTTAATTTTGAGTGTCAAAGCTTTTTATAAATAATCTCAACTACTAGTAAGCTGCACTGACGAATTGTGATATTTTGTAAATATTTAACCAATATCAGGAAATATTCGATTTAAAAAAAAAAACAATATCAGGAAAAGCGGAACCAATATCGTCCAGCCAGGGAGCCATCAAAATATTTGTTTAAGATATTAGTAGTAATAGGTCACGGAAAGGAAGGTAAATAACAATTGGACAATTGGGTTAAAACAAAGGTTAACGAGCTTAGCTAAGATTGACTACAGACACACATTTGCACTATGTATAAATTTAATCAAACAATCATAGACTTTTTTATTATTAGTAGCCAATAGGTTATTTATTTGATATGGAGGAAATATTTGCAGAGTTTGCAAGTTGTTTAAAAGAGTTCCTGTATGTTGAATACATTTGGAACAATAGAATCATGAAAAAAAACCTCCAATCAGAATAATGAAAAATCAAGCATCCAACAAATCATACACCCAAAATTATCAATAAAAATTAAATTAACTTATATCCAAATCAAAGACCTCTTATTTTATTCATTCATTTACTTTTTTACTAGTGACTCAATAATTTCATATTTACTTTAATTTTTAATTAAGAAAGAACAAATATCTCTAATATAAGTAGATGGCCGTAGTTTATAATCTCTGTTAACGAAATGACAAAACTAATCCTTTGTCTTCAAAACGGCTGAGTCCACCTTATTCTTCATCGATTATGACGTGTCCAACTCGCTCGTAATTCCCAGTTTCTCCAAATACGCCTGCTATCTCCTCTGCCTCTATCGTTTTCGATAAAAATTCTACAATTGCAGTAATCTTTGCCCAACTCCTAACTCAGACACCTAATTCCAGGATCAACTCCTTCTCTTCAGACACAACGATATCTCAACTGATCGACTTAATCAAATATAAACTAGACATCTGTTTTTTTCTTACAGTATGACATATATTTCTTCAACTTCTGTTGGCTGCTACCACAGTTGGACCTCTTTCCACCGTCGTATCAGGAAAACTGTAGTTTCGTCTACGAGTCTTCCAATGACAATACCCATTTCTTCTACTAGCAGGACTTACATCGACCCCTCACACCCCTCTCTATATTTTCTAAACCAAACAGAACGCCCAAATATCCCTCTCATTCCAGTCGTTTTCTACCAATCAAGTTTGCATGTTGTCACAAAAAACTCACTGCTGCCAAAACCCCATCAATCAAGCATTTCTTAATAAAAGGTCTTAAAAATTTGTTCAATTTCTAAGAAAAAAGATAAGTAAATATCTGCCTAAACAAATTCACTAATCCTATGGCTTTATACATTCTCTAATCGTTCGTGGTCCGCCTTTACAAAGGCATCTTAACATTTTATTAAAATTTTGTATTTACAAATTTCTTATCTGCATAAATGGTCTAAAAATGGCTATTGTCCTTTTCACTGTGAATGTTTCCTTTGTGTCTACACAATTATGAATACTCCAGAGAGTTCTCCTGGAACATCAAGAAGAAGCAGAACTAATCTGACTTGACAATGGCAAGTGTGACCCTGCCGAAACGTCACCAAAACAATGGTTTTTCAAAAAACCAAAACTATCTAACGCGGAGTCAAACCCGGAAAACAACTGAAACCACATATAGCTTCCATAGTATATATTAACCATGAATTTATATTATGCCAAAATTTTAGAAGTATGAAAAATAAACTTTTTGTAAACTAAATGATATCACATGACTTTAGTCATGTTATTAAGTATCTTAAAATTACATAAATTCTCAAAACCAAAGAAAAAAATATTGGATACACCTCGTACATTAAAAAATGTTCATTCTAATTCTATTGCGACAGTTTCACATCATAGCAGTTCACTGTTATCGCAGCGACTGTTAAGTATTAGGCGTGGCTTGACTTTGACTGTCATCGCTGTCATCCATTCTTTTGTGCATCACACCACTTCGATCGCAGTGGATGGATTGTTATAAGAATTACTGCGATAAGTAGAAATAATTCTAGTTTTGCTATCGCAGTAATTTATTTATAAAATGAAACTGGCGAAATCTGTAAAGCGCATTGCGTTTTCGGAGGAAAAAACGTTTTTATTAATCGAATTATACCGCGAACATGAGTGCTTAAGGGATATAAAATCACCATTTTACAAGAATAATGTGAAGAAAAAGGATGCAATTGCAAAAATTTCGGAAAAGATGGGTATATATGAAGAAACAGTAAAAAAGAAGGTAGCTTCCATAAGAGCAACGTATCTATTAGAAAAAAAGAAAATCCATGACAGCCAACGAATAGAAATGAGCACAGATGATATCTACTGTCCAACAGTGCCATGGTTTGAACATACGCAATTTTTAAACGATGTTATAATTACTCGAAAAACCATTTCTAATTTGGAAACGAAACTAACACAGGTATGTTCGTTTTTATTTGATATTTTCCAATTACATGTTTTTGATACACTGACACATATAAAAATTATATATTCGTCCATTGAAAGTCTATATCTCATTCATTAACAAATTAGTCTGCAAACTCGTCTCGAATCTGCCCAGCAAAAATTTAAAAAAAATTTCCTCCCCATGACCAATATTTGGTAATACGTTCATTGTTGTTGTATTTTCAAAATTTACAAAAGTCTCTCGGCGTAGGAAGTTATGTAATACACATTAACATATTATTATAGATTTTACGGTGTATAAATTAACATCTATTACCCTTGTAAATATACGAAATCTGCTACAAAGGATGCTAAATGCGTTCTCTCTCTACGTGCTCTACATAATCTATAATTAAATTTTTTTTGCTTTATGGACAAATATGTTAATCTGAAATTGTAATTTGCATCTACCGGTGCCAAAAGAACCAGACTGTAAAATCCTTTTTAGTTGTAGTAGTAGGATCCCTAATTCGTAGGTGCGCTAATAACTACATGCTTGCCATCTAAAGCTCCTACAGCATGTGAAAAGTGCCATTTTTCTTTGAATTAAGATGAAATCTTTGGCCACCCTTCCTTACTAGTTGGCACCCAAAAGAGTTAAATAAAAATGTTTCAGATAAATTGTAGCATAAAAAGTGATAAGTTATCGACAAAAATTTCAAAAATACTTCTTTCTAAGAAAATTACTATTACTCAACACTGTGGTAATATCGCTATTTTATTTTAGGACAAAGAAGTTGAACATGACAAAGAAGGTGAACAGGAGAAAGAAGTTGAACAGAACAAAAAATGTATGGACCAGAATGTAAAGGCAACCAATGTTTCACGCTCATCAGATAATGGTGACCCGAAGCTGAACCATGCACATTTGTTTACGTTCCATTAAAAGTAAAGCAAGGAAAAAAGGAAAGAAAACATGAAGATGTAGATCCCTCAGTCGTTGAGTTCATAAGAGCTGTACACGTTTGATCCAGAGCAAGACACATTTGATAATTTTGACAATCTTTGGCAAGGTTATTGCAAATACATCTTGCAAAACCTAACAATTCAGCGTCCACGCAATCTTTCCGCCCCTATATATTTGCTACAAATTATTATGATAGTGCCACCGATTATTCATCAGAAAAAACGCAGCCTCCAACACCGTTACATCAAGAGGTAAATGAATCCCAAGAAGACACTGAGGGGAACAATAATTATGCGACCGGAGACCTTGTAGCAAGAACACTTCAAGAAATAATTTAATGATTTGTTTCTCTTTTGTTACAAACCATATTCTATAAATAAATTTTTGTTTCAAACCGCATGTACTTTAGTACAGACAGCCACCTTTAAAAACTTATCTTTTAAGACAATGACAATTGCATGACGTACTTCTGGTATGAAATTTCCTAATGTAATTCGTGATATTCTGCTTAGAAATTCAAGTGACTTTCCACTGTCAAGTATGAATTTTCATTTGCCAGGTATCGTAAAGTAACCACAAGACGAAGTTTTGAACTTCTCATGTGCATTTCTTGTTTAGAGATCAAAGGAGCTACAAAAATTATGTTACATATTCCTTTTATTATAGTAAGGATTTGTATAGGTATCATAAAGGATAATATTAACTGTATTCTTCGTTATACTTACCTTTTCGTACAATTCTACCAATTTTCCGAATGGCAGACGGCTAAAATTCTGAAAGTCTCCATCTACAGTTAACAATTCTGTTAATAAATTATTTTCCATGTCAAAGCGTGGTCTGTTTAATAACGTTTAGTACGGCTATTGGTCTGTAGTTCTTTGGGTTGCTATCATTTGGTTTTCCTTGTTTTAATATGGCAATGATCTTCGAGCATTTGAGGTCCTGTGGTATGGTACCGGTCTTCATAATATCTATGAAAAAGTGGGCCATTCACTCGCATATTTGCCGCTGTTAATTAAGAATTCGGGATGAATATTGTCAAAACCTGAGGCTTTACCTGGCTTTACATCGTTGAGAGCTATAGTGACTTCTTCGCAAGTGAAAGGGCGAGAGTATTCGGTTTGTGCAGATTGGAATTTTAAAGTTTTGAGCTCTCGTTTACCCTTGATTGTGTGTGGCTTGTCTTTCGGGGCCCTAGATGTCGATACTAGATGTGAGGCAATAGTATATGGGTTAATTGTTGATTTGTTCCTTGTAAAATTCAGCAGAAAAGCTATCCCAAATGGCTTTCTTTAGATTCCAACGTGGGATTCCGATGATCGTGTTTACGATAAGAAAATATTATTGGACCTACCAAACGATCATGGAATTCCCTAAGTACGGAAGATTTTTAATCCTTTCCGTCTTAATTCTGAATATGAAAGGAACTAATGCTTTTCGATGAAGGCGGGTTCTTTTTCATAAATTCGGTAATTATCTTCGAACGCAGTTGTAATGTTTTTCGGGAAAAACCTAATCTAGAAAATTTATATTTTATCACGTCCAATGACTAATACCGTAAATACCTCAAACTTTTCGATGTCCATTAGAATATTTTTACCTTCTCAGAACTACATACAACTGGCTTATGATTTTTAAGTGAGAGATATCATCCCTTCTTTTTTTGATTTAAGTTTGGTAGATTTTTGAAAAGAAAGACTTACTTCTAGTGGATCGATCATTGAGTGAGGTCGCTTGCCTAAAATTACCGTCTCTGTGTATTTGTTTCTCTAAGTGTGTATACACTTGTTATTTAGAGTCTTTTCGATCTGATACTATATTAGATTATATGTAGTTCTAAAGTACCTTTAATGGTTATTAAATTCAGTGTTTAATACAACTATAGTATTAACTTCAGTGAATTAGGCAGCAGTCATCAAGATTTACTGTAAGTAATCATTATCATCAAATTATCTGGGCGAGGAATATGGTATGGTAACATATCATCCTCCATTATCTGGACGTATCTAAAGTTCATCCATGTCTTCACCTGTAGATTGCTGATTTTTTGCTTTCAATTTAAATAACATTTTAATAGATTCAAAAAAGTTCAATAAATAATAATTATGAACATTTAAGTCTCAGTTTCTCATTAAATAATAGTGCTAGATAGTTAATCCACTTAACCAAGTGCGGTTTGGTTAATGATTTCATTTCTGTAACCTTTTTGTATTTTCTCGATTATATCTCGAGGTACGCCCACAAAACTTTATTTGTACTTGATTGTCTTATATATCTTTGTAAAGGTATTTTCTAATTATATTACTGTTTATTTTTATATGTATACCACCATTTTATAGTTGTTGGTGTACTTTTATTACTTGTGTTGCATTCAGCAGCGTCATAATTTTGTTGTTAAATATATTGTTATTGTTTTATGTATGTATTTTATTTGTCGGCTCCTAACAAGTTCTCAGAGTAAAGCGTGAGTGAGCAAATACTCAGAGTTCAAGTAACTCTGAGTATTTGCTTTTTACTTTTAAATATTACTATACCTTTGACCAGTAGAAAGATCAAGCTGAATAAGTTTCGTAGGTAAGTAATATATTTATTATTTGTATATATAATGTGTTGACCAATTTTATTTGATAATTAACTGTTGATATATTTCCTTGGGTTAGGTCTCTGAACCTAAATATCTTTTCTTGTCTCTTTTCTTTCCTAAGGTTTCTTAATTTTCTCCTTAAACCCCAAAAAATTGAGTGGCGCCCTGTTTCTGTCTTATCTTATCTTTGGTAATTTTACCCATCTATCTTTTTGTTTATTTCTGTATCTTTTCTAATATCTCTTATCCTACCTTTACTTATTTTATACGTTGGACCCATTCTCGGTTCCAAAAGCTAGTTTCGAACCCACGACTCGCTCTCCGCCAACCATCTGGCTGCCGTCCGCAGTGTCTCTATTGGTAACCTTTCTAGCACCATCCAAAAAAAGGTTTCCGAGGTTACATGTGATTATAGGAATCTGGGTTCCCGTCTCTAAAATCACTGGGCGTTGTTGGCTGTGTGGGAAGTCGTCCATTACTTTTCGAGAGATTGATAGAGGTTGCCCGTTTTTATTAGTAGAGACAAAAAATAGGTCAGGATTGTACTACTTCTTCCATGCTGCTGACATGAATGTAGGTCGGTCTTTGGCGTCAAACTTAAGTGATAGATATTGGTCCTCCGCCCATTTTACTAGTGCATTTTCATTGCTGTTGCATTGTTTATATTTCCACTGCTCATGGTACTGATCGAGTACAATAAACCAGCATATCTATTTTTTATAGACCTGACAAAGGCTTTCGATCGCATCCAAGTCGACGACGTCTTATACCTACTGCATAAAAGAAATATACCAATCAATATTATACAAAATATCTACTTCCATAATCGAATACAGGCAAAGATAAATGGAAAACTAACACAGTTTATACCAGTGCAAAGCGGAGTCAGACAGAGTAGGGTGACTCGTTAAGCCCACTTCTCTTTAATATAATAATGGACGAAATAATACAAGCAGTACTTAAAGGTCATGGCTACAGAATGGGGAACAAAGAAATCCAATATTTATTAAGTTATGCAGATGAATATTGTTCTGAAGCTATTTTCTTGTGGCATTTTAAATTAATTACTATTTAACTGTGAATAAGCCACAATTAAAGATAAAAATACGTTTATTGCCGTTTCAATTTCCACTTCGGAAATCGTTCTCAAAATACAAACAGTAAATTGAACAAATTTTGTTTTTTGTTACATAGTGAAAAATTCTTCTAATAATTTAATTTTATCTGATTCATTTATATTAACAATTCAGACATACATTATGCATTTTAAAGTAGACGACTTTAAAATGATATTGCCAATATTGTTGAGTTGCCCTCCTGGGACGACTTTACTTATAAGATAGTTCATTCGATTACATGAAATCAACTTAATTTTTATTTAACTTTTATCTTTAATTGTGGCTTATTCCCAGTTAAATAGTAATTAATTATGCAGATGAAGCCGCATTAATCGCCAAGACAGAAGAGCTCCAAAGAATAACACACATCTTCAATACAACAGCCAAGAAATACAATATGATAATATCAGCAGAAAAAACCAAATGTATGACAACATCTAAATACCCACTACGGTGTAAAATCGAAATTGATGGGAAAATAATAAAGCAGGAAGCAAGTTTTTTTTTTCTCTCGAAAACCTCTAATCTTCATTTTCGAGAGAAAAATCCTAAGGAAGATCTTTGGACCTATCACTCAAAATGGGATGTGGAGATCTAGATATAACCATGAACTCTACCAACTGTTCAAAGAAGCACCTATTGCAGAGTTCGCTAGAGTACAAAGGCTTCGATGGGCTGGTCATGTGGTACGGATGGATGCCGACAGATTGCCGAGAAAGGCCTTGGATGGTAAAATGCAGGGCAGAAGACCAAAGGGAAGACCACGTAATAGATGGGAGAACGAAGTCACAGCAGATGCGCACAACTTATTGAACGTCAGGGCTTGGAGACGAGTGGCGCGGGATCGCCTTTGTTGGAGGCAGAAGTTACAGGAGGCCAAGGCTCAATTTGGGCTGTAGCGCCATTGGAAGAAGAAGAAGAAGCAAGTTTTAGATATCTGGGAATAGATATAGCTAGTTACGGAGGTGTTGAAGAAAAAAAGTACGACAACAGAGCTTAAAAGCAAGTAAAGCGGCGGGATCTCTTAATGACACAATCTGGAAAAACAAACATCTAAGTCAACACACAAAAACAAGAATCTATAAAGCAGCAATTAGACCTATATTAACATACACGGCGGAGACAAGACCTGACACATCTAAAACGAGACGACTACTAGAAACAACAGAGATGAAAATACTCAGACGAATATCAGGGAAAAGTCTGTTGGATAGGGAGAGAAGCGAAAACATAAGAAGTGCATGTAATATAGAAGACACATATAGACGGGTGACAAAACGAAAACACTAGTAAAACGAACAAATCAGTAGAATGGCAGAGGATAGAATAGTACGAATACCACGAGATAAGTCACCAAATGAACGATGAAGTATTGGCAGACCAAGAAAAAGATGTTGCGACAATATAAACAATTTAGGAGGCTAATATTGAAGAAGAAACAGGCTTAAAGCCTACATACAAGAAGGAAGAAGAAGAAGAATATATTGATATAATACGATTTTACGAAACAAAGCTCTCTGATGGTGATATTAGTAAAATTAAAGATGAAGCACTACCATGTGTATTTCGCAATCTGTCTTAATACTTCTTGAATATTCAAACAAAACGAAAATTTCCATGTGAAAGAAGTGAAGTTTGTATTTCAACAAAAGAAATGTCACAACTAGATCCAACTACAAGTCGTATAAGCTCAATTGAAGTTCAAACATCAGAACATGGCTTCGAGGAAGAGCTCAAGTGTGGCAAGAGCAAAACCAACATGGTTAAAGATCTAAAAAATAATGTTGGCACCATTTGTACTCCAAATAAACAATGGTCAGGTACATTTATCCCAAGAAAATCAGAAGTGGTTTTGCTCAGTGGGATGATATACTGCATATACTCCAATAAAAAAATTGTAATGCAGATGAATATGTCTTATAAGTTAATAATGTATAATATTTCACCTAGAGTCGTTTTTAAAAGTTAATAGTATGTTTGTTTCGCGAAAAATGGTTGAGTGCTTAATGGTTACCTGAGTTGATCCTATTGTGTATACGAGTCTCTCTATAAATTACCGAAGTATACAGGGTCGCACTTCAGAAAGTTTGTTATTTAATATATTTCATTGGTAGCTGCGTAATACACGATTATAAAAATTTATTAAATTATTTCATATGGTTGTTCAAGTGAATACACTTGATAATTGAACAATTTTTAACATGAAGAAAGTAGTTTTTTTTGTTCTACGTGAATAATTGTAGTATACGGATCTAAATTAAGAAAGGTACTTTCCATCACACTTTTTACAGGCTTAGGACTGTCAGCAAAAAACTGGCGTGTTTAAAAGTTTTTGCTCTTTCTAATCAGATATCGTTAAAAATGTACAGTAATAATAGTTCTATTTACAGTATATACATACAAACGAATACATAATGTACAAAAAATAGATGAATTAAAAAAAATAAAGAATAATATATACAAATTAATATTTACAAAAAAAAATGCCCAAAATATCCTAAATATATTTATGAATTCCCAAATACCTAATTCTGTTCCGCTGTCGCTATCCTCTTCAAGATTAATAACAATTGGTTTAATTATGTAATTCAAAGTACATATGAATTTTCTACGTTTACTATATGGCGTACTAAATTTTTCCAACTTTCTGGGGAGATATCATCAACACATTTCCTTATTAATTCGACTAACTTGTCGGAGAAACATTTTGTAACCTAACATTTGACTTTATTTGGTGCCACATATGCTCTATGGGATTAAATAAATAATAGTAGGTCGGAAGCCGTAACACTGTATGTCCCATATACTCGGCCAATGCGTTACAAACATATACTTTTTTAATAGAAAATGGTTTTAACACTTCTAACAGTTCATTTTTTAAATAACTTTCTTCAAAATATATATCGTTTTTTAACAGGTAGTTTTGAATTTCAATTTTCGTGTTATTTGCACTTGGAGACTTATGTAATCGACGACTGTGGTAACTTGCATTTGTAACAAAAAAGATTTATGCTGTTGTGTCACCTCGGGGAACAATTAGCGGTCTGGACTCCTTCTATTGCCTCCGGGTGCTCTGTAGAGGGCTTCGGAGACGTCAACGAATGCACCTCTACCCAAGTCTATTTACTGGATATAGACTTGTGAAATTTTCCTCTGATGACTCGTCTTGAGAAAGACGAACTATTTCTTACATGACTTATATGTGAGAAAGTCGAAACAAACATCAGGTTTTGGTCTTCGGTGACTTGCCTTGATAAAGGCAAGATACTTCTTACATGAACAAAAGGAGGTAGTCGAAATAAAAAACACCAAATATTGTTGAAATGAAATACTCAGCCACAGAGTATAGGAAAGCTAAAAACAAGAAAAGCAGCGCCCCGAGAGCACTAAGCTCTCGGAGAGCCCGTGAAGGACTGAGCTGGTCGACCTGAAAATCGCCTATTTTTATACACGCTGATGTAGCGATAAATAGGGATTTCCAGGTCAGGAACCAATAAGAAAAAATGAGGGGCGGGGCGATGCGTCTCGAGCGCGTACTAGTCGCGCTTGAGGACAGTTGGACGCCAATGTAATAAAAATGTGCTTATTAGCGAATAAAAATATGCTTAATAAAACCAGGTAGGATAATGGCAAGGATAACGTATAATTTAAGCTGGCTAGCAGAAGGTGCCGGAGAGTGAATACTTTGCACTCAAAGGAGAATTCGGCCAATTTGCATGCCCTACAGAGACCGTAGAATTAGAAAATGAATGACAAGGTAATAAAAAAACTATAGGTATATAACTAAGATAAATAAAAATGGTTATAGAAGTTGCTCCAAAATGTGAGTGGGCGCCAGGAAAGTATTTACATAAACTTTCCAAGGTATCTTGTAAAGCTAGTTGCTGAAATAAAAAAAGGATCTAGGTATGAATTGAAATATTTAGTTTTCACCAAAACTTTAATCCCTAGCCAAATATGTACAATCTAAATATATTTTAATATACCCACCACCAATTATGTACAGCTAATCTAGTTATATACAAAAAAAATAAATGCCCTGGTTATACAACTGATCCTGGATGATCTAAATTTACAAATAACAAAATATGGAAACAAAAATGGTAATAATTGATCTAAAAAGGTAATTTATTTGCCTCAGAGATGCAACTCTGTATTCCGGCTTTATTGAATATAATAATAACAAATAATAAGGACACTATCTTGACGAGATAAGTGTCCAAACGTTTAAATATATAATGATAATAAAATCTAAAAAAAAATAACTCTCTGATTAAATATGTACACAAAAAATCGTACAACCGAGTTACAAGGGAGGATTTAAAACCTCAACCTGAACGTAAAAAAATTAATACTTATGTGGTTTATAATTATTTAGAAAAAAATGACAAGTCGTGAAATATTAATGTTTATGATTGAAAGAAAAATGTGACCAAAATTATTAAATTAATGAAAAAAACAATGTAGAAATTAAGAAGGTTCCACCCTCTAAATAAGGGAGGTCTTTCGGCTGGTATCCGGAATTGGTCCAAAAGTAGTCGGGAGAGCTCTGGACCACTGATGGATCAGTCGGCAAATGGCAAATTCTAACGTAATCTCTTTTCTGAGTGTAATTTAATTCCCCAACAAAATTAAATAAAATGAAATCCTTGATTCAGGATTTAACTTCTTGGGGGTATGCGACTAGTAGCGGCTTCTAAATTAACGTTTAAACACTATCAAACAACTAAAAAAACTGTATTCTTCCCTCCCCAACAAAATTATTATTCTTAAAATATGTTTAGCCGGCTGCTGTCGCCTACTCTGTTAAACGATGTTCTTTCTCAAAAAGTCAAAACCAGAATGATCGCTAATTATTAGACCGATGGTCATGGCCCTTACAGCGTCGTAGATGGCGTTGCTTACTACCAACTTAAATTTTAAAATTCAGAAAGTCATTTAGAGGATCGGGATTCTAAAATTTATTTAAAAATGTTTACGAAATATAAAAGTAACGTTCTCGTTACACATTGTCCATTACTATCACACTATTTTGAGGAAGGTTAGGTATAAGACAATTCTTAAACCATTGCTCAAAAAGCTCTGCCGTTTTATCCTCATGGTAGTCCACGCAGGAGTCTTTAATGTTCTTTGCAGAAAGCCATAAGGCATTTGGGACCCAACCATTTTCTGATCCTGCATATAAAATTGTTATTTTTTCCCTTTGTTTGATGGAGCTTTTGTTTGACACCTGTTGGAAGAATCGGACCATCCTTTGGATGGTGTTTCATGAGTGTCAAACCATGTCTCGTTCAGATAAATTATTGGTCGATCTTCTGTACGGTACTTTCTTATGGAAGTTATATATTCAGTACGCCACTTTTGTAAACGATGGGACTCCATAAGCACTTGCCTTTTGTCAATTGTACTATATCTGAAGCCCATTTTAGACAAAATCATCCAAAGACTAATGCGGCTACAGTTTATTTGTGTATCATCATTAGTAAGCCGTTTTTTTAAAGCATCTAATGTAGGTATTCGTTCCTCTTTGTACATTGTGTACATTTTTCGTCTTATTAAGTCCTTATCACTTTCGTCAATGCATTTGGTAGAACCGGCATCCTTACGCTTCCTTCTTGACTTAATGAGATTTGATGTAATTCTTTTCACTGTCGTTAGAGGTATTTTCGTTAAATCAGATATTTCACTGGCAGCAGTATTAGCAGTAAGTCCTCTTGTAAGTAAAGAACTATATATTGTTTTTACGATTTCTCTAGCGTCAGCAGATAAATGCTTTTTCTTTGCTGGAACACTGGAAGAAGCACGATCAATGTTTTTCCACGGACGCCACATAATGCTGTTTTATAGGTATAAATAGGTATAACACTGGTAACACTTGTAACACTTTCAACTAAATGAAACAAAATGTATATTTAAAAAATTCTCATCGGTTGTATATACTTTTACAAATTATACAGAATAGAGGGAATCTGTACAATTATTCCAGGAAATATTTAACGATCAACAAATTTATTTTGGTCATTAAAAGATCAACCATTGATAGTGAAACTCACTGTTAAAATGTTTACAACTTTATGAAATAAAATGTATTCTAGTCGTTTTTATAATTTCATACGATTTTTTAATTGTTTTTATATTACCAGGAATTTATGATACAAACAAGATAACGACACACCACAGTAGCTTCAATTTTACCTGAATACTTACCTGCTCAACTAATGTTGACTAAGCTAGGGTACTTGCGGTCGGGTTTTATTGCAATCATTAAGCACTCAACCATTTTTCATGAAATAAACTATACATAACTACTATTTGGCCAAAATTAAATTTAGTGGGTATCAATCAAATAATTAAAAGTTTATGTATGTATAAACAGTATACTTTGGAGAACAGTTTAGTTTACAATAAACTGGAACGTCAAGTTTTAATGACACATTTTAATTATTTGACCAATACCCGAGTTTTGTAAAAAAATATATCCTATTTGGCCTACATAACTGGTGACAGTTCTTTATAAGTTTACGTATAAGTGTTTATAAGGCAATTTCATTAATTGTGTTACTAATTTTAGGTTTTGTTTAAAAAAATAGATGTTAATAGTGAAGGGAGAAAAACAAAAATATTTAATTTGGATTAACTGTAAAGTAAGATGGCTAACAAATCCTTAGAAGAGTTATACTAAGCTTTCTAATAATTGGCAGATCGAAGGCAAGTTATTGTTCTCCTAAGATCCTTTTCCTTCTCAGAAACAGGTCAATAGCTTGTGTGTTTTCCTATTTACTAATTCTTCAATTCTAACAACAGATTATAATAATTTTCTCGCTTTCTAAAACCTTCTCCGAAAGTCACGTTTAGTAAAAGGACCATGACTTGCCCTCGATATGCCAATTAGAAAGCGTAGTATAACTCTTCTAAGGGTTCGTTAGTCATGGGCGTAGCTAAAAGAAATTTCTGTGGGCAAAAATTTAGAAGAAATTGCGGGATGGTTGAAAATGTTTCACAGCCGTTTCCACGATGGAAACTAGGTGTATTAGGTTTTCATTGGATCTTTAAATAAAGGAAGCATGTGAAAACTATCAAGAGGAAAAGTAGAGGAATGTCTTAAAAATACCGGTACATGTAATATGTAATCTTATTCCCAAGGATATAAAGTAGAGTAAGTACTAGCTATCAAATACAATAAACAACGGGTAGAAGTACAACTGCAATCTTTACAAAATGCACATACATGTTTAATATATATATATATATATATATATATATATATATATATATATATATATATATATATGTATATATATGTATGTATATATGTATATATATATATATGTATATATATATATATATCATATATATATATATATATATATATATATATATATATATATATATATATATATGATATAAACAAATATATCTACATATGTATTTGTTTTTAAATGTGAAATAAAGGTATAAACTTAATATTTTTAAGGCAAATCAGAACACGTAAGTCAATGAAGGCAAGGTGTTTTGTCCACAACATGGGGGAAGACAGATAAGCGTTTATCCAAAAAGATCGGTTGTAATGCAATCTATTATTTAAGTATTAGTTTATTAACGAATGGTAGGATGGGGATCGTTAAACAGTAAACAAGAGAGTGACTTCGTGTTCTAAATGTACCAATCAAGAACAAAATTCCAATAAATGCACGAATTTCCCTATCATCCGTTAATCTTGCATCTCTATTGCTGTGGAAACTATTTTTAACTTTTTCAATATATGTATTCGTCGAAGTAGTTATTATTTCAATAATTACTTTACTTAGAAAAAGATTTCAACAGTCAATTGCTGAAATCGCGTTCCGTGAATTATCTTTGGGACCAGGAAAGTACTTTATAAGATTATGAGAACGCATACGTGTTTGTAAATTCCCAATTTTTTTTTACACTTAGTCGTTTTATCTTTACCCACGTAATAATGTTTATTGCAATTGTCTTCGTCTAACGAAATATCCAGGTCCGAAATATTTTCATCTTCTTCTGACGAAACCTCTTGTTCAGAGTCTGTTTCGTGGTCACTTTTCTCTACAATATCCTCTTCTACTTCATCTTTATCTTCTTCATCCACAGGACTTTCTTCGCTACTCGACAACTCTTCATAACATCTGATCGAACTAGAAGAGCAGGAAGAAAAATCAAAGTCATGAAGAACAAGGCCAATCTAAAAAAACACAAGGAAGAAAAATATATATCAACAACGACACTACAAAGAAATAGAGAGAAATACAAAAAAACTATAAGAATGATTGCATGAGAAGAGAGATATAAAGGTAACGACGTAAAGATTGGTACAAATAAATTGTGGGTAAATAAGGAAGAATGGAAATGGAATAAAAAAGAAAATAAGATAGACAAACTAAAAATCTAATAAAAAACGGCAATGAAAAAACGATGACGAAACAGGCAATGAACAAGGACGTGAGTAATAATAAAGCACTAAACAAAGACCATTATGGAAACTTAAATAAGAAGAAATATGAGAAACGCTTAAAGAGGTCTCAACGGCAAGGAGGCTGAACTTGTAGAAGAATTTGTTGAGGCTGAAATAGACATACTAGGAATTACAGAGACAAAAAGAAAAGGTAAGAGCACACAGTTTCTGGAAAATGGCCATTGTTTAATACTCAGTGGAGCACCCCCGTCAGAAAGAGCACGTGAAGGAGTTCACAATCAAGAAGGGAATGTATCACCAAAAGGATCCTAAAAGTTAGGATGACAACCGAATAGAAGAAACCAGTCAACATCTTTGTTATATATTGAGCAAATGATACCGAAAGAACGAACACCAAGGACATTTTTTGGAAAAAGGCGACAGAGATTATAGATAGCGCAGAAGGTAACATAATAATAATTGGCGATCTCAATGGTAGAGTAGGCGTAAAAGACCAAGAATCCTCAGATGTACTAGGACAACACGGAGAACAAGTAAGAAACAATAATGGTCAACGAATTATACACTTTTGTAGAGAATGATCTGATAATTATGAATTTGTTTTTCCAACACAAAGATGTGCACACATATACCAGAGAAGTCAAGAGTAGAGGAGAAAAGTCCATTATTGACTATGTATTGGTGATCATACAGAATTGAATTTATAAAAAAAACGTGAAATATACATGTAAGTGACTGTCGGTTTGGATTTATAAAAGCCCAGGGAATAAGAGAATCGTTGTTTGCGATTTAAACACTCATTCAAAAATGCCTCGATCCCAAGAAAAAGTATATCTCTGCTTCAGCGATTACCAGAAGGCTTAGAAGAGAAAGGCTTTGAAAATAAGATTTTACAGAAAATGAAGCTAGACGGAAAAAATCTGGTGTCCGACAAGGCTGTGTCATGTTTCTATGCATATTCAAATATGACCCCCAGACGACTGACCCCCATGAAATGGGGGAATAAATGTTTGTTTTAATAGGAGAGCTATTACTTTAAACAATTACTGTAATTTAAAGCAATAAACATTTCTAAATCTGACTCTGAGAGAATAGATTTTCTTCCTATATAATATATAATATATTATATTAACTATCCGTTAACGATAATTTTAGAATTATTTTGATCTAGAACATCGATCAAATATCAATTGTAGAAAAAGTTTAGTATACAAAAACAACAATTTACATTAAATATCATTGGAAAACATTCAATTTATGAGATTTAAATGTCCAGATCCAATAAAAACATTCATGTTTCGCGACAAAGTGGCGACAAATCGAAAACAAGTTTTCAAGTCCCGTCTCAGGTCGGTCAAGATCAAAAAGTCTGTGTTTTGTCTGTGTATTTGACGACAAGTTATCGGCACAGTGTGGACGCGTGTGCATGCCAACCAAAACGAGTTAAGCAGTAGGAGAAATAGAATGTACAATTTTTATCAAAAGTAAGTGTATTTTCTATAAATACTAATAATAAATACTAGTGTATTTTTCTAAACATATCAGGGGACAAGAAGTGGAGTACACAAAATACATGCAGATGAATAGAACTTTACAGGGAGCATCCGACATTATGAGACCCTAAAAATAAAGATTATAAAAATCGCTACAAGAAAGCTGATACATTAAAGGAAATTTCTTTATCGCTAAATGTGCCACTAAATGATGTTGAGAAGAAAATAAAGAATGTTACCAACCAGTATGCTAGAGAAAGACGAAACTACAAGAAACTTAAAAAATCTGGGACAGGGAAACTTTTAAGTTCAAAATGGTTTGGTTATGAATTGCTAAGTTTTTTGCGAGACAAAAATAAGCCTCGAAAGGGCTTGCAAGTTGGATGTCCAGGACAAACACACATAAGTTAATTAATATTTATTCTTTTTTTTAAGTTTATCAAATTCAAAAACTGTTTTAGGTATTTTTTAATCATTCAACTATACAGGGTACTCCCACATATCATGTCAATATTTTAACAGTGTATTCCTGAACCAATTTTAAGGTGAATTAACACCTATACTGAAAAGGAAGCATTTGTGGACACACTAGTATAAAACAGTTCATTTTTTGATGCGATGTACATGCATAGTTAAATAGTATATATTATAAGTATAAGTATTATACAAGTTAACAGTATTGTAATTGTCATGGTACTTGACCTTGATTTGTCATAAACTACTCAGCATACTCATCTCTGATGGCCCATGCCTCCAGATGCTTTTCGTGGCATATTCGTAAGAGGTAAAAACGAAGCACTCGGTTGGGGATCTCTTCTCCAAGAACCTGTTTCTATTGTTCCTGTTTCCAAATCTTCCTTATCAAATGTTCCTGGAGGATTGTAATTACTTCTGGTTTTTGAATTTTTTTTTAAGTAATTATGAAGCAAAACGTATGTTAATACTATTTTTCGGCCTTCTCTGGTTGTAATAACATCGGTTTACGAATTACGCGAAAAACAGCTGCAAGTATCCCAAAAACATCGACAACAACCACCCTACGTGCTCTCCATAACCGGTAATTAAACAGTCGATTTTTTGAGTGTTTTTCTTGATGCCCACTATATGGCTTCATTATAACAGTTGTCTAGGGGAAGACATCATCCGCTACAAGGATGGTACAGGTAATTGCTAATCAGGTAGCCTACAATTTTGTGGGTGATTTAACGCAGAATCCTCCATCAATTTATGAAAAAATGTACTCTTAAATACACCTCCGTCTGAAATACGTCCCTGAAAGCCCACACTTTCATAAAGGAAGTTATAGTTTGAATTTCCAATTGCAAACAATACAATGCTAAATGTATCTTTATAATTATAAAATTCAATACCACTATGCATGGGTGCTTCGATTACTACATGCTTGCCATCCATGGCACCAAGGCAGTGAGGATAATTCCAAATCTTTTCATAATCATCACTAATATTTTTCCATTCGGCTTCATTTGTGGGTATCTGAAAATAAAAATAAAATTGTAAAATTTCGATTGAATTTGCATAGAAAATTTACTTTGATGTTTTTTTCCAGGAATCTGACTCTTCACATTCTTCAGTATATGAAAGTGAACCAGATGACACTGATACTATCCCTAGAGAGAGACAACAGACAACCGATATTGAAACAATGCAGAATATGAAAGAACATACTGAGGTGACTACTGATGAACTTAATACGTCTTCTAAAACGGTAAAGGAAAAAGAGAAAGTAAAGGACAATAAAAAAACTTCTGAATTTACTACAATAAACAAAGCTTATAAACAGAAGGATATATCACAAAATATGGAGCGTAGGAATGAAGAAGTGTACAACATAGTCACATCATTCTAGAAGGATCGACTAGAAAAATCACACAATAAGCCTGATAAATTTGATATAATAGGTAAATTGGTAGCTGAAAAATTGAGGAATCTACCCATACCCTATGTCCAGTCCACAGTAGAACATCTAATTCACAATCTATTATATGACGCTGAAATGGGCAAGTATAATGAACCCAAGAAGCCACCACTATTCCAGTTACAACACCAAATGGAAGAATTTATTCGGTTTTCTCACAGGATTTTCTGGTTCTTCGTGCTCAAATCCACTTAGTCTCAACACAAATGTTCACTCAACTCCATCCAACTCCAACCCACAACATTTATACTCAAATCCACCCAGCACTGACACACAACATTCATACTCAAATCCTCCCAGCATTAACACACGTTCATACTCAACTCCTTTCAGCATTGACACACATTTATACTCAAATCCACCCAGCATTGAACATTTATACTTAAATCCACCCAACACGCAACATTCATACTCAAATCCACCCAGCGCTGACCCACAAAATTCTTACTTAAATCCACCAAACACCAACACACAACCTTTATTTTCACATCCACCTAGTATGACACAGAGCTTTCTCAGTATTCAGATCAAGAAAACGAACGAAACTGATGAACTTTTTGAATGTAAAAACAAGTAGACTGTCATTATTTTGTATGTAGTATGTACCTATCGTCAATTTCTTTTGTATTAAACATTTAACCAATAAATATGTAGTTTATTTTAAGGGATATTAACAGAAAAATAGTAATGAAAAAAGGTAAACATACCTACCTGTACATAACCACTAAGACTGTTAATTAAAGCTTTACATACTTCAGGTATTATTACAGATATTGATTGCTTTGATACTTTTGAAAGATACATTAGGCTGTGGTAGGTGTCAAGTGTGTACCAACGCAATTCTACCCGAATTTGCGTATAAAATACACGGTTCGTATATTGCAAAATTAAACTTCAAAAATTATTGAAAATCTATATTTGCCAGTTCCCAACAAAACATATCGCGTGCTTTTAAAAAATGATGTAACAAAAATTATCACTTATAAGCATCAATCTATACATAGACAAAATTAAAAAATCTTACGCCACGGAAACATCGACCGTTCAGCCCTCAGAGTCTTAGTCAACTGTGAGAACCTCATCAATTTTTATTACACCACTTACGCGTTAAAATAAAGAAAATAAATTGAAGTGATGGCGATAAAATATAAAAATTATTGCCGACAAGTGGAAAGATTGTTATGATTTAAAAAGGTTTTATAGCTAAAGCTTTCTTTGAATTTTAATAAGAGATTTTTAACTTCAGCATTTAAAGCGGTATACAAACAAAATAATTATCAAATGGCTGTGACATCCTCCCACCTGAGGCATTTTACAAAAGTAAACATGGCTCACAATATTAATATTGGCACAAAAGTAAACAAAACTACAGCAAATAACATAAAACCATAACAGACAAAATTCGAAATATAATCAAGCAAAACTAAATCTACTCGTTAGCGTATCGCACAGGAGTTTTGACGCTGCGCCCACTTCGCGTAACAATTTTTTGCGTTTCGGGTACTCTGCTTTCAGACACTCCCGTTTCCGCGTCGTTTTCGGAGGCACTCACTTCCGCGTCTTCACATAAACTTAAACGAGATCCTCTGTCTTCGGTCTCTCCCGTGTTGTCCGTTCGGTCATTGCCTAGCGTCTGAGAAAAATCTGCTGGGCACTCCATGGGGTAGATACGCTCATTAATACTGTTCTCAGCTATTTTTTGAAAGTCTACTCGAGAAAACGCGTTCTCAGTTCCGACAAAGTTAGTTCCATTATCACTGTATATAGTCTTCGGACGACCACGTCTGGCAATAAAACGTCTTAGAACCTGCATGAAGCAGGCGACTGACAACGAGGTGCAAAGTTCGACATGTACAGTACGATATACGGCACACGTAAAAAGACATATCCATGCTTTTCCTCCGGTGGCTAGGTAAAGCGGTCCCGCAAAATCTACACCCGTCGTTTCGAATGCTACCGCGTCCGGACGCGATCTACTGGTAACGGCGGAGCACTTGCCCCGAATGGCTTCGCATTATGCCTTTTGCAGACGACACACTTAATGATGGCTGATTTTATCGCCGTCGACCACCTAAAATCCAATATCGTTCGCGCACGATACTCGTGAGTCCTTGAGTTCCAATATGACACGACTTAACATGTTCCCGGAATAACAACCTATTCACTAAAAAATGTTTTGCCGGTAAAACTATAGGAAACCGAAAATACTCTAGGTCATTTCTATTACTAATACGCGACTGTAAGCGAATTAGTCCATGCTCATCCTTAAAAGCGTTCATTCCCGATAATCTATTGTCTTTATTCAGAAATAGAGTGTCGTCATTCTTATTCCCCTTTATTCCCAACACCTGAGTTGAAGCTGCAAGGTTTTCATCCTGTATTTGGCCAGTATACTCCCACCCTCTGAGGTCAAACTTGCCTTCACTCATTATTATGTTTGACTCTTCTATAAAAGTTCTCAGTTCCTGCTCATTTCTTACACTGGTAACACAATTATCAACGTAAAAACTATTGGATAAATTTGTAATTGTGTCTTCTGAAACATTAAGCCGTGCCGAAGAGCATTTTTCTAACATCTGCGATAAATGATAGTCCAGCGTAGCTGCCAATAAAAATGGACTACTACTTATTCCAAATACAACTCGACAGTGACGGTAAATCCTTTCTTTTCCAGTTTTATCTATCCATAGAAAGCGAAGAAAATCCCTGTCAGCTTTATGCAGGCCAATTTGCAAAAATGCTTTCCGAATATCGGAGATTACACCAATTTCCTTTTGTCTAAATCTCAACAAAATAGCTGGAATCAATTCAATCAGGTTAACCCCCTTTTCAAGACACTGATTTAAAGAAGGTCTGTGTTTTTCTTTGGCCGAAGCATCAAAGACCGGTCTGATTTTTGTAGATAAGCTATTTGGCTTAATTATCGGTCTATGGGGTAAATAATGACATTCTTGGCTAGGCTGCTCCTCGGATATTTCTTCAATTATACCTTCGTCCAACCAATTCTTAAATATTTGGTCGTAGGCTTCAAGATATCCGTCTTTCGTTATTTTCTTAAATGTGCTCTCGAGTCTCCTTTTTGCAATTTGGTAGTTGCTCGGCAATGCTGGATGTCCTTCCAGCCATGGGAGTCTCACTTCATATCGTCCACTAGAATCCGATGACACTGTTTCAAAGAAAAGTTTCCTGACTGCTAGCGCAGTTTCTTCACTTGACTTCCTTTCAGTTGGATCACCAATGCCCAAAACGTCTAGCTCCCAAAGATTACTAACTGAAGCATTTTTAACAAAAAGTGATACAACAGATGTGGTATTATTGTCCCGTTGACCTAAAGGTATCTTGCCCATTAAAGTCCAACCTAATAATGTTTCTACAGCTACCAATCCACTTTCCAATATGTGCCTCCTCCCAGTATAGAGTTTTCCAGCAATATCAGCACCTATTAAAATCTCTATAGGAGACGCATCACCCAAGTCCGATAGTTTTATATTAAACATACCAAGTTCTTCTATCCAGGGACCATTAAATATGGAAGAGACGTCGCTACATATAACGTTTTGATCTAGTGCCTCAAATGTATAACTATAATTGTTATGAAACACTCTAACATCATAGCAATCATGTTTTTGCGCTAATTGGTTTCCTCCAAACAATCCATGTACTAGATTAATCTGTCGTTTACTAGGATAACCCAAAAGTTTAGCTGTAGATTTCAAAATGTACGTTTTTTGCGATCCGGTATCTATAAGAGCACGTACAACTCGCGACTTGTCTAAATAGTTTATTTCAATACGCAGAGTTTGCAAAAAAACATTCGTATTAGCACTATTAGCGAGCGTCTGTTCAATTCTTGGCACGGCAATGCCATCGTTTTCTTTCTGCTCTTCTGTATCCTGCTTTACCCGGTGTCTTGAAAGTTCAGTGCACATTAAAGGTACATGCGATTTAGAGCAAATTAAACAACTTAATTGACTGCGACATTTTCGGGACTGATGTCCAATTTTCAAACAACGAAAACACGCGCCTTTTTCTGTCAAAATATTTTTCCTTTGGTCATAAGTTAATTTCTGTGCTTTAAAACAGTGGCTGCTTTCATGCGAATTCTGACAAAAAACACATTTATAGATGGTGTGAGAATTAACTAAACCCATCGCGGTAGGAGACTTGTGCTTGTTTTCCTCGTGTCTCCTTGTTTTTGGGCCTGTAGATTTAAAATCTTCGGTTTTTAGCAGCATGCAAATGGAAATTCTCGACTGCTAAAGAAAGGTGCTGCTCATTATCAACTTCCTTTTTCAAGAACAACATTAAACTCTGAAGTCGATTTTCGATGCTCGCGATGCCGGCAGAATTAAGTGACGCTTGTGATCCGATACTTTCTGGCAATCGTTGCCAAACTCTTAATAAATCTGAAGGTAGACAAGATTCAACTAAAGGAAATAACATAGCCGCGTATTTATCCGACTTAATACCGAGTGTTTCCAGAACCCTCAACTGAGTCTCTAATTTGTCGTATAACAAGGATAGATCTAATTTATTGCCAGACGCAGTATTATTTATTACTAATTTAAGTAATTCCCGTACATAAACTTCGATCTGCAAGTCATCCCGACCGAAACGCGAAATAAGACAGTCAATCATAGCATCATAATTACTTCCAGTGGCGGGAAAACTATCCACTAGTTGCCTAGCTCTACTACCCGGTATAGTAGCTTGAATCAAATATTCGACCTTGTCGTTCGGATCTATGTCAGGATCATGATGAACTTTTTGAAATTGTGACCAAAAAGGCAACCAGTTTTTAATATTCCGTCGAATTTTTTGAACTCTAATGTAGGTAATTTAAATTTTCGCTTACCGCGTCTGCTGTCTAAACTACTCCTATCATCAGATATCCTAGAAGCTACCTCACCTTCCACTGCACCTGTCACTATTGACTGCATACGGTCTTCGAACTGCATACTGAGATCCAAAAACTTCTTGCTATAGTTGTCACTACACTCAATTTCTGCTAAAAGGTCTTCTTCACTAGCGTCTTCACTTAGTAATAGACCGTAGATTTCTTCATCACTTTTCCTTAGGTCTTCAATTTTTTGGCGTAATAGATCCAAGGAAACTTTAATTGATCGTATCTCACCCTCCGGCGCCGACAAAAGCTTATCCATTTCATTCGCCGTCCTCGTGAAGGTGCTACGGAGCACTTTGCGATGTTTCTTCTTTTGATCCATTTTTCTCTGCAAACTTGGTCAAAACCACACACGTTTACCGAAAGTTACAGGCGAAACGCGATAAAGTTTGTCCGGTGATCGTCAATTCAATTTTTTGTTACACCTCGTATACAACCACGATTAATTTTATGGAAACAGTCCTGTCACGGTCGCCAAATATGTCAAGTGTGTACCAACGCAATTCTACCCGAATTTGCGTATAAAATACACGGTTCGTATATTGCAAAATTAAACTTCAAAAATTATTGAAAATCTATATTTGCCAGTTCCCAACAAAACATATCGCGTGCTTTTAAAAAATGATGTAACAAAAATTATCACTTATAAGCATCAATCTATACATAGACAAAATTAAAAAATCTTACGCCACGGAAACATCGACCGTTCAGCCCTCAGAGTCTTAGTCAACTGTGAGAACCTCATCAATTTTTATTACACCACTTACGCGTTAAAATAAAGAAAATAAATTGAAGTGATGGCGATAAAATATAAAAATTATTGCCGACAAGTGGAAAGATTGTTATGATTTAAAAAGGTTTTATAGCTAAAGCTTTCTTTGAATTTTAATAAGAGATTTTTAACTTCAGCATTTAAAGCGGTATACAAACAAAATAATTATCAAATGGCTGTGACAGTAGGAATCACCTGTTGCTGAAAATCTTAAAGTGATTGCTAACCTTTCTGTTACACTTGTAGCATTTCCAAAGTTAGTATGTCTCTTTGCAACTGCAGGACCAACAAAACACATCAGATTCTCAAAATCTTCGGTGGCCATTTTTAAAAAAATTTTGAATCTTGATCGAATTTCACCACTTGTCCAATATCATCTGAACGCAGCTGAACTAACAATTTGTCTATCGAACAACTCTCTCGCATTTTTAGGCTTGGTCTAATCAAAAAACGTTTGGGTTTTCTTTTACCAACCTGGGATGATGATGGGAGCAAAAAAACAACTTGCGGCTAGCAATAAATCTTCAGTTTCATTTTTTTCTTGATTAAAACGCCACATGGTTAACCAACACTAATCACAACAACAACGTCACCAACTGAATTTTGTTTTTATATTTTTTGTTCTGGTGTGGACAGTTTGTCTCAATTTTGTTTTGTCTTTTGACGACAAATTTTGTCGCCAGTTTATCGTGTTTTTGTTTTAGAATTGTGTTTTCCATTTTATCTGCTTGGTCTGGACCCGCGATGTTTATTTTTACAAAATCTCTTGAGGAAAAGATTAAATTTTCAAAAATTCAGCAAAAAGTTGTAATAAATCTTTTAATTTAGCATCTAGGTACAAAAATGTAAAAAATGTGTACACTATATCCGGTTTCCCATATTTTATCTCTTTTTTCTTTTGTTTTTACGTAAATTTGATTTATAAATGGAAGTAATTCATTTTTCATTGTTGATTGTAGGTATCGTAAATAGGCAGGTAAAACTTAAAGTTAATTGCATTTATGTAGGTTCCATGACGTATGGAAAATGGTCAGCTAGCAAATTTTCAGGGTTTTTGCTTTTAATGTGCAAATTTTTTCATAGATCCATGCTAAATTTAATATTTTATGTGTTTAAACCCTCTGACTCATCAGCTAATCTCTTTAAGAGTTTTTGTTCCTATAACCAAATTAAATAACGAGAGCTATCTCTTCAACCCTCTGTATACAATAAACCAAATCCAATCGTGGATTAACAAGAAGATTAATCAATCCCGTTTAGGAATAAAAGCCGCCAGTGAGACACATTGGGGCCCCTTACATTTAATATCATCACGGACGACATAGTAAGAAACTGCATAAAATGAAAGGATATAAAATGGGAGTAAAGAGATTAGCATTTTGGGCAGACGATGCAGTGCTAAAGTGTAGAAAGGAATTACTCAGACCAATAAAAAATCACTTTAACTAATAACTAATTTTATAGCCTTACCTATTTATTACCTTTTTATAGCCCAATATAATGTATGTTTTAGGTACAATTCACATTAGTAAACATTGCTTATCTTGATATATAACAGATCGTGGAAAAATATTTTTAATTGAATTTCGCTATTAGCTTTATTAATTTTTTTAAAATCACCTAAAGGTGAGTAGGAGTTTAAATTGTTCAGACATTTTTAACTAGCTCAAGAAATTGTATAGAACATGTAATACCTTTTTCCACCTGTAATACCTTTGCTGTATCCTATATTTATATTCAGTTCAACAGATGTATGCTTGTAAGAAAGCCTGTTATTTGTATTTAGAGATATTTTCAGGTAAAGTGCCATAATATCGGATAGTTGTCCATTATCGGATAGTTCTGTTTTAAACAAACCTTTTATCTGATTAATAAGAAACCTATGTCCACTTTAGCATGGAGCTAAACCCAGGTCGCCGAATAATATTTTAGCGTCTCTAGGAAAACAGAGGGCACTAGAGTAAGTTATCTGAATTTTTGCATTATGAGTTTTTAAAAAATGATAAAATTATAGGAAATATATATATATATATATATATATATATATATATACATATATATATAGTTTTGAGTTTCTTGAACCGTATTATATTTAATATAGAATTAAATATAATACACATCTAGTTCCACATGTAACATATCTTTATTGAACCCAAACCCAAGAAACATTAATTTTATATATATATATATATATATATATATATATATATATATATATATATATATCTATATATATATATATATCTAGGACATGCAATTAAAAACGAAAAGGAAAATCAAACCCTAGAAATTAAAAGAAGGACACAATTGTCATGGGCTGCTTTTGGTAAGTTGAGCTTCATTTAAAAGACAGAAAAATCCCAATTCACTTAAAACGAAAAACCTATGACACTTGTATACTACCAGTTGCAACTTATGGATTGGAAACTATGGCAATAACATGAAAAATGGCAGAACAATTAAGAGTAACTCAACGGGCCATGGAGAGGGCCATGTTAAATATAAGCCTCACAGACAAAATTTCTAACACCAAAATACGTCGAAGAACTAAAGTAACCGACATCATGGGAAAAATAGCGACATTGAGATGGCAATGGGTAGCACATGTAGCAAGACAAGACACCAACAGATGGTCTCATAAAATGACATTCTGGAGACCTTGAGAAACAAAAAAAACGTGGGAAGACCTAAAAAGAGATGGATAGACGATATAACTGCTGTAGCTGGAAAGCAGTGGATGAGAATTGCAAAAGATAGGGAAGCGTGGAAGCAATTGGAGGAGGCCTATGTCCAACATTGGATAAATGAAGGCTGAAGAAGAAGAAGAAGAACAGTTTTTACATGTGCTAGTCGTAAACGCAATTTTTACACATTCAGTAAGTTTTTAAATTTGACTATGTAGTTTAAGTTAGTCTATAATATGTCTACTTTAATTAAGTGCATGTGAACAGTGGATTACAAGGTTTTTTAATTCATAAACATAACCTTCACAACAGGTGATAATTTGTATAATATCAGATGGTCGCCCTGTCTTAATATCAGATATGTATTCGATATTAGGACAAACTATTTCTTAATTGTTAAGGTTCTGTTAACAACATTTTAATTTAATTACTATTTAACTGGGAATAAGCCACAATTAAAGATAAAAATACGTTTATTGACGTTTCAATTTCCACTTCGGAAATCATTCTCAAAATACAAACATTAGTGTAACTAATAATAACATAATTAATGTTTGTATTTTTGAGAACGATTTCCGAAGTGGAAATTGAAACGTCAATAAACGTACTTTAACCTTTAATTGAGGCTTATTCCCATTTAAATAGTAATTAATTTAAACCGCTAGAATACTTCAAGGCCATTTACAGCAAGCTCAAGGACCAGCAATCAGCCTTTCTACTATTCGGCGAAGATTAAGGGAGCAAGGTTTGACAGCTTGCAGTCCAGCAACGGGACCCTTACTTTCCCCAGCTCATAAAAGACGAAGACTCGATTTTGCCCGTGAGCACATCAGTTGGACAGCAGAAGATTGGAAAAAAGTATTGTTTACGGATGAGTGTAGAATGCCTATTTATGGTAAAGACGGACGCAGTAAGGTGTACAGACAGGCTAGAGAACGTTTCGCTGGTTGCACTCAGGCACCACGGGTTGCTTTTGGTGGTGGTTCAGTAATGTTTTGGGCATGGATTTTTTTATACGCATACGGATCTCGTGATGGACAGAGGTGCGTTAACAGCAGTAAGGTACATAACGGAAATTTTACAACATTATGTTATGCCCTATGCTGGATTTATTGGCAACGAATTCCTGCTAATGCAGTATAATGCGAGACCACACATGGCAAGAATAGTAACGGAGTACCTAGACGAGACTGGTATTCCAAAAATAGACTGGCCTCCTCAAAGCCCCGATTTAAATCATATTGAGCATATATGGAGCCTGCTAAAAAGTCGCGTTAGGCGTCGCATACCTGCTCCAACAACACCTGGAGAGCTTCAGATGGCACTCATTGAGAAATGCACCACTTTTCCCCAAAGAGATATCCAAAACGTTATAAATTCCATGCCAAATCGAATGAGGAGTGTCATCCAGAATCGAGGTGGCATTACCCATTACTGAAAATGGATAGCAGCTTTTTTTTAATATACATTTCATTGTTGTTTTAACCCGCGATCACTGTCGATGTTAGAAAAAATCTAACAAATTCGAATTTACCCTTATATTTTTGATTTTCGGCTAGTTATGATTTAAAGCTTCTAGATATGCCTGGTGATGCTTTGGATATATCGCATTTTAAAGCGAAACAATGGGTTGGAGTGGGAGGTGCGGGGACTGCGCGGTCCACGTTGGATAAAATCTAACACGACAGTGATCTGAGTCTGAGTGATCGCGTACTCGCTGTCGAGTAAGGTTGTTGTTTATTTAGTGTAGTCTGTCGAAATTATTTACGCTCGTCTTTTACACTTATTATCTAAAATGGATGAGAAAACACAAGAACAATTGATAAAATGGTTCGAGGAGTGTGAGAGTGATGTGGAAATGGATAATAACTCGGATTCAGATGCTCCATCTGGGTATAGTGAACACTGTTCCGATACAGAACAATCTGGGTTGAGTGAGAGTGAGGAAATAATTGAAAGTGAGCCGGTTCCATCCACAAGTGCTTCAAATATAACTATTTTGCCAATTGATGTGCCAATATCTAGAGGAAAAGACAAAACAGAGTGGCTTCATCACAAAAGAACTGATCTCAGAAATAAAACTTCCCGGCAAAATATAATTACGAAGTTGCCAGGCGTAAAAAATGTAGCGAAACGATATAAAACAGATCTAGATTGTTGGAAATTGTTTTCCCCGATGAGATAATTTCTTATGTTGTTGATTGCACCAATCAAAAATTAGATAAAATGAGGCCATCATACAATAATTCAAAAAACTGTGCGCCAACCGATGTTATAGAAATTAGTGCATTCTTGGGTTTGCTTTACCTGGCCGGAGTCAAAAAAGCTCAGCATTTGAATACCGCAGAGTTATGGAGCACCGATGGAACCGCACCGGACTTTTTTGCGGCTACATTATCAAAATATCGGTATCATATTCTGGTTCAAGCCATAAGATTTGACCACAGCAATTCAAGGAAGGAACAAGCAAAATTTGACAATTTAGCCCCTATACGTCACATTTTTGATGCCTTTGTTCAACAATGCTTGAATAATTACACAATTAGTGAATACGCAACAATTGATGAAATGTTGGAAGCATTTCGGGGTAGATGCAAATTTAGACAGTATATTGCTAATAAACCGGCAAAATACGGGATTACAATATATGCGCTTTGTGATGCTAGAATGTTATATACATCTAATATGGAAATTTATGCTGGCAGACAACCCGATGGGCCTTTCCAAAAGCCCAATGATACGAGTAGTGTAGTAAAACGACTTATTCAACCAATTAATAACTCAGGAAGAAATGTTACTATGGACAACTATTTTACATCGGTTCCTCTAGCCAATGATTTATACGAAAACCACGGATTAACTATAGTAGGTACAATACGAAAAAATAAAGCCCAAATTCCTCCAATGCTACTGGATGTTAAAAATCGGCCAATAAAAAGTTCCATATTTTTGTATGGTGACAAAGAAGGAAATACGAAAAACCATTGTATATTAGCTTCTTACGTACCAAAAAAGAACAAAAACGTACTAATGTTATCAACATTGCATGACGATGATTCCATAGATCCTTCATCCCAAGATCTGAAACCTGAGGCTATTACCTTTTACAACAGTACGAAGGGAGGTGTAGATGTCGTTGATCGGCTAAAATCAGAGTATTCTGTGAGCAGAATAAGTAACCGTTGGCCCCTTACTGTCTTTTGTACTCTGCTCAATATTGCCACTGTAAATAGCCAGATAATTTTTAGAAGCAATACTAATGTAATTTTAAAACGAAGAGCTTTCATTACTGATTTAGCAAAACAACTTGCACTACCCCATGTAACTCGTCGAGCATCTATACCAAGGTTATCTACAAGTCTTCGTCAAAAAATACATAACGTAGCTGGAATCAAACCTCAACCGGCACCGTCAACAGCAAATAATGAAAAACCAAGATGCCCTTACTGCCCAGTAAGAAAAAACCGCTTTTCCCAACATCGTTGCAATATTTGCACAAGCCCAATTTGTAAAGAACACACGCAGAGAACAAGTTATACATGCACGGAATGCACAGATGACGATAATGATGAAAATTAAATCACAAGTTTTTTGTTTACTTACCTTTTTAGCTTACTTATTCCCTTTTTGTGTTTTTTTTAGGCAGTGAGACAGAATAACGTTAAGCAATTGTTCGCAGAGTCTAAGCGAAACAGGGAATACTTTGCTTACAAAAACTTACTTTTTCTTATCTTTTAACTTACCCTTTTCGGTTTTGTTGCCATAATTATGTTAAGTTTGAATGTGTTAAATAATTTAATTTCAGTTTTTGCTTATTAAAATGAGTTATTGGGAAACTAAAATTGTTTTATTGAAAAAACACTAATGTTAGATAAAATCTAACACGACAGTGATGGTGTAATAAAATTAACGACATTGATGCTGGGTTAAAAACTATAAGTTGATTTTTTCAATAAATTTCCTATTTTCCTTAATTTTTTTATTTTCTATTGATGTTTTACGATAATGATGAAATGTTATAGTAAACGAATTATTGATTCAATATACAAAAAAAAAATAAATGCTTAATTTTGTAGCAATAAATAATAATTTCTAAAATATTTTAAATATTTGGGGTGGCCCGTTTTCTATGACGCAGATTGTACTTTGAATTTGACCAAAAGTTTCTCCGTTGCGTTTTTTTGCATCTATATAATGTAGGCTGAATCGTTATAATATAGGCTGAAATGCGTGCAAAAACACTATTAAACGGTAATTTTTTTTAAAACCTGTGTTTTATTTCAACGATATTAGCACGAAAATATACAAAATCGGCTTTACCCCAAAACTTACTTTAACTGACTTTTTTGCGCTGACGATGGTGTGATATTATGTTTAAAAAAACAAACAGTTTTGCACTTATTCAAAGTGCTTTGTTTTTAATTTATTTCCTGTTTCGTTGTTTATAGGTTTTTGTGTCAGCAGTTAGGAGCGTAAATGAGTAATTTGTAAAGTAAGCATTTTACATCAAATGTTGTTATATAGTTTGTTTTATTCAGTTTATTGTGCAGTTAAAAGAATAATACTATTGTTGCATAATTCACATAAAATTTTATTTGATGAGCAATATGTACTCTTATTAGGTTTTATATATTACGGTTTCAGTTTCACATTACTACAAAAGGATAATATTGCGGTTTGAAAGATTAATTTTATTTAGTTAAATAAAAATGGATTAAAAAAAGTTATCTGGGAGCAAAATCGAAAAAGAAAAGAAAAAGAAGGTATAACAAAAAAAAAACAATCTTGTGCTCTTAATCAGTTTCTTAAAAAAAGCTAAAAGTAATAAGCAAAGAGTTAAGGTAATCGGAGGCATCCACATTTACTCACTTTGACGCTTTGAATGACGCATTGGCGCATTGACTTTGAATTATTACAGACCATAAAATTAAACATTTGGAGGATATCGAAAAATGGCCAAAAGTATCATGTTCTTCTTTGTAATCATCCTTGTTCATCATGTAATCTTCTTTGTTCAGTATCAGTTTCTTCTTTGTAAAAGTTTCGTGCGGTCGATATTTGAGGAAGTAATTTTCATAACCCCACATGTCCACATTGGCTATTTTTTCAGGAGAGTAAAAAAACTTATTCATCTACATGATTTCACCAAAACATATTTTATTTAATATAGTTATAGTTCAGTATTGGTTTATGAGCTAAGAAAACTGCTTACTTGTGTAGAAAGTGGCATAATAAATTAAAAATATAATATAAAAGTTGTTAGATGTGGGGTTATGCATGAAACGCATGTCACATGTGGGGTTATGAACATAACAGGTTTGGATATGTGGTGTTTTGATCAAATCAATTTACTATAGTTTAGCATAAGTTTATTTATTTTAGTGTAGGGTTGAACTCATTATTGGACAAACTACTAAGCAAAGTAAAAAATATGTTCTTCACAATATTAAAAATAAAATTTTATTTATTATAATAAAATAGTTACCCTTTTTCATAATATTACAGTTAAACCTTATGTTATAGTGAAACATATAGAGTGAAACCTTTAGATAATAGTCTAGGTATTACAAGTGATGGGCACAGTTTTCTTCTAAACAGTCACAAACAACTTCCTCCTCTTCTTCAGGTCCATCTACATTTGGAACAACAATAATGTTTTTATATCAAAGAAGGCTTTTAATGTCTTGCCAGTTTGCATCAAAAAGAATAGTTAACAGTTTGTTCACATCCTTCTTTTTTGCTGCGTTTACGGGATGAACTAAATGAATTTCTTTAACAGGATTTTCCAGTATTTTTTTCCAAGTCGTGTGTTGCTTTAGAAGGCTGTATTTGTGTAGCTCTGGTTCAAACCGATAGAATTCATTGCTTTTAACCCATACCTGTAATTTTTTCTTTGTCACAACTTTCTCAATGAAAATTCACTGATTTTGTGTCACTGATTTTAGGTAAGTGTTTTAAATAATTATTAGCAAGTGACTTTACATCTCTCAGAGACCAATCTGTTCCAAGTACCTTCACAGTTCCAACTTTTTTATATTCTTCAAGGTACTCTTTTTTGTCAATAAGAGTAGGTTTCTTCCGCAACAAATTCTCGGCTCTTCCTAAAACCCTATCGGATTGTAAAATAGAATGGACCTTGACAGGGAAATTCATAGTAATAGGTGTCAAGGTGCCTTCGTGGGCTGCTAAAAAGTACATTAAAGTATGAAGCACATGATTGTTTTTGTTCTGACCTGTACATCCATTACAAAACAATTTCAGGTGATCATGGTCACATCTGTAAGGTCATCTGAAGATAACTAAGAAGAGCAGAAGCTACTTCGGTTGAACCACGCCCTTCTTTCTCTTCGGTCCAGATATGAAAGTATGAGGTGTTGTCATTGCACCTACTGCATGTCAAAGCATAAAGTTTTCTCTTTTTCTTTGGTTTCTTCCATTAGGTCATTGAAACACTTTGCCCTTTTCTTATGTATTCTTTTTTCAGTAAAAAGTATCTGCTTTGGAGTTCCTGTAGCATTTTTAATTTTATAGTCCATCATGGCACAGTACCCACACACGTCAGATGCCGGAGATTTGAAACCAACATTGAACTCTCCGCAGAATATTTTTCGAAACATTGATAACTTTCCTTGGAGTTGGGGATTTTCTGCACTAGCATTATAAATCATGTAAAGTTTTCGTAATGAAAGATCATTACTTAAAAATACTCTTTTTGATTTGTTGCGGTTGTAGTGACTTTCAGTACCTTTTAAATTTCTAATGAACTGGCGAACTGCCTCCTTCTTAACCAGTGATCTTTGGCTTATTTTATCACCTCCTCTGTTGTCTTCTAGTCCTTGGTTGGTTTTTAGTTTTGATACAAGTCGTCGAACTCTTTTTGATGTAAACTGAGTAAGGTGCAAAAAGAAAGATTTACACACAGTTAGGCTACCCCCAGAACTAACTACCCACTTTTATAGAAAACTGGTAACTTGAATTTGATCTGTAGTAGAATTGCATGCTTGTGGTTTTTTTAGCGTTAACAATCAAAGAATTTTTTTACACCACTCTGTAAAATCTTCTGATATAACATTCAGTTGAACAGTTAATTCCTCGGCACTTGAAGCAGATGTAGCAATGGTTGTGTCATCTGCATACATAAATATGTTATTTGAACTGACATATCTGGGCATATCATTAATATAGCATAGGGATATTAATGGTCCCAATATTGAACCCTGAGGAACCCCAATATCAATATCACCATAATCTGATCGTGTGTCACTAAGTTTAACGAGGATCTTCCTAGAATGTAAATAAGATGACAGCCATAATGCAAACTGACCCCTAAAACCAAGATTTTTTAACTTCTCTATAGCAACTCTTACGTTAATGGTATCAAATGCTTTTGAGAGATCAAAGAAAAGTGCCACCAGAAAATCTCCCCGATCCAGTGCGATGCGAATGAAACTAAGCAATTCAGTGGTAGCAGTCTCTGTTGATCTTCCAGGTAGAAATCCGTGTTGGTTGAAACATAATATATTATATTTACTAAGGAAACTATACATTCTTTTGTATACACATTTTTCATAAATTTTACCCAAAATATTAGGGACTGTAATTGGCCTCTAATTATCTAAAATTGAATTATCTCCACTTTTGAATATTGGAGTTACAACTCCTACCTTCAAGCTATGTGGAAAAATACCCTGTTCTACTGATAAATTTGTTAAATTTGCAAGGGGTTGCGCTATATATTCATTAATACATTTTATTAATTTAGTTGATATGCAATCAATACCTACTGAAGTAACATTTTTCAAGGAGCCAATAACCTCTCTAACATCATACTCATCTACAGGAAAAAAAATAAAATGATTTATCTACATGTTGTGTGGTATAATGATCAAAATTGGTATTTTTAAAAATATTTATGATTTTATTTTTAGAACAAGTAGTAAAATCATAGACGATACGTCCATGAGTAAAATGCTCTACAAAAGCGTTTGACATCTCATCCATCTCAGCCATCTTATTTATTATTAATAATTTTATCAGCAAGTTGTATTTTATCATAATTATTATGTTTTACCATCTTACCTATTTTTTTATTAACCGTTCGCCATATAAACTTCTGCTTTTGCTGTATAGTATTCTTACATTCTAAACTATTTTGAAAGAAACTCTTTTTTGTTTCGTCGATTAGTTTGATATTGACATTGTTTCTTTTTTTCTTTATATTTTAAATGAATATCTATATTTTTAGAATTATTTGATAGCCAAAAAAAGACTTCTCAAATCATTTCCCTCTTGTATTATATCATTTGTTACCCAACTATTTTTAGACTTATTGCAAATTCTTTTTGTAGTCATTGGACAAGATATGTCAATATGGTACGTGAGTACCAGTTTTTCCATACTGTCTGTAAATATATTCCTGGACCTGTTCAATCTCACTGCCAATAATAGTTATACGTTTAGGGTCATCTGTGTTTGTAATTATTTTTGTTTTTTTCATATCATTTTTAGGTCGACGTATTGGGAGCTGGCTGCTAGTTCCCCCATCATAATTTGCAGTTCCTAGAATGTGCTCGCTATAATCACTATGTCGTCAGCGAATCTGAGGTAGTTTAACTTGTTACCATTAACGTTAATGCCATAGGTTGACCAATTTGTAGTTTTGAAGACGTCTTCTAAGGCTAGGTTGAAAAGCTTTGGCGATATTACGTCTCCTTGTCTCACTCCTCTCTTAATGGGGATGGGATTTGTATTTTCGCCTAGTTGTACTATCATAGTTTCATTTTCATATATTATGTATTAGTTGCCTATATCTCGAATCTATTCTACAATTATTAATAGCTTGTTCTATGGCCCACATCTCGATACTATCAAACGCCTTTTCATAGTCGACAAAGGCAAGAAATACGGGTAGTTGGTATTCATTTGCCTTCTCTATCAATGTTCTCATTGTCAGCAGATAGTCTAATGTACTATATCCTTTGCGGAAGCCAGCCTGTTCAACCGGTTGGTAATTGTCCATTTTGTAGGTCAACCGGTTGTTAATAATTCTCATAAATAGTTTGTATACTTGACTGAGCAGCGATATAGGTCTATAATTCTGTAGATCACATTTGTTCCCTTTTTTGTGTAAGAGTATTACTAGACTCTCGTTCCAGTCTTTAGGGATCTTGCTATTATGGAGACATCTATTAAATAGTTCTGTTAGTACAGGGATTGTTAATGTCATACTCGTTTTCAAGAGCTCGGCAATTATACCGTCGTGTCCTGTAGCTTTATTATTTTTTAGCTCTTTTAAAGCTCTTTCTATTTCGAATCCCTTTGTATTTGGTAATACTTCTGATCCCACGTTTTTTATTTTTCTTTTGACGTTCTTCTTTGTTGTTTCATTAGGCTGGCTTTGCGAGCTGTACAAAGATGTGTAGAAGTCTTCGACAATATTTGTTATTTTATATTTGTCCTTCTCTTCCTTATTGTTGGCGTCTTTAATTTTTATGATTTTTTGAACTCCCAGTGCCAGTCTTAGACATTTTAAGCCTCTGTTGTTTTCAATGACTCCCTCTATTAAGTTCTCGTTCCATTTTTGTATCTCGCGTTTTAGTTCTTTTCTAATTGTTTTATTAAGTTCTCTGTATTCTTGAGTATAGTGTTTGTTTTGGGGTAGTAGTTGTCTTCTTTCCGTCATTAGTTGTTTAGTTTTCAAATATTCCTTTGTTGTTTGAGAGAAAATAGTCTATTTCATTTTTGGTAGTTCCGTTAGGTGCGACCCATGTCCACTTCTGTTAGGTTTCTTTTTGTAGAAGATATTCATAACATACATCTTTTCTAGTTCCAGAAATTCCATGAGCTTTTCTCCTCTTGTGTTTCTTGTGTCGAATCCAAAATTTCTAATCTTGCTTTCAGAGTTTTCAATCTTACTTCCAATTTTGGCGTTAAAGACTACCATTATTATTATTTTCGATTCTTTGTTGTTGTCTATAGCTTTTTTAAGGTTTACGTAAAAAGTATTTATTCCTCATCGGCTACTTTTTCAGTTGGAGCATAATCTTGCAAGATCTTTATTTTAGTTTTTGGACTTAGTTTTAAGACCATGTATGTAACCCTGTCTGAGATGCTGTCAATTATTTGAATTGGAGATTTTCTCTTCTTGTTGATTAAGAAACCTACTCCATCGTATGTGTAGTCTTCCCTGCCTTTATAATAGAGTCTGTTGCCCGAATGTAAGTCCACATATCCTCCACCTTTTAACTTCTGATAGTCCCATTATGTCCCAATCAAGTTCCCCAATTCCTCTTCTAGTTCGTAGAGTTTTTCATCTTTTGCTATGGAGCGGATGTTGTATGTTGCTATATGGATTTGTTTGTTCTTCTTATTTTTCAATGTCAACTTATCGGCCCCCCTCCTCGGGGCAGACCGAAAGGCGAACTAATAATATGTGTAGAAGTGAAAGGACAAGAGAGATGTGCTGCTTAGAAGTACTAAGTATATTCCGAATATGGTTACAATTGAAAAACGAAGAGGACCAGTTCAAAAACCCAAAACAGTAATAGAGAATACAATAAACATAAAAGTTATATTGTTCTTTCAGGCATGTATTACTCGAATTGATTCAACCGTGTAACATTAGTTTTGGTATTGGTAGTACCTATACAACTAGTACTACTTTTATTTTTCAGATAAAAAAAAGTCGTACAATTCCTCTTTTCGAAAAAACATGAAATGTTATGTAAAGTTGGCTGTGGAACTTATTGTTGATGCTGCTCTTGTTAGTGCTTTCGTATTACATCAAGAAGTAATGAGAGACAAAATGACAATATCAAAATTCGGAGAAAACATCATAAAAGGAAACAAATCAGATTTTAATACCAATTATTACTATCTACATGTTATGACTTCTTAGCTTTGACAAAACAAGAAGGAACTGTCCCACAAGAAGTTTCAACTAAAAATCATTCTTTGAATGACATGGAAAAATGACAAATTTTTGCAAATTGCTACAACGAAAATGTTGCATTTATGGATAGAAAGTGAGCGAAGAATAAAACAAAAAAAAACTAAATATCGGTGTCAGTCCTGCGAGGCACATTTTAGCTTTGTTATTACTGTTTTTATATTACTGTGTAATATTATGTATTACTAAATTTATCAAAAACAGTTGTTAGATACCTGGACAAAGAGTTTTACGAAAAAGGCCTTTTTTGCTAATTTATTTGGTCTAATATGAAATGAACTACTCAACCAATGGTTAGAATATAATTTTATTTGTTAATTTGTGGTCTTTTATACCTCATAAAAGTAATCAAAAATTGTTTTGGAGTATTTAATAAGGCCAATTTTATTCATTAGCTAATATTTGATTAGTTTTTGATGAGCTTTGTCCAAATATTTTGTTTAGGAAATATACAACGCACATTTATTTTAGATAATTACTGGAAAAGAAAATATGTTATTAATGACATGTCGGAAATATTTTAAAATTCATTTACAGGGTGATTGGTGTTGTGTATTTAAAAGCACAGACTAACAAAACGGACGTGTACGAACTCATCACTTTATAGCCCTCCATAAAATTATTAGACCCTCCGAGATATAGTAAACTGATCACCGGCATCCTTTGGAGATAGGTAACTCATCACCAGTATTTTTGCCCCAAAGCACTGGTTTCTAATGTGGAAGATTGCCAGTTACCTGTTACACTTTTCGTTTATGTGGTAATTTATTAAATTCAGAAATTACTCTTTAAATAACTTGCTTTAAAACAGATATTAATATCGATTTTTTTACGGTGTAGCCTATTCGACGTATCTGCCAATCTAAGCGGTTTAGAGATCTGAAAATTCAGTTGCATAGGTTTCCGATAGTGACTTTATAATAAAAATATTTATGAGCATGTGCTGTTGCCTCTACTTATTAACTAATTAGAAATCTATTTATTATGACAGAATGAATCAAAATCCTTTAGTACAGTCTCCTGGCTTTTATAAAGGGTTAAAGCCTTGTAAAATTTTTTTTATTATTAAATTATTAATTATTTTTAATTTCTTTTACCCCGTGCGATACGCCGATGATTAGGAATTCCCGTGTTTACGATAAGAAAATAATATTGGATCTACTAAATTATAATGGACTTCCCTAATTACTAAAGGTAGTTAATCCTTTCCGTCTTAATACTCAGTATGAAAAGATCTAATGCTTTTGAGTATGCAGGTTCTTTTAAATAAATTGATAATTTTCGCCGAAGGCCCATATCTTTTGACAATAACTTAATCCCAAGTATTGTCTGATTCTCATGTCCAATTGTTGGTACCGGTAACTCAAAACTTTAATACTCAGTATGAAAAGATCTAATGCTTTTGAGTATGCAGGTTCTTTTACATAAATTGATAATTTTCGCCGAAGGCCCATATCTTTTGACAATAACTTAATCCCAAGTATTTCCACAAAACTTTCGGAATTTTTACTTCCTCAGAATTACCTACAACTGTCCGATGATTTTAAGTGGGGGATAAACCTTCTTCTTCTTTTTTCTTGGACAGTTGGTGAAATTTTTAGTGGAACCAACTTACTTCTCGGTGGGCTCTCGTTGAGCACAGGTCGATTATCTCGTGAGATTTCTCGGTGGCCTCTCGTTGAGTGTGGCCGCTTGCCTGAAATTATCGTCTCTGTGAATTATTTTCTAAGTGTGTATACACTCTATATTTCAGTTTTCTTGTCTTAGACTATATTAAGTTATATATAGTTCTACACTACCTTTAGTGGTAGCTATAAATTCAGTGTTGAATACCAGTACAGTATATTAAATTCAGTGAATTAAGCTGCCGTCATCAGGAATTATGTAAGTTACCATAATCTTTATCTGCAAATTATCTGGACGAGTAATATGGTATGGTATCATACCACCTGCCATTATCTGGACGTATCACCCATCATTCATCCATATCTTCATCTGTAGATTGTCGATTTTTATATTTAATTTAAAGAACAATTCAAGAACTTTCCATAAATAATAACTATGAACATCTCAGTTTAGCATTAATTAATAGTGCGAGATAGTAACCCACCTAGCTAAGTGCGGTTTGGCTGGTTAATGTTTTCAACTCTGTAACCTGTTTGTTTTTTTTTTTGTAAATTTAGAGTTAAGAAATTTTTGCCATCTTTTGTATTTGCTATAATTTTTGCTCATTATCTTTCCTATAATATCTCGAGATACGCCAAACTATATTTGTATATGATTGCCTTATATATCTTGGTAAAGGTATTTTTTTTATTATATTATTGCTTAATTTTATACATATATAACACCATTTCATAGTTGTGTATTTTTATTACTTGTGTTGCATTTAGCAGCATCATAAGTTTGTGTTTAATATATTGTTAATGTTTTATGCATGTATTTTATTTGTCGGCTCCTAACAAGCTCTCTGATAAAATAGTAGCTCTAAATATTTGCTTAGTATATTAATTTATTACTATACCTTTGACCAGTAGAAAGATCAGGCTGATTAAGTTTCGTAGGTAAGTAAGTGTAATACCTAATATATTTATTATTTGTTTATATATTGTGTTGACCAAATTTATTTGATAATTAACTGTTGGTATCTTTCCTTGGGTTTGATCTCTGATCTCTGAAGGATATCTTTCCTTATCTCTTTTCTTTTCTAAGGTTTCTTAATTTTCTCCTTAACCCCAAAAAATTGAGTGGCGCCCTGTTTCTATCTTCTCTTATCTTTGGTAATTTCACCCATCTATCTTTTTGTTTATTTCTATATCTTTTCCAATATCTCTTATCCTATCTTTACTTATTTCGTCCGTTGGACCCAATCCCGGTTCCAAAAGCTAGTTTCGAACCCACAACTCTCTCTCCACCAACCATCTGTCTGCCGTCCGCAGTGTATCCATTGGTTATCTTTTTAGCACCATCCAAAAAAGATTTCCGAGGTTACAGCCTAGTTAAAGAAACATTATCCTGTGAAACCAGGACTGGTACATGTAAACTCTACAGTTTTATGTACACCATTGTTTAGTATTATAGAAGCGTAGTTACAAAAGTGGGGATATTGGGGCAAGAATGGTAAAAATAGTTGGAAAAATGGGAATGAAAAGATTCGCATGAATTTGTGGGGAAATGTATATGGCTAGACTGGGATGTGCAAATAGATAGAGGGAAAATAGACTCATTACTTACGTAGTTTCCTACCATATAATTAGCCGCATGAAATCGTTAAGAAAACAATCGCCGACTCGTTCTGGGTCCAAAAATGGCCAGGCAAATAAGTGGTGTAGCCACTTGCCGTTAGAGTCTCCCCTCTTGTAAGTGGTTACCAGAGCAAGTTTGGTAAAACGACACCAACTTCTTCCGAGCAACGAATTAATTGAGTAATGCCCATTTAATAAGTTATGGATGGTAAATTATTTCAAGAAAATTTTTACAGCGTATTGAAATGTACCATCCCAGTAATATGCCTCTGCTTTCGCCATGTATCTTAAATTCTCAAAAATGACAAAAATAATAATTAATATTTTGTTGTGAATCGTTATCCAACATAAAATGTTTACCGCGGTCCATCCTTAGATTCATCTGTTGGATTGCTTGATGCGCTCTCCCACAGCCACCTTTACTTCCAAGCCATGAAGTAGAAATTTGGCAACAACGCGTGGTAGTCCGACTGTGGTTTGTTTTGGTTTAACATTTCATATAGGAAGGCTTGTAAAGTTTGTTGAATTTATTGTTTTTTTAACTTTATTCGAATGTTTTATTTGTAAATTATGTTTACATCAATTAGAAAATATTAATATAAGTGAAATTTCATTAAATTTAGAACTTTTAGAAGATTGTTAACGATAATTTAAAAGGCAAGTATAAATATAACCTACAAAACAAACTGAAAATAATAATACTTTTGCTTCTTGTTACAAAATATGTAAACTAAAAACAACAATAATAATACTTTTGTTTTTTGTTACAGATGCTCTGGCATTGTTGTGTACCTGGTTGCAAAACCAATTATGCCAGTACTTTAAAAACGAAACAGGCAGAAAGTACGTTTTTGTTTCCCAAAGATCCCCAAAGAAGGTATACTGGGTTATGCTCTATTCATAGAGAAGGCTGTACAATTACCAGATCTTCAGTAGTATGTGCCAAACATTTTCATGAAGATGATATTCAGCGGACTGAACAATGAGAAGATAAAGATGGATATGTACACATTGAAAAGTTAATATTTCCCAAATTAAAAGGCAATGCAGTTCCTAATATATTTCCTGAAGTACCATCATATGTAACTGTTCATCGTACTAAAGAAAGAAGGAATCCCGAAGACAGAAGAAACTTTTTTCACAAGAAGAGGGAACAAGAGATAACATAATTAAGTCAATTAGACTTAGACAATAATATCCCATTGAAAAACTGGACAAGTAAAATTACAAGTGACTGTGTATATTTCTATGTATTAAACATTAATCAGTTGGGACACAAGTGTGATAATATTTGTGTAATATGTAGTGTAATAGTTAGCAGTAATTTTAGTGTAATCGTCAATGTAGGTAAGAATAGATTAAGTGGTAATGATTTGAAATGGATTTTACAATACAGTAAATTAACAAGATGGTCACAATTAGAGAACTTACTTTCTCATTTAGATCTGCTTTTTAGATAAGTGATAACAAATTTGAGTATTACATTCAAAAATCTTTTGAGAATATAGGCTATTTTAAATTGATATACAAGTTATAAATGGTATGTTACCTTCAAAACATTTTTCTTGTATACCTCTTTCAACTTGGTCTATATGACAACAAACCTATTCATATTTAAAATTGCTACTTTTGTATATCTAAGTATGAAAATTCAACAAAAGTTATAAGTAAATAGTAAAATATTTAATTTTCAATTAGATTAATTTAGAACCATATTTATATTGTGTCTGATTTCTTAGGATGAATTTTTTAATCATAATAGTTACACTAAGTTTTTGTGTTTTAAAATTTCTAGAGATTCTTGACTGTATTTGATTGTAAGATGAACTGTTTGACACTGTATTTTAAGTGCAATAAATTTTACTCTAGTGATTATTTTATTGATAATATAACCTAAATAATAATAAAGCTTTATATATATTTACTAGGTATATATAAGGTTTTATTAATTTAATTTCCCTAAAAATATTTCTGTAATGAATTGAAGTTTTCAAAATATCAGTTTCCTAAAATTCAAATTAGTTTAATATTCTGGTAGACCTTACAGCTGATTATCGGACTACCGACGTCATAGAATGCGGTGTTGCCTTTTTTACTTCATGGCTTGGAAGTAAAGGTGGCTGTGGCTCTCCCATTGTCTTAGGTACAGATGACATAAAAGGAAAACGATCGTTGCTCATATTCCTCCGAATACAAAAGATGTCTGTTGTTGTCATGTGTTCTTTAAAAGAAAAAGTTGCAATCTTTTGGTGAATGATTTTTGATGGCCTCTCTTGAGCTTTCATCTTGCAGGAGTTGCTGATGACTTGACGGCTTAGTTTTCGAAGGTCGCTTACGTAATTGTGTCCCAAGACGCAGAACAGAATATTTTCCGCAACTAAAATAATTAGAGAAATAGAAACAGATACATTTGTGTTGATTTAAACTTCTAGGGTGTTTCACTCTACCACCGTTCACGAAATATGGAAATTGTTTCAAGTTAGAAAAATAACGAAGTTCTCTAGATTTAAGTGGTAGATCACCAAAAATTATTTTCGGCTATAGTCGGACAGATTTCAATTAAAGGTAACTAATCTACAAATTGAACTAAACGGTAGCGGCAACCGTGTAAAATGTCAGTAGTAAATTCTTACAGGGGTCATTTTTATTGCGTATACTTCGCCCATGTAAATAAGCGAAAAAGTAATATAGTCCTCATAACATTTTCCCCCGTAACAATATAAATTGGTGCGGTTCACGAGTGTGTAGTGAGACAAGTTTATTGAATAGTTTAAAACATCCGCAAACATATCAATATTTTGCTGGTCTATATATATTTACGTTCTTAAAAATAATGTTAATGAGTGAAATATGATATTTTAGTTTATGTTTATTCGATCCAAATTCTAATGTGCATAGGCGTAGCGTTTTCTATTTCGTGGGAATATATTTATTAAATAAACTTTATTATTAACTTTAAAATAGTTTTGAGGCAAGTAAAGTAAATTTGCGGCAAATTTATTCTTTATATAGTATTAACCCGTTAACGGCCGGTCAGTATACAAAGAGAAATTTGTCAATTAATTTATTAGATTGGAATAAATCACATATATTAAAAAAGGGTTGCAATTAACAACAAAAAAGTTTTTTTTTTCTCATTTTCAAGGAAAACTGTACAATTTTTAATACAGGAACATATTGCATCTTAAATGTAAATTAAATTGTAAGGTGAAAATTTTCGAAACATTCAGGGTGTAGATGCATTCTACACCTTTTAGATAAATAAATAGTAGTACTTTTGCATATCCTACATTCTTGCACTATCGTCTCTTTTTGTAATGTGGCCAATTGTCAAATCTGGTAAAGCAAATTTAGATTGAGGTACATGTACGAAGCTTGACATTGATGTGGCGATTCTTCACTATTATAAATTATAAATATAAATCTATGTCGGCTCATGCTTTCACTTATAATGTGCACTTCTTTATCTTCATCTTTTGACCAATGTATATCAACTTGAAGCAGAGTGTGAACAATCTGAGTATTCTTCTAACAAAGCTATTAACTCTTTAGTAGTTAGTGCCATCTTTATTTCATATTTCGAGTAGTCGCTACATTGGGTATATTGGGCAGTCGCCACATTGAAGTTTGTACAACAAGAAGTTGTAAGTTTCTACAAACTTGTAGAAACTTTAATAAACGAATAGCAGAACATAAAAGGGTTTTCAATAATAGAAAAACAGATTCGACATACGCACTTCACCTTCTAGATCATAATCATTCTTTTAATGACAAATTTAAAATTCTTGACATTCGAAATAAAGGCCTTAAGCTATCTTTGTTAGAATCTATGGAAATCAACAAATTAAAAAATACAGGTATAATTCTGAATGACCAACTTGAGACAAACAGTTCTCCCCTCCTCAACCTATTTCATTAGAGACTATAAATTGTAAACGCATGCCAAAAATAGATCACTTGAAAAGGCAATCAGCCGAAACAGCTGTAGTGATAATAGTTAAAATAAATTTTGTGGAATGTTTAAAAACAAAGTTTTTAGTGTTTTATTGTTACGAAAAAATAAGTATTTTCCAAAGTTTTCTGTGGTTTAAAGTTCTGTATTAGGTACTCTCTAATAAGATTAAAATTTTACTTTAATTTGTTAGACAACTATAAGATACCTGTCAAAAGACACATGATAATTTAATGATTATATCGGTCTTAAATTTAATTTTTATGTAATTACTTATGTATTTAAATAAATAGTTAAATCAATTCAATTCGAGTTAAAACAAAACAAATATAACGTTCATAGCAGACAGCAATTCTATAAATAGATAATGAAGTGCAACGACGAGATCGTATGTTAAAATTTCAGATTGTTTAGTCTACTGAAGAAATAAGTATTTTGCAAAGATTTCTGTTTTTTGTAGTACTGTATTAGGTACTCTATAAAAACAATAAAATTTTCCTTTATTTTGTTAAACAACTATTCATTCCGTGCTTGACTGACCTATTGCCTTCATCTGAGAGTTTTGGACCTCCCAATTTGAGGTTAAAAATGTGTTAAATATATAAGAAATTGACAATTATGAATAATTAGTTTTTTAGTTATATTTTTCAGTTTATGTACAAAATAAATGTAGTACTGGGTTTAATAAACTGGGTTTCTAAAAATTCATTATAATTTATCTTTGCAACCCCAAACGGAAAAGAAAGGGAAAAATCTAGTAGGTACTGACAAATCAAGATTTTCATGTGGAAGAGCATATAGTTAAAAACAATAGTAGTAAAAGTTATGATATAAAAGCTAAAGTCATCAGGCAGGCTGCAGTTAGCTTGAAAACTTATGAAATATTATTTAAGGTTATTTATTTAAATTTTTCCTATTTTAGTTGCATAAAAATGAAATTATGTGATATTTACTTTTTCATATTAATAGCACGAAATCATCTTTTTCTTTTCTCGAATTTATATGTAATCTTTAGAAACCTATAAAAATTACACTCACTATCTTTGCTACTATTTGTACAATTAAATACGCAACATGTATTTGCACCCATTTTTGATAAAATTTATGCGTAAAAGATAGGTCCAATTTTGTCATATTCCGCCGCTACGTACGCTGGCATTGTTTCAAGGTACCCCTACCATTATAGTTTATTCGTCTTCCGGGTTTGGACCGTGTCATTTGTGAGTGACCCAAAAGAGGGTTCATCTCGACGTTTCGCTACAATTGTATGTAGCTTCTTCAGGAGAACAAAGAACAAGAAAACAAAAGACAGGAAGATGGGTAGTTAGCAACGGTAACTCAGTTACTCAACGCAACCAGAATCCACTCCCCACCTCTCGACGCGTTAGTGTTCTGAGCTGTTGGACGTGAATCCCTGTCCTGGCATTTGGTTTTCACCTCTGGCTGCGTTGAGTAGTTGAGTTAATGTGACCAAATGCCCATCTTGGTAGTTAGTATTCGCCTCTGGTTGCGTTGAGTAACTGAGTTACCGTTGCTAACTACCCATCTTCCTGTCTTTTGTTTTCTTTTTCTTTGTTCTCCTGAAGAAGCTACATACAATTGTAGCGAAACGTCGAGATGAACCCACTTTTGGGTCACTCACAAATGACACGGTCCAAACCCGGAAGACGAATAAACTATAATTCTGACTCTGGCCGTGGAAGCCTACGATTTCATTTACCCCTACCATGGTTACGCACGGAGCGAATAAGATACCTGTTAAAAGACACATGATAATTTAATAACTATATCGGTCTTAGATTGAATTAATTACTTATGTGTTTAAATAAATAATTAAATTTTTTTTGGTACGCCTCTGCAAAATTGATAAGTGAAATATGATTTCGTTGAAATGTTATCGTTAAATGCTTAGTTAAGTGCGATGTTGCAAAGTAATCACCTTCAATTAAAAAATGTTTTAGTATATACGAGATGTTGAATGTGGCATGATGTAGGTCATTTTCACTAATTCAATATTACACCGCTTCACACTTATTATTATTTCCGTAGTGTAATGTACCTACCTACTCACATGTAAGATAATTAAAGTATCTATGTATTTCTATATAGTTTTTAGTCACCTGGTATATGTTATTTACAATTATGAAAAGTTCTCATGTATAATCACTAATAATTATTTGTTGTTAGAAATCAGAATCAATACTCTTCATAAATATTTTCCTATTTAGAATAAATAAGTTTCGCTAGTTTATTCGCCTAATACTTCGTATCTATGGAATAATAATAATTTATTTCTCTTATTTCTTTGTTCGATAAGCTATCCGTATTTGCTATTTTAATATTAATATTTGAGTCCAATCTCTTGTACTCAAATCCATCCAGAAACATCGTTAAATAATTGTAGATAACAGAACTTATAAATTCATAGTTTTAAGAAATAACAGACAGAGTGTAATTTTCATCCTCTAATATAATAAATTTATACATGTCAATATATTCTGTTTAATTCCAAAACAAAGAGTTAGTCCGGAGAAGAAATAAACGCATAGTATTCCATAACAAAATTTGGTGTCAGAACGTGGGATATTAGTAGCAGAGTTCCTCTGATTGCTGATAGAAGGAGAGCTGAGGAATTTTTGAATTGACTTGTTTCCTTCGAGGAATCATTCAAAAAAACTGTCAGTGTGGAAAAATCGCCACTACAACTAATTACATTGGGGTCCAGTACATCCAGTTCGAAATCCAGTTCCAGTCATAACCCAATTGTAGTTCCATCGGAAGTAGAGGTGAACCCGTGGAATAATAGACTATGCGACCAACAACAATATTCTACTTGTAAGTACATTCTATCTTAAATTCTGTCTCATATTTTAAAAATCTTGTAAACGTATGTCTACTTTATATCCTGATATAAGTAACTTATTTGACGAACAAATACCTTCTCCCGACTCAAATTCTCTTTCAAATTCTTCTACTTCTAATTCAAATAAAATGTCAGTATCAATTGAAATAGCTGAAAAACTTCTCATTAGATTTGATGGTACAAAATCAAAATTATACGAATTCATAGACAATTGTGATAAAGCATACAATTTAGTAAATCCGCAATCCAAACCCATCTTATTAGCCATTATAGAAACTAAATTAACCGATAAAGCTAGGGCCATAACTAGAAACAGAACATTTGACGAATGGAAAGATTTAAAAGACTTCTTATTAGATGCTTATTCTGAACGCCGAACTGAAGGTCAGTGGCAATTGGAATTACATTCCTTACGTCAGATGCCCAGTGAAAATGTAATGTCATTTGCAAATAAAGTTGAAAATTGCTATATAAAATTAATAAATACACTTGATCCAGACTTATCTCCAGATGCAAGAAATGCATGTACTAAACTCTTAAAAACTCAAGCACTAAATGTCTTTATTAGAGGATTAAACAAAGACCTCTCTATTTTAATCAAAGCCCGAAATCCAGATTCCTTAGAAAGAGCTGTTGCTATAGCAATTGCCGAAGAACAAGAACAGTTATCAAGACAAGAAATTTTCAGACCATTCTGTAATATTTGCAAACGAAATAACCATTCCTCAAATAACTGTCGATATAAAAACAATTCAGATAGAAATGTTAGATATCTTCAAAATTCTAGTTTTCAAAACCCAAAATATCCTAATTCAAATCTTCAAAGGTCAAATTCTCAAAATCAAAATTATAAACCTTCAAATTCAAATTCCAATTCTGATTTTCCTCCAAACTTAAGAAAAGAAAATACCAACACTTCCCAACGTTTTTGCAGATACTGCAAAAAACCAGGTCACGTTATAGAAGAATGTAGAAAACGCGAATTTAACAATAAAAACAAAAATCCAACAAATTCTTTAAACTTCCAGAATCCTCGACAACCAACGGTCGATTCTCGAGGAGTTCGTTCAGTTCAGGCCGTATCACAACCATCAACTTCTCAGTCACTTCCTATGTAGATTTACCCTTAGTAAATAATTCTAATCCATCCTCTTGCAAGTTTCTAATCGATACAGGCGCAGATATTTCTTTAATTAAATATTCAAAAATACTAAACATTCCAAAAATTTATTCTAAGTCTATTACTCTACGAGGCATTGATAAAAATGTCTTAAATCCAAATAAAACTATATGTAGTTGTAACGTAAATTTCAAGATAAAAGATTTTGTCCAAACTCATGTTTTCTATGTCGTAGAAGACGATTTTCCTCTTCATTTCGACGGTATATTAGGTAGCGATTTTTTTGAAATAAATAAATGCCAAATTGATTATAAAGAAAATAAATTAAACTTTAAAAATTGTTCTATTCCAATTGAATATATAAAATCTCCATTAAACAATGACAATGACGAATTTCTGAGAGATCAAAATATCGAGACAAGTTCTAATATCGATGAAATATTTCCTTATGATGCTAAATCCATAGAGGATCATTCTTATTTAGAAACCAATGATATCCAAATAACCTTAAGTAGTGAAGAACTACTATCCAATCCAATTCAATCTAAATCTAACTCTAAATCCAAAGAAAATTCAAGTCCAAAATGTGTAAAATCCACTGAGATATGCACAAATAAAACTTGTAACTCTTCACGAAATCATAAATCAAAATCCTGTTCAGAAGAAAAATCCTGTTCAGACGATCTTATACTAAATCAAAACTCTAATTCTAACTCAAGAAGTAATAAAACTATTCTATCCGCAAGAACTGAAACAATTGTTCAAATTAAAGTAATAAATAATGAATTAAGCGAAGGATTATGTCCCGAACGCGAAATCTTTAAAGGTGTATTTTTATGTCCTAGTGTTGTTAAAGTAAAAAATGATTTCTTTTTAACCTCAATCGTAAACACTACTGAAACGGATGTTGAATTAAACGATATTCAAGTAGCAATAGAAAAAATTCCAAATTTACAAAACAATGCAAATATACGAAAAATGTCTTCTTATAAAGATAATACGAATTCTAACAGAATTTCTAAATTAAAAAATGCCTTGAGAACAGATCATTTAAATAGTGAAGAAAAATCATCTTTAATTTCTATTTGCAAGGAGTACAATCATATCTTTTATCTGGAAGGAGATCAACTTACCAGTACAAATGCCATAACTTGCAAAATTCCTTTAAATTCTAATGTACCTATTAGCACTAAATCATACAGGTATCCTGAAGTACACAAACATGAAGTCGAAACTCAAATAAAAGGTATGCTAGATCAAGGTATTATCGAAGAATCAACTTCGCCATGGAATTCGCCCCTTTGGGTTGTGCCAAAAAAGGCCGATGCTTCAGCAAAGAAGAAATGGCGAATTGTTATAGACTATCGACGACTAAATGATATTACTATAGGAGATTCATTTCCACTTCCGAATATAGTCGATATATTAGACCAATTGGGTCATTCAAAATATTTTTCAACAATAGATTTAACATCAGGATTTCACCAGATCAAAATGGATCCTGAGGATTCTCCAAAGACTGCTTTCTCAACTCCGTCTGGACATTATCAATATTCACGAATGCCATTTGGATTAAAAAATGCTCCCAGTATTTTTCAAAGGCTAATGAATACTGTCCTCTCAGGAATACAAAATTACAGATGTTTTGTCTATCTCGACGATATAGTCATTCATGCCGATACATTAGAAAATCATAATAAAAGATTAAAAGAAGTATTCGAAAAATTGTCTACATTCAACTTAAAAATACAACCAGATAAGTGCGAATTTTTTCGTCGCGAAGTAATGTATTTAGGACATTTAATAACTGAATTTGGTGTCAAACCGGACGAAAAAAAGGTATGTGCTGTTACAGATTTTCCTATACCCAGAACACAAAAAGATATTAAGAGCTTTTTGGGTCTCACTGGTTATTATAGACGCTTTATAAAAAATTTCAGTGCTTTAACACAACCTTTAACAAAACTGCTGAGGAAAAATGTTGAATTTAATTGGACAAGCATTCAACAACAGTCATTTGAGAACCTGAAATCAATACTTTGTTCAGAACCAATACTTCAGTATCCAGATTTTACCAAACCCTTTGTCTTAACAACGGATGCTAGTAATTATGCAATAGGGTCCATACTTTCTCAAGGTAAAGTACCAGATGATTTACCTATTGCTTATGCTAGTCGTACCTTGAACAAAGCGGAATCAAACTATAGCACAACAGAAAAAGAATTACTTGCAATTGTATGGAGTGTTAAACACTTTAGACCATATTTGTACGGAAATAAATTTTTCATTTATACGGATCATAAACCACTCACATGGCTATTTAATGTAAAAGATCCCGGATCAAGACTCGTTAGGTGGAGATTAGCATTAGAAGAATATAGCTATGAAATTATTTATAAACCAGGTAAATTAAATCAAAATGCTGATTGTTTAAGTCGTCCTCCTTTAACCATATCTGAAACAAATATTTGCGAAGAAAACAAAAACCCGGCAACAATCACCTTACAAATAAACAAAATGAGTAAAGAAAATAATGACACTTATTCACAGTTCTTATCTAAATCCGAAACTATATTAATAACAAATGATAATATAAAAGAAACAAATGAAAAGATTACATCATTTTCACAAAATTTAGCATTGTTTGTTTCCGTAGATTTAAATTTTAATGAGATCGTTCAGAAACAAATAAATAAACAATTCAGTCATATAGAAAAATTGAAAGCCAAAAATCCAAGACTAAATGACATTATATATATTTCTGATCAAAATAAAAACTTTTATTACATATTTATAAAAAATAATTATTGGGACAATACCTCTTATGAAGATATATTTAATTCCCTAATAAAATTAAGAGACTGGTTATTAAACGATAAAATATTAAAAATTTGCCTACCCAGAATAACTTTTAGCTACGATAAATTAAGTTGGGGAAAAATTAGATCTATGATTAGATTTATTTTTAGAAAAACTGATATATCTATTATCATTTATCATGATATACTAACAAATCCTGAACCTGAGGAAATAACTACAATATTACAAGAGAATCACACTAGTCCTAAGGCTGGACACTCTGGTTTTCATCGGACATACAATCGTATAAAAAAACATTTCAAATGGAATAATATGAAAAATGATATTAAAAACTTTATAAAAACCTGTGAATCTTGTCAGAAAAATAAACTCGTTAGAAAAAAATTCGTAAAGCCCATGGAGATAACAACAACAAGCTCAAATCCATTAGAAAAAATATTTTTAGATATAGTAGGTCCTTTACCTTTAACCGAGTCAGGTAATAAGTTCATATTAACATTACAAGATGACTTAACAAAATTTTCTCAAGCTTATGCAATTCCGAATCATGAAACCAAGACTATCGCTGAAAATCTGGTTCGTGGATTTATTTGCAAGTTTGGAAAACCCGATATAATAGTTACTGATCAAGGCCGAGATTTTACTTCCAAATTATTTTCTCAAATCGCCAAGCTTTTTAAAATCAGACATATAAATTGTACTGCTTATCATCCAGAATCAAATGCTGCATTAGAAAGGAGTCACGCTACTTTAGCAGACTACCTTAAACATTATATTAAAGCTGATCAATCCGATTGGGACGAATGGCTAGATTTTGCTATGTTTTCATATAATACAACTAATCATACTTCAACCAAATTCACACCATATGAACTAATATTTGGATATACACCTAATCTACCTAGCAGTATAATACGACCAGTAGAACTCAAATATACATATGAAGATTATTTAGATAATTTAACACTTAAACTTAGAAAATCTCATGAGTTAGCAAAAACGAATCTATTAGAATCTAAAGTAGTCAGTAAAAAATATTATGACCAAAAGATTAATGACACCGTTTTCTTAGAAGGACAATTAGTATATCTCCAAAATGAGCAAACAAAGAAGGGTCAAACCAAAAAACTTACACAAAATTATAATGGACCTTATAAAATTCTAGAGATAAATTCTCCTGTCAATTGCACAATTTTAGTAAATAAAAAACCAATAAAAGTTCACATGAATAGATTGAAACATGCTTTTGTTTCAGGTATGCAATAATATGGCTGACAAATAGTGAACAAATTCACAAGAAATATACCAATACTCCTTATTCTCTTTTTAAACTAATATCTCTTCCTATAATTCATCCAACATTAAAGAGACTTACCTTTATTCTTCCATCTGTCAAATATCTTGTTCTTTCAGAAAATAGAAACATTTATGTTACTATTGATACATTAGAAGACTGTTATTCATTAGATGAAGAAAAACTTATTTGCAAAAATCCTGATACTTTCCGATTTACACACACTAATCCAATTTGTGAAACTGAATTGTTAACTTCAATAACAAACATACCATCTAGTTGCGATACTCGTATAATTCAAACAGAATATGAAATTTGGCATAAATTAAACAAACCAAATTCTTGGATATATGTTTTACCCAAACCAACAGATTTAACTTTAAGCTGTCAGACTAGTACGCCAATATCTATTGTTCTTTCAAACACAGGTATTTTTTCTACTTCGAATAATTGCAAAACTTACACCGGATCAACTATTTTGATATCTGTCTCAAATCCAAAAGAAAGTAATTTTCAGTCTATCATTCCAGATTTATCCCTTCCAGAAGTCTGTTGTGATGATATTAAGATAAATAATGAATCCAAATTACACCTTGTTCCCTTACAATTAAATAATCTCGATCGAGATGCATTAAATTTAGCAAGCCATAAACTAGATAATTTAGAGAAAATGACCTCAGAAACAAATATTAATTTTTCAGACACAATAAAAAATAGTTCTTATTTCACTTATGCAATCTTATTTTTTGATAAAATGTATGTTACTTTATATTTTATACAGGATAATTAAATATTTTTACCGACGATTTCGTAGAAATCCGTCACATAGTTGTCAACAAATTACAAATTGTTTAACACTAAATATATGTCAAAGTAAACGAAACCATGTACATGAGACAGATTTAAGTATAGATTGTAAACATAATAAAGACAATAATTATAGTGAATCCAAAAAGTGTGAAGAGACTAGTTTCACAGAGACTACACCGATAAGACGAAGTGAAAGACTATCGAGACTAAAAGAAACTATTTAAATGTGTTAAAATAAAATAATAATGTATACAAATGTTTTATACCATTTAAATGAAAATTCATTTTACAATTATTTTCATTCTTACAAAAGGAGGTGTAATGTACCTACCTACTCACATGTAAGATAATTAAAGTATCTATGTATTTCTATATAGTTTTTAGTCACCTGGTATATGTTATTTACAATTATGAAAAGTTCTCATGTATAATCACTAATAATTATTTGTTGTTAGAAATCAGAATCAATACTCTTCATAAATATTTTCCTATTTAGAATAAATAAGTTTCGCTAGTTTATTCGCCTAATACTTCGTATCTATGGAATAATAATAATTTATTTCTCTTATTTCTTTGTTCGATAAGCTATCCGTATTTGCTATTTTAATATTAATATTTGAGTCCAATCTCTTGTACTCAAATCCATCCAGAAACATCGTTAAATAATTGTAGATAACAGAACTTATAAATTCATAGTTTTAAGAAATAACAGACAGAGTGTAATTTTCATCCTCTAATATAATAAATTTATACATGTCAATATATTCTGTTTAATTCCAAAACAAAGAGTTAGTCCGGAGAAGAAATAAACGCATAGTATTCCATAACAGTAGTTTTCTGAAATGGATAATGCATAAGTAACCTACATATTTTATATACATACTTTGATTTGTATCTAACAGTTTTCTAAATATTAATTTTCTTATTCTTATTGCAATTGTCCACAAAACAATTCGATTTTAGAGTCTTTCACAATTGAAATTTGAAATGATTGATAGAGTCTATCATTTTTCGTCCGCGATGGCTCAAAACGTAATGATCAGCTCACTATCTATGATAAAGACAAGGGCAAATGAAGAGAAATTTTTCTAGGCGTATAGTTTTAGGTAGCTCTCAATAGAATTTTGAGGAATTCACAAATAAAAACCAATAAATTACATTTGCATTTAATACATCTATTTTAGATTTCTTCTGTGAAATTACAAAATCTTAACGTTTTGCAAGGGATTTATGGTCTGCCACGGGGTGCAGGTAGGCCAGTGATGAGTTTACCAATCTCTCGCGGTCTATTTGAAAATTCTTACTTTTATGGCAAATAGGTAATTGATGATGATTTTACGTGTGCCCAACAAAACATAACTATTTATTTACTTATAAAACGGTTGCATTCAATTAATCATAGCAACGTAATATTCGTACTAAAATGGTTTACAATCGTTTATATTGTTGCTGTTGGTGGCCAAATATGAATGAACATATTGAAAAATTTATATCTTGTTTTAGTCTTAGACAATAGACCTCCTTTCAATTCCAGTGAATTTGTGGCATTTTTCAAGTAAATTGAATAAAACCAGTGAAGAAAACATTGAAAAAGGTCTTTCTAGTAAGCGCAGAATGTAATAAATATGAAATTGAACATAAATTGTACATAACACTACACTAAAACAAGGACAAACAGTTTAAAACTATTTAAAATTATTCTGCGCTCTACATTCTTGTCGGTAACAGGAGAAAGAAGTCTTTCTCCGTAAGCAAGAGGAGAACGAAAATGTGTATATTTTGACAACTAGTGCTTCAATTTAGATTGGTAAACCATCCACAGCATTTTGAAGTGCATTGTGTATAATATGTGCGCCACATCCAATTCCTACAATATCTACACCGAGTTCTTGTTTAAGTTTTCTGTAAACATTATTTTGTCCTCTTCTATGCACACCTCCAAAATTTGTATTAAAATTGTCGCCACAAAATGCAGCTACTTTTTTTGTAATGTCATGACGACGTAATGTTGAAATTATATTTTGAGTCAATATTTCCGATGTCTCACCCTGAACGGACTCAAAATTCAATAGTTTCACATGTACACCTTCGTCACCTTCTAATGGTAAAAGTGTCTAACAATAATCGGTGCCAGTTTGATGTGCTTTTTATTTGTCTTATGTGCTTCTCGTTAGTAACACTTACGAAAAAAACCTTCTGTAAGTCGGTGTGGAACTCTGACAAAGACAAAGGTACCAACACGTTTAAAATGATCGCAATAATTAAATCGTTTTGAATGGGATCATCATTTTTAAAAAAAATTTTGATAGAAGTACTTGCAATCACCGTTACACCAGTCTTGTGTTTTGCACACTTTAAGTGATCTTTAATATCTGCTCGCCCACCGTGTGCAATTGAAAATTCTGAAAAACATTGCTCGCATTTCACCCTGCTATTGTCACTACAAAACTTTTTTATAAAAAGATAATCATTTTCAACTTCGCTTGTGAATTTTCAATTTCTTTTCGGCATTTTAAATCAACAACAGCAATTAAATATATTTTGCCACCGTTCACAAAAAAAAAAAACGAAATGTAATAGCATTGCAAATGACTAGGGTAAACTGAGATCTGTTTTTTTTTTAAATTCATCAATTCTTGATTTTTTTAATGTTTATATTCGTTAACGACTCACTGAAATAATGTGTTTAAGAAATATGATACGGTGAGTTGCTGAATTGGTCATTTTGATGATTTCGAGAAGTAAGCACGTCTTCTGTGGGAACCCAATTAAAATATCTTATCAATCAGATGTGCAGTCATCATTATTAGAATTGTTTATATAATACGAACGTGAATAATCTAATTTATTATCAGTAAATATGAAACCGGGAGTAAAAAAATCATTCGTGTGAAATCACTTAACAAAAATTCAAAATTACGACAGTTTTGTCAAACCGGGACAAAATGACAAACCGGCCGGGACTCCGGGACCGATGTATAAAACCGGGATTCCGGGACCGATGTCTAAAACCGGGACGTATGGTAAGCCTAAGTATAAATAATCATAAAATCGCCGTATAATAGCTTTACTATACTTTAAACTTGGAAAGAAGCTTCTGATTTTGCACTTTTAATAAATAATTGGTTTGACTTGTTAAATTCTAGATAAAAATTTGTAGAAAATAATCCAACAGAAAAATCATTTGGTGTAGACATAGAAAATCAGAAAAAATTGTTACAATAAGTCTCAGACATCATTAGCACCATGCGTGTGGGAAATAGAAAGTCTTTAATTCAATTTTAAAAGGGTATTCTTTTTAAAAAAAGGTCAATGACAGAATTATTCGATTATCTAGATAAAAATTATAATATAGAACATATTTTAACATCAAGATTAAGTCAGCGGCGGCTCGTGGCCTAAAAAAGTGGTGAAGATGAGGAATGCCTGCCGGAGCCAAGAGGAGTTTTGGTAACTACTTCACGACCAAATCTCATTAAAAATTCGTTAAAAAAAATGTATAAAGTTTAGGACCCTAATAACTTGAAAACAGTTTTTTAGGACACTTATACTAGATTCGATTCGTTCTGCTTACCTGGGGTATTTTAGTTCTGAACCTTGACATTTCATTGAGGGTTTTTTGGCGATTTAAACACCACACCTTCTAAAACGGGTTGGTGAGTTTCGATTCAGCTGCCCGCTCTGGCCTCTGGGTCAGATGCTGATTGCAGCCGACCACTCTGGATCAGACGCAGATGTTTAAAATACTGGTTGGTCGACCATGTAAAAGAACATCCCTTTTATCTTCATTTTTAATGCCTAAACGGAGTCTCTTATATATTACACACCAAGTCATTAATTGTATTCATGTCTGTCTAAAATTATTTTTGTCCGAACGAAATCCGAAACAAACCACAGAGATTAATAAAGTGCACTAAACAAATAAAATTAAAACTATGACTAAACTAAACTAATAAATACTATACTATACACTATACTATATAAAAATATCTATATAACTGACTAAATTTCAAAATATTGTCGCTAAGAGAAATTTTCGAAAAATAGGAATACCAAATATACACATCCAACAGTGGTAGTGAAGACGGATAATACATTTCTAGACGGAACTGCTCTCGCCAGTTTTCTCAGCTGTCACTAAGGATAGGCTGACGTCACGTTGCCATCGCAACCGTGAAGGCTTATGCAGATGGATTTCACATTTCAAAAATGATATTCATCTATTCCTGAATCAGGAATGGTCAGGTACTAACACAGGTTAGGACTTGACCGTCAAGTACCTACCGCTTGGTGAACCTCACCTTCACCTACTTCACCTGGCCGGTCGCCGCTGGATTAAATCAAGATATTCTTGAAATTTTTTTTCTTATATAACGAGCATGGGAGCTACTAATGATCATCCCCATCCTCTAGAATTTAAATATCGCCTTAGATGGTTGATATTAGGTAAGAATTCATTATGACAACATAAGAATTCATTATGACTACAACAAGTTGTAGATGAAAATAACTGTTTGACAAGAAACATGTTCAAGAATGTATCAATACTTACACCTACTCATTCTATTTTTTTTAACGAAGAAATTAGCACTTCATAATCTTTCATCGAGCCTTTCTACACCGAAATAAATGTTTTAGAAACCAGGTCCAAAAGCGAACATTTACAGTGGCTACATCAGTCTGAATGCAAAGAAACTGTTAACAAAGAAGCCCTAAAATATATTGCAGGATATGTTGCTTATAAGTTTAAAAATAAATATAAATACTTAGGCTCTCTGCGAGTTGTTCACAACAAACAAGTCCAATGAATGATTAATTTGTATTTCAAGAGGTGGCCTTTTAAATCCGAGTGATGATTTAATGAAAACTGCAAAGTACTGGAAACATAGTTCAATTTAATACATGGAACGTCACTTTCTAAAGAAAAAAATCTTTTCATTGATAGCTGACCGTACTGTTGCCAGGCTTGGTAATGAAGTAAATATACCTTATGAAGTTATTTATTGCCTTGTCGTACCAGAAGCTACATAAGATTATGAGAAATTAATTAGAAAATTAGTTTTGAAAATTGTGAAAGAAAAATGGAAATAAAAAATTTACAAACCGTAAAAAAATAAATAAGTACCTACGAAGTATTAAAACATTATTCTGTTGAAGTGTTCTATATTAAAATAAATATTCTTAAATTCCAATCACATTGAATTTTTTTTATTAATTTCATTTCTATAAATTTTTATACAAGTATTTTTGTATCTCAATATCGCCGTTTCAACTGTATTTGATTTAAAAATTGTAAATTAGTAAATAAAGATGGTCTAGAAAGGAGATGGAATAGAAACACCAACCAGCTGGAGGACCATCATGGAGGTGGTTCAAAAAACTAGCAAGGGATGAGAGGATACATTATTCGTTGACGAACAAGGCAAAGAAACAGGAAATAACTGCAGATAAACCCGGGCACAACAAAAGTGAAATAAAGAAAAATGGACAAGAAAACAAAAATAAAGGACGAAGACAACAGAACAAAAAAAATAAAGAGTTGAAAATAAGCACATGGAACATAAGAACTATGCTAACTCCAGGAAAAATGCTAGAAATAGGAAAGGAACTCAAAAAGTATAAAATAGATATTGCAGCACTACAAGAATTACGCTGGGAGGGACAGGGACAGATTGATAAACAAGACTTTACAATGTTATATTCAGGAGGAAAGAAGCAAGGGCAAAAAGGCGTGGGATTCATGATACTTAGTCACCTAAGAGAGAAAATTATAAATTTCAAGCCAATATGCGAAAGGATGGCCTATGTTAGAGTCAACAGCAAACCATGTAATATATCAGTCTTGAATTTATACGCCCCCACAGAAACAAGCAATGCAGACGAAAAAGAAATCTTTTATGATAAGGTCGAAGAGGAGATAGAAAAAATACCCAAAGAAGATGTCATATTTGTACTGGGAGACCTCAACGCCCAGATTGGAAAAGAGGACTTTTTACAGCAAATTGCAGGAAAGCATACAATACACGAAAACACGAATGACAATGGGCAAAGACTATGTAACCTAGCAACAAGAGCAAATTTGTTAATAAGCTCGACAAAATTTGAACACCCTAAAATACATAAGGTAACATGGAGGTCACCGGATCAGAAAACATATAGTCAAATTGATCACATAATGATTAATAAGCGAAAACAATCGTCAATAAAAGATGTAAGAACGTTCAGAGGTGCGTGTGCAGATTCAGACCACTACATGGTCACAGCCATTATAAGACAAAAAGTTAAAATTGAAACAAAACAAAAAAACCAACATAAAAAGTGGAATGTCAATAAATTGAGTAATGAAGAAGTAAGAAAAAAATATGAAGAGGCAGTAACAGTTCAAATAAAAGAGAAATATAAAGCAGAAGATATAAGCACAGAATGGGAGACGATCAAAAAATCAATAGAAGAAGGTGCAAAAATGCAGACAGGTAAAAGTCAGGCTAAAACAAAAAACGAATGGTATAACCAAGAATGTAGAGAAATAACAGGAAAAAAAGTGCAAGCCAGAAATAAATGGCTAAGAACAGATAAAGAGGAAGACAGAGAAGAATATGAAAAATTAAGAAGGGATGCTAAGAAAGTGATAAGGCAAAATAAAAGAAGATGGGTAGACAAAAAAATGCAGGAAATAGAGCAGGAAAGAACAAACAGAAATACGAAAAGTTTTTACAAAAAGATTAAAGAACAAAACAAAAAATACAAGGGCAAAACAAACGGAATAAAAAATAGAGAGGGAATAGTGATAATAGAGGACCAAGAATACAAGCAAGTATGGAAAGATTACTACAGAGAGATCTTGACGGAGGAAACAACAGAAGAAGAAATGCATGACGAGGAGGAAACAGTACACGAAGAAGAAGCAAATGAAGTAGACATCGAAATTTCAAAAGAACCAACATTAGAGGAATTGGATGAAGTTATACAGAGAAGCAAAAATGGAAAAGCCCCAGGTAAAGATGGAATTAATATGGAACTAATAAAATACGGGGGAAGGGAACTAAGAGGAAAAATACTGGCACTATTGAAAAATATATGGAAAGAAGAGAAAATGCCAGGTGACTGGGAGGTAGGACAGATCATAACAGTACATAAAAAGGGAGACCAACAAATCTGTGAAAATTATAGAGGAATAACATTACTAAATACAACATATAAAATATTGACATCAATAATAAAAAAGAGGTTATCAAAGATCACAAATAAGACAGTAGGACAGTACCAATGTGGATTCACAGAAGGAAGATCTACAATAGATGCAATACACACAATAAAACAAATAATGGAAAAAGCAAACGAGTATAAATTAGAACTGGAAATGTTATTCATAGACTTCAAACAGGCATTTGATTCTATTAAAAGGAGCGTATTAATGACAGCACTTAAAAAATTAAAAATTCCACATAAACTCAGAAAATTAATAGAAATGACAATGAGAACTACAAAAATAAGCATAAACACACAAAGAGGAGAGACAGAGAAATTCAGTATAAATAAAGGGATGAAACAAGGAGATGCCTTATCAACAACGCTATTTAATCTAGCATTAGAATATGTACTGCGAAATATAAATAAAGGAAATCTCAGAACAAGAGGTGGTCAAATAATTGCATATGCAGATGATATTGCTATTATTGCAAAGAACAGAAAAATAATGAAAGAAATGCTTGAAGAAATAAGAGAGAAAGGGGAGGTAATGGGGCTAAGATTAAATCAAGAAAAGACAAAAATATTAAGATTAGGGAAAAAACCAATAAAGGAAAAGATCAAAATAGGAAGTTCCGAGTTTGAAGAAGTAGAATACTTCAAATACCTAGGAGTTACAATAAGTAAATCCGGAGAAAGGAAATCCGAAATAAAAGAAAAAATATTAGCAGCGAATAAAGCTTATTTTGCAAACAAAAGATTACTTAAAAGCAAAACACTGACTAAAAAAAGCAAGATGAGCATTTATAACACCATAATTAGACCAATATTATTATATGCAGGGGAAACAATGACGATGGTTAAAAAAGATGAAGAAGACTTAAGAATTGCATAGAGAAAGATTATGAGAACCATACTAGGACCAATCAAAACAGAGCAAAATGAATATAGAAGCAGAACAAATGCAGAAATTAAGGAAGAACTTAAGGAAGACATCGTAACTAAAATAAAGCAATGCAGAGTTAGATGGTTAGGTCACATTTGGCGAGCAGGCGATGAGACAGTGACATACGCAATGATAGAATGGAATCCAGGAGGAAGAAAGAGAAGGGGAAGACCGAGATCAAAGTGGCTGCAAGAAGTTGAAGAAGACCTCCAAAGGGCAGGAGTCAGTGAATGGAGAGGAAAAACTAGAGACAGGAAAAAATGGAGAGATATTGTCAAGAAGATAAAATAAACAAAAAAAAGACTGATCCACTTAAGAAATAGGATCTAGAAAGCATTTGCGGTTTAACCCCACGCTGGGGTGTATAGCCATTATATATATATATATATATATATATATATATATAATATATATATATATATATATATATATATATATATAAATTAGTAAATACACAATGGGACCAATTAAAAATAAAAACATTCAACCTAACCAACATCAAAAAACTTATTGGATTTGCATCGATGTGACGTCACTGAAGAAGGGCATACCCTTGTAAGTGTATCGTGATTATATCCTTTTCATGACATAAATATAATATACTCTCACCTCTGGCGACTCCAAACTTCAAGTGGTTGTTCTTATCGTTTTCAAACCCAGCCTCCTAAGTACCACCACATGGTTTAAGGGTAGAAACTAAAACGAATTTATATAATTCATTATCTGAGAAAGGTTTTTTCAGATAAAAACTATCTTTTAAGTATGCTCTTGACTTACACGTGCAGATGTGGGTGGTAAACATAATATCAGCAGGATACTCAAGAGTTTTTAAAGAAATTTGGTTATACACTGTCCTGTCTGGCGTGGAGTCCTATTCAGAATAGACCTCCTACCGCACGGTATCAGACCTAAATGTGCCTAAACTAAACTATAACTTAGTAGGAAGGTCCACCTCCTACATTAAAAAGGTCTTTTCATTGTTATGAAATATGGGTGCATTCTGAAACAACATTTGTGTAGCCACTTTCATCGGAAATTTCCTGTTTACTTTACCGCAATTTTAGTACTCGTAAGAGCGCTTTGCTCGAGAATAAGGAATATTTTTAAATTCTATAACAGGGGTGTCCAACTTGCAATGCCTCAAGGGCCAAAACTAAATCCTTTGATGTTGTCGCGGGCCATATAATAATTTTGTTACAAGTAATAACAAAATAAAGTGAGGTATAAAAATAATTAAAACAAAAAAGAGTATTATTTCTTTTAATGCTCAACAACTACATTTTTTTGATAAACGGAAAATTTATTGATAACACTTTTCAATAATCAAGACAAACATTACAAAAGCAACGAAAAAGATGTATCCAATTAGTGTGAGGACTGTGGTCGATCGGCTTTATCCACCAATGAAGAAATGTCCACCTCCAGTTCAGTTGTAGACACTCTCATATAATGACATAAGGAAGAATCGGTAAGGTTGCTTCTGTTTTTATTTTTTATGTATTTCATGAAGGAAAAGGCACTTTCACATGTATATGTGCTTCCGAACATTGACGTCATTTTCAGTCCAAAATCTCGAAGGTTTGGGAATTTCTCCTTTGACAGCAATTTGAAAAACTCAGATCCCTTTTCTTGTCTGGTGATTAGGAACATGTCTGCTTGAAAATCACATAACTCAAGCTGTAAGTTGGGTGGTTCATCGTCAATGGTTGCTCCAAGAGGGTTATTATAAAGTAATACACTGCTTTTGAGACTTTCAATTTCTTCAAATCTTGTATTGAATTCATCAATAACTTGTTCAATTTGTGAAATGCAGGACGAAAACTTAATGTTTTGAGTAAATTCTGTAAATTTGTAAAAAAATTCTGTTCTCACTATCAATTTTCCGTTTTACTGGTTTTACACTCATTATTGTATAAGAGGAATCAAGACAAAGAATTAATCAAGTTCACTGTTCATTAGCAACGTAATAGATAATCATTGCACTTCTCATAGTGGTGGAGGACAATTGTGTTCGTTACACGTCCGCGAAGCGGCACACGGTACAGTACTTGTGATGTAAAAACACTGCTAAACCATAAAATATAAAATAAATTAAAAAATCTTTTTCCACAGTGGCAGCATTTAAAGAAAATACATGCTTTTCGAAAATCTTACGTGGGCCACAACAAATAGCCTCGCGGGCCGGATGCGGCCCGCGGGCCGCCAGTTGGACAACCCTGTTCTATAATATGATACATTTCCATGCAAAGAATATAAAAACCAATGTAACAAGAGGTAATTGTGTTAAGTCTGAGTCTTCGTTTTAGTATTATTAATCTTTGTGCAACTGTGTTAGTTACACATTATATTTGTATTTAGACTTTAGTCTTTAAGTGTTCCTTTATTATATAATTGAATTGTAAAAGTTAATACTACAGTTTTTTTTAACGAACACGCCGAAACAATTATTTATTTCACTTCCGTTAAATTTTAGGGTCCTCCAAAATTTTAGCGTCAGCTGTGGTTAGTCACTAATGAATTCACCCTAATATAATAAATAAGTGTTATTTTTTTCGTTACGACGGATTTGCTTGAAAATTTGCATTTATAATATTTGCATTTATAGATTGTTTTTCTGCAGACTAGTTTTATATTTCTGTAATATACAGTGCTTTTCAGATAAAACTATCCACCTTAAATATTTTTTGAACTTCTAATTTTTTGGAAAAACGCAAAAACACTTCAATTAATATCTGAAGGGGGAGGCATAATATCATATTTAAGGTTGCTGGAAAATGCACCCTCTCACCCCCTGTATCAACCCTTTATTTTTTTTTTAATTACTTCCCCCTTTTTATTTTATTTTATATTTGGATTCTCCTTTTTGTACTGATTTCAGAAATGTATATATAATACATGATACTTGAAGTGATTAGTTTATGAGAAAAGTAAATACAAAAGCAAGAAAATTGGATTAAAAAAAATTATTTTTTAACAATTTTATTACACACATTTAGAACAAACATTTCACTACTAAAAATTTTTACAATAATTGTTCAATATGTTCATCCTCTATTCTTTGTTGTAAATCATCTAGATATTCTGGTTGAGTAGCATAATTTTTGTTTTTAAATACTCCCATAAGAAGAAGTCTATGGGTGTTCAATCCAGTGACCTAGGTGGACAATCGATCCTCTGTCGTCTTTTACCTATCCAAGGACCGGGAAACGTTTCGTTTAAAAATCATCGCACAGGTAAAGCAAAGTGTGGAGAAGCTCCATCGTGTTGAAATACAACCAAATCATCGGAAAGGTTATCATCATTTGCTACTATTGTTCTAACGATCAACCACTTGCCTATATAATTCAAGATACGATGCACCATTTAAGTTTCCAGTGATAAAGAAAGGTCCGATAATGTGATTACGTAGGATACCACACCATACGTTTAATCTTTGAGGATGCTGTGTGTGAAATTCGCGTACAATATGTGGATCACTTTCAGCCCAGTATCGGCAATTATATCTGTTCACCAAACCGTTTAATGAGCATTCATCCGAGAAGCAAATATTGTTTAACAATTGTGGATTGTTAATGATGCATTTTATCATTAATTCGCAACATTCGGGACGACGATCAAAATCTTCTTCATTTAACTCTTGTACTAATTTAATTTTATATGGATAATACTTAAATTTATGGAGGACTCGGAAGGCTGTAGAAGATGAAACAACGATTGCTTTGCTTATTTTTGACAGTGACTATGATTGTTAAGAGTCTAAGTTAACTTGCCCTAAAACAGCTACTTGGATTGCTTTTTGATTTACAAGTTCCTGTCGGTTATGTTTTTTATTGCAAACTGACCCTCTTGATCTAATTTTTTCTGCATCAGTTCAATCACACACTTATGAGTTGCATGTCTATTGTGGTGTGTTTCATTAAAAATTCTAGCAGCAGCTCTTGCACAATTATTATTTTTGTAGAATAAACCTACAATTTCGATTCTTTCTTGCAAAGTGTACGCCATTTCAGTGATCAAATTACACACGTATCAAAATAAGCTGTTACTTACAAGTTATAACAAATTGTCGCTATTAACCGATTAAAGCAAATGTAAAAATGATATCGAAAACTTTTGATAAAACTTGAATAAAAAGTGAATTTTTTTGTTTCTTAGTTTTTAAAGGTACTACAAATAGTACGGTTAAATATTTAAAGAGTTTACATGCTACAACCTATTTTGTTAGAGTCAATTAAGGTGAGGTGAGATACTGTCTTGTTAACAGGAAAATTTTCTATCTGATAAACTAATCACTTCAAGCCAAAGGTATTATACATTTTTGAAATCAGAACAAAAAGGAGAATCCAAATATAAAACAAAAAAAGGGGGAAGTAATTTAAAAAAAATAAAGGGTTGATACAGGGGGCGAGAGGGTGCATTTTCCAGCAACCTTTAATATGATATTATGTCTCCCCCTTCAGATATTAATTGACGTGTTTTTGCGTTTTTTCCAAAAAATAGAGGTTCAAAAGTTATTTAAGGTGGACAGTTTTATCTGAAAAGCACTGTATTGACAAAATAATGATTAATAATCGATCGTTAAATAACAGAAATATGAGTGATTATCTAATTATATATTGATTAGATATAAATTAACTTTTAGATATTAAGAGAATTATCGGAAAAATACTTGAGCGTGAAAGCCACCCCATCTCAGGGGTGGAAAAACATAACGCTCAAAAGAAGTAATAAATAGATAAATTGACGAATTCTAAGCAACTTGTATTCTACAGAGTTTTTCACAAGTCAATACTTTTGAGTTTGAGTTATTTGCAAGAGAAAAGGTTCATTTTAATGTATGAAGTATGTAGACTCACTAAGAGCAGAGTGTAATGGATCGGGAAGAGATTTGTAGCACTAATTCAAACACTCCGAAAATTTTACTATTATTTATTTATTATTTCCACTTACACCGATTTTAGAGAGGAGGTGTGATAAAACTCGTTGACTGGTTAACTGATTTTTGAAAACCAACTATTTATTAAGAACTTTTTATCTATCTGTATTTTCCATTGCTTGACTTGGATTAAATATATTTCATACTAGCGGACCCGACAGACTTTGATCTGTCAAATAGATTTGGAATATGGCAGTTTATTTCTTTAGCGATATGGACGAAATTAAGAGAACCTGGATGATGTATTTTAAGGAATTATTAAACGAAAGGGCACAAACACCACTACAACAGCGGCAGCAGCAGGTAGAACAGGAAGGTCAACAACAGGAGCTGTGGGAAGATGGAGAAGATAATGAATTGGCTAGACCTCCAACGCTAGCCAAAGCATGGGAATATGACATAGACGTCTACAATCTCTTTGTAGATTTCAAGCAAGCCTATGATTCAATAGATAGAACAATACTACCTAATATATTACAAGAATTTGTAATATATTAGGTAGTAGTACCTAACCTAATATATTACAAGTATTTCGAAATGTGGCTTTATCGCCGTATCCTAAAAATACCATGGACAGCGAAAATCACAAATATAGATGTCCTTAAAAGAATAAACCAAGAACGCCAACTTTTCGAAACCATCAAGAAAAGGAAAACGGCGTATCTAGGTCACATCATGCGAAATGAAAAATACCAGTTCCTCCAACTTATAATCGAGGGTAAAATTGAAGGCAAGAGAGGAATGGGACGCAAGAAAATGTCCTGGCTCCGAAACATAAGGCAATGGACAGGGATTAACGACATACAATCTCTGATACATATTGCAAGAAATAGAGAGTTAATGGAAAATGTGATCGCTAACATCCATTAGTGGATTTGCATCTGAAGAAGAAGAATTCTACGCAATATTTTTCTTTCGAACACGTCTAATGCATTGGTAGATTTCTGTGTTATAACCCATGTTTCACACCCATAACTTACTATGGGTCGGATTATTGTTTTATATACCCGGAGTTTTGTTTTCCGGTGTACGTCTCGCGATTTGAATATGTGGCCCATCGCGAAATAGGCTTTGCTTGCCAGCATAAGCCTTCTATTTATTTCCGGTTCTTCTTCATTATTTTCGACCAGATCCATTCCTAAATACGTGAATCTATTCACGTATTCTATATCGTCTATAAATTGTTGTTGTTGCGCCTGTCTATTTGATCTGGTTTGTATGAGTAGTTTTGTTTTATTTGTATTTATTGTTAGCCCTACAACTTCTGAACTCTGTTTCAACTGAACGTAGGTTTCTTCTGCCGCAGTTCTCATTATGTTTATGTCATCTGCGTATGCTGCTAATTGGGTAGATTTGTTTGTAAGTATGTTATTTCTGCTCACCGTCAACCGTCTAATTACATATTCAAGAACAAGATTAAAAAGTGTTGGAGCCAGTCCGTCACCTTGTTTCAGTCCTTGCGTTGTCATAAACGCATCAGTGATCTGTCCTTGAATACATACATGTGCTTCTGTTTCTGTCATTGTCATTTGCACTAGTCTTATTAATTTTGATGGTATGCCAAATTCTTGTAATATATTAGGTAGTATTGTAAATTGCGTAGAATACTGGGTCCAATAAAGGAAAATAACAACTGGCGAATTAGATATAATAACGAAATATGCGAACAATACACTGAACCAACACTAGCACAATACACTAGACTGCAGAGATTACGATGGGCAGGGCATGTGGCCCGCATGCATGAGAACAGAATCCCCAGAAAATTACTAAACGCAAGAATGCAAGGAAAAAGACCTGTTGGAAGACCAAAAAAGAGATGGGAAGACGAGGTAGATGAGGATGCCAAATATCTCCTAAAAACGCGTTCATGGAAAAGAACAGCAGTAAATAGAGATGATTGGAGAGGTTTAATGAAGGAGGCCAAGGCCCGGCTTGGGCTGTAGTGCCATTGGTTGGATGGATGGAGTTTATTTCTTTAATTCTCCTGAACAGAACCCTCATCCATGATAATGTAATGGGATTCTTTTGTCTGTTAAAACACTTACTTCTTTCTTATATTTATTAATAAAATTATTAATTGTAAAATATAAAATAAACTGATACACAACACTACAGTAAGACAGATAGAAACAGATACAAGATAGAAAAGACAGTATATATAACTAGCTTACTCAACTGGTAGTCTGAATCTAATTTTGAATGTGTATTTTCCCCGTTTTATATTAGTCTTAATTATACAACTGATTGATTTTTAAACAATAGAAAGTTGAAAACATAAAGTAATCTTATAATAAGTAAATAAAGTTGTTATTAAAACATTAGCAAGTATTTTGGGGAAAACAATATCTTGTTTAAATTAGATTATAATTTGGACTTTTATTCGTTGATTTAAAAACAGTAATTTAGGAAAATTTGTTATTGACACGTATTAAATAGAAAGTAATGTACAGGGTGATGGTTTCATTACAATAATACGGCTGTGAGTGAGGGTCAGCTCGGGTGACCTAAGTATCTTTGCCTCGACGAACTTTTTTTGGCCGCCCTTTTGGACCCACAAAAACTCCGACTGGGACTGCTAGAGGGCTTCAAACTAAGAGGAAAACTTAGAGTTTAAACCTGATTAAAAAATAATCTAAAGGGATAGTGAAAACGTAAAGATGACAAATATTTATAAAGTGGGTGCTTCAGTGACAAAACATAGAGATAATTTATTATTATTATTAACATAGGGTTAATAACCGATGTAATAAAGTATAATAAAATAAAACGTATATAAGTATTTTCAGTACTCGCTTCATTGTAAAGCAAGTGAATCATAATTATTAACAAAAATCTGTTTTATTTTTATTGTAGTACTTTATGATATACAATGTTTTTTGTTTGATTACCTGGGAAGATACGAACAAATCTGATGGTTTTCCCACACGGGACCAGGCAACATACAGTTGACCATGTGAAAAACATAGGTTTTCTAGATTAATACCACTAATGATTGCCCCTGGAACCTATTTATGGTCATAGCAAAAGCAAGCCGCACTGGAAACTGTAGTCGTTTAAATTCAAATGGTATATCAGTCGGAATCATTGGGATGCGTGGTATCAAAACGTCTTCTCCTTTAGTATAGTTGCTTCTATCACGTTGTTCAATAATTTTTTTATCGCTAACCGTGTGCCGTTGCAAAGACGCGGTTGGTTGATATTTCTCAATATTATAATTACCGATCCAACCTGTAATTGAAGATTACTAGGATTGAGGTGGCAATCCTGGTAAATCCAGTGAATTTAAAAATTCAGGCGGATACAGTTGACTACATCATCTTGGTTAGTAACCGAATCAACTGATTTATCGCCTCAAATCGCCTGTAATTTGTTCTCGAATTTTGAAATTTAATTCATTTACATCTATGTTTTTTGCAGCCAATATAACCCGTTCGCTCAACCAATCATGGTTTCTGTAATTTTGAGCAACATCTGGAAACACCTTCTGGAAACAAACATCGGTTTGTTTGACAGATGCAACGACGTAAAAACTAATGCAATTTATGTCGCGTTCCGAAACTAAAACAAAAGAAAGAATATTGCGAGGCCAATCAAATCTATAACTCTTACATTTTTTGACTTTTCAATTTGGTCGGGTTTACGATATTATAACTTTTGTGTGAACGCATTAGATCGTCCAACGCGAACACGCACACACACGAACGCGCACACACACACGAACACGCACACACATACATTTGATTGAATTTGAACTTTGTGCAACGACAATAAAGTGCAAATTGAATCTTCGACGTTAGGAGCGCACCTACATTGTTTAGACAACAGTGACGGCTTGTAATTTAATACAGAGTGGCCCAAAAGTCTGGAAACGGCTAATTATCTCGTAAATTACTAGACATAATTATACAAAATTTGAGATGCGCCTATTTTGGGATACGGAGATTCCATATTTGGTATTTGCAATGCTGCCAGATTTTCAGTTTCTCTTATATTACTAGTAACTTTGGTTTTTCAAATGCATCACCCTGTATATTCAGTCATTATTGGAATTTCCTATAAAATACGAGTTCAACCATATGTAACACTTATGATTTTATGTAGTCTGGAAGGTCTTAAATACATAAAACAGAAGTCTGGCAACGCCTAAATTGTTTCAATACATTTTTTAATACTAACTATTTTCAAAAATATTAAAACGTAACAATTGATAGTTTAGAATATTTATTAACATAATAGTTACGTTATTAAGTGTTCAAAATGTGCTCCATTTGTGAGTTGACAGCACTCTAATCGATGGTAGAATGCGTCTATCACATTTCTCCATGATCGAGATTCATCGATAATTCATTGCCTTAGCTATGCAAGACTTGCTGGTTAAGTTTTGTAAACTGAATTTTTAAGTATCTCTAATAAAAATTAACTTTAGGATTGAAATCGGGTGGACGTGGAGGCCATTCAATTCTACCTTGTCTACCAATTTATCGTCCGGGAAATATCTCATCTAAATAACGAAGAACATTTACACCAACTATCCGACATTAAATTTCTTTCAATAAAAAATGGCCCAATTAAACTATAACTGATCATACATTTAATTTTTGTGGTCTTTGAGTATGGTTTTCACGCATTCAGTGTGAATTTCACAAGAGTTCAGCTATTCAATACGAGTTCAACCATAAGTTCACTTGATTTTATGTAGTCTGAAAGATCTTAAGTACATAAAACAGTGCAAAATATCTAGATTTTAATAAATTTAAATATTTAAATGGAGAATGCTGTGATTTTGACATTTGTTCACCATTTAACTTATGAACTAAAATTGACCGTTCTCTTAACCGTTCTCCTATTCATAAGACGACGGTACAAACAACTGTAAGGCGATTTGAGGAATCTGGAGAAGTAAAAGATGAAGATCCACATACATCCCCAGGCAGGGTTGCACAAGTACATGATGTAGGTCATTCTTCAGTCTTACGTTTATTACGTAAAAATAAATTTAGATCATACAAAATTAACTTATTGCAAGAATTAAGTGAAGATGAATTTGGTAGTAGATTAGAGTTTACTGAGGTAATGATGGATAAAATTGAAAATTATTAAAATTTCGTTAACAGAATATGTTTTTCCGATGAAGCAACTTTTACACTGTGTGGAAGTATAAATCGACACAATTTAAGGTACTGGTGTGATGTAAATTTACACTGAAGACTGAATACGTGAAAACCGTACTCAAAGACCACAAAAATTAAATGTATGGTCAGATATAGTACATAGTTACTTATTCAATTGGGTCATTTTTTGTCGAAAGAAATTTAACGTCAGATAGTTGGTGTTAATGTTCGGCGATATTTAGATGTGATATTTCCTGGACGATAAATTGGTAGACAAGGTAGAATTGAATGGCCTCCACTTTCACCCGATTTCAATCCTAAAGATTATTTTTATTAGGGATACTTGAAAAATTCAGTTTACAAAACTTACCAGCAAGTCTTGCAGAGCTAAGGCAACGAATTATCAATAAATCTCGAATAATTTCTAGACCATCATGAAGAAATGTGGTAGACGCCTTCCCATGGATTTGGGTGCTGTCAACTCACAAATTGAGCACATTTTGAACACTTAATAACGTAACTACTATGTTAAAAAATGTTCTAAACTATCAATTGTTACGTTTTAATGTATTTGAAAATAGTATTAAAAAATTTATTGAAACAATTTAGGCGTTGCCAGACTTCGGTTTTATGTATTTATGACCTTCCAGATTACATAAAATCATAAGTGTTACATAATGGTTGAACTCGTATTGAATAGGAGATTCTAATAATGACTGAATATACAGAATATTAAATATGGAATCTCCGTATCCCAAAATAGGTGTACCTCAAATTTTCTACAATTATGATTAGCATTTTACGAGATAATTAGCCATTTCCAGACTTTTGGGCAACTCTGTATATTAAACTTCATTGAATAGCAATAAAGTTCAAATTGACTCTACATTTAGTTGGAAAAGATTTGTATGGGAAAAAGAAAAGAGCTGTTTTAGGGTTTTACCGAGAATTATTCGAATTTTTCATGCCGTAAAAACTATCCTTAGACTTGAAGGAACATTTTAAAACAGAATTGTTAAGATTGATCCATGCGTTGTTGAGTTATGCGCTTACCAACACATTTTGCGATTGATTCATTTTTATATTATAGATTATTTGTTGGATCATTAGCGTTACTACCAAAATTTATATTTTTTATTTTAATGATCAAATTTCAGTAAGAGTCCAAAAGTTATTTACTTTTCTTATTGAAGTTTAAACAAAAAATTAGTTGCAGTTAAATAAAAATATTGACTGTAATTTTCTGATGAAATCTAAAATGATTAAATTTCCTTAACAAAGGAAATTTTTTATTGTTTATTCTTTAATATTAGTAGTGTTTAATTGAAATGATGATCGGAAAAGTTGCAAAAGATTCATTTTTATATTATAGATTATTTGTTGGATCATTAGCGTTACTACCAAAATTTATATTTTTTATTTTAATGATCAAATTTCAGTAAGAGTCCAAAAGTTATTTACTTTTCTTATTGAAGTTTAAACAAAAAATTAGTTGCAGTTAAATAAAAATATTGACTGTAATTTTCTGATGAAATCTAAAATGATTAAATTTCCTTAACAAAGGAAATTTTTTATTGTTTATTCTTTAATATTAGTAGTGTTTAATTGAAATGATGATCGGAAAAGTTGCATTATTATTTCTGTGTTGATTAGTTAAATAAAGACATTGGCGTAACCGAAAGAGGGTCGTTTCATTACTGCTTCTAAAACTGGTTTATGGTTTAGGTAATATTTCCACTTGAGATAACCAAAAAGTGAAGCACTTTTCAGGTAAAACTCATCATCAAGTGTTTAAAAAAATGCTTTATATTTGTTTCTTTTTAGTTTCTAGCATCAAACCTAAGCGAGTAACGTTCAAAATAAAGTTGATCCCTTTTTGGTAAAAAATTGTGAAAATCACCCCTTAATTAACACCCCATATGAAATTATTCGTTACCGCTTTACTATCTACTTTATTTATGTATTCTTTATATGATCTTTAAGCTCGACTGGTTCAAAGTGCTTATTTTGGAAAGAAATTGGTTCTAAAGTAAACGAAAATTTCTGTAAAAAACCTTTTTTTTTCAAAATATATTTAGTTTTAATTACGTAAAAGTATTAGGGATACGAAAAATCTCCAACAGTAAAAAAAAGGCTTTTTTAACATTTTGGTTTGATTTGTTTTTTTATAACACAAAAATTGATTTTGCTGTTTAAAGTTTATACTCGTGATTAGTGACTAGTTCAAGCCCTTTCAACTACAACCCTTTTAAAAATAAGGCTTACACTCTATTCCTTTACACCGGCTCAAATTTAAAACTTAGATGAGGTAGGTAGGTAGATAAAATTGAGGCGTTCCATATAAACCCCATATTATGTCAAGCTCAATTTCCTGCAAAAACCACAGTTGTTACTGAATATAAGTGTTTTTGCAGGAAACTTTATCGCTTGGCTGTCAGTAGGTTTATATTGTTTAACTATAGTTGTGTTGTCTATTTCGAATAGTTGTGTTATGTGATTTTTTTTATAAGTAAACACTATAAACCAATTTAGTAAAATAGGTTTTATAATAAATACAAGTAACAATGAACTCGAACGACAAAGTTCAAGTGAAAATGTGCTATTAAAAAAGAAAAGGAAGGTGCTGAGACGTACAGAGATAAAACAAGCAAGATTGAAGGGACAAAACATGTTAATTATAAGGGCATAGAAAAAGCACAAGTACAAATGGGTCCCAATTGCAGTTACGTTACGCATATTAAGTGTAAAATGATGAGTGAAACATTTATATTCTTTTTAGATGTTCACGGTTTCAATGTTATTCTAAAATTATTGATGAAGAGAAATCTCGAATTTTGGATTACTTTTATGCTTTGGAACTAGCCGAAAAAACGCTGAAATTAGGGATGTTTAACTAATAGAAGTAGAAAATGATGCGCCAAGCCAAGGTAATGTTCCGCAAACGCTTAAAGATATTCTGCCGCCTATGATTATAAAATAAGGTTGGAAAAAAGAGAAGAACCAGTATGTCAAAGGCTTTTTGCGGTCTTCATATGAAATAAAATACGAACGTTAAAGCCGAAAGTCCGCTATATAAAAATATGTTTAAAATAAATTTAAAAACTTTTTTTGAAAATATCTATGTACACTGTATTTAGATACCCATCCATATATAAAAAATACAAAATACAAAGAAAATTCTATAAAATTGTCTTCGGACATTCGTCGAGAAGTGACGTTGCTGTTGATATCGACGCGCTTGCTGTCGGTAATCCTGTTTTGAAAAAGGAATCAAGTTTCGTTTTCACTTTCGATATTTGCTGTTTTTTTATGATCAATTTTATAAAATGACGAAAATGCGTAGAATACACTTGAACTTCGTTATCTGATGAATAGTCAATGAATGTTATTAGGGGCGACTACGAACTGCCCCACGAACTACCTGGGGCCTTTAATCCGAAGTACTTACTGCCCCATCACCAAGAAAGTTGGGGATTAAGTCTTAATGACCGGAAATTCCAAATTTGATCATAGTTGAAAGTAAGAATATAAATATTTTCAGTTATTCACTTCAGTTGCAAGTATTACGGTATAGTTTTGTGTTTAACATTTAAATGGCGAATCCAACGACTATGTTTAGTCAAAGGGGAGAACTGTTATTAATAATTAATGAATATAAATATTCAAAAGCCCATGTCTCCAAAGATGGAAAAGTTAGATGGCGATGCATCAAAAAAGGCTGTCAACAAAAAGTGTACACAAAGGAAGGTGATGAAAATTATGTTATTCTTGAAAAAGCATCGGAGCATAATCATGCTCCAGATATCCACGTAGACCGGCAAATTTTTAGTAATTCTACAAAGAGAAAAGCTGTAGAAGATATATGTGAAAAACCTTTTAATATTGTCCACAAGGATTTGAGAAAGGAAAAATTCAGCAATTTACCGCTGACGACGAAAGACTACAAGATGAAAATCCACACCATCATTGCCCAAGTCACAGGAGGAAGTTCTACAAGTGTTAGTGAACTTAAATTTAAAAACAAATACAGGTGAAAACTTTTTATTATTTACGAAAATATACGAAATATATCTGTTCTAAATATTTTTGTCAGATGTTTACTATACATGGCTACAAAAATGGTTTTTATGTTCCTCTAGTATTTTGTTTGTTACCAAATAAATCACAGCAATCGTACAAAAGTACTTTTGATACATTAATATCAATATGTACAGATTTGAATTTAAATTTCAAACCGAACGAATAATGTCTGATTTTGAAATAGCAATTCAAAATGCAGCCAAGTTAGTGTGGCCCGACATTATTATTTTTTGTTGCAAATTTCATTTAACACAAAATTGGTACCGAAAAATTCAAAAATTTAGGTTTGTCCTCGGAATATAAAAATCAAACTGTTATTGGAAAATATTTAAAATTGTTTTTCGGCATTCCTTATTTACATCCAAATGATATTGGTGATTTTTTTTCTGATGAACTTTTTAATATTATGCCAGAAGATGACAGAGTTTGGCAATTTTGTGATTTTATAGCTGATAATTATTTAACGGAAGATTAAACATTTCCACCTTACATATGGGCTTCAAATTCATCATCTCTTATATTTACTACAAACGCATGTGAATCATTTCACTCGAAATTTAACGAATGTTTTTATAAATCACATCCTAACATATTTAAATTTACACACATTTTGTTAAATTTTCAAGCAGAAGTATAATTATGTGAAAATTAGAACTGCACATAGATTCGAAAAAAAACTTGATAAAACGGCAAAAAGAAAAGTTGATTTTATTGAAAATAGGCTAAATGAATATTACGTTAATCAAAACATTACTAAATTGGACTTCATTAAGTCAGTTTGCAATTATTATGCAGCTAACTGTTAAAATCTAAAATAAAGTGTTCACTCTTACTTATTTGAATTACTAGTCTGACATTAGAATTAAGCATTGTTATTGTTTAACTGTAGTTTTTGTTATTGTATATAAGTTCATCATCATCAATCAGCCAATCGCGTCCACTGCTGGACATAGGCCTCCCTCAGTTCTTTCCAGTGTTCTCTACACTAGGCCGCTTGTAGCCAGTTTCCCGCTACACGTTTAATGTCATCGATCCATCTAGTCGGTGGTCGTCCTCGGCTTCTTTTATAATTTCTGGGCCTCCATTCCATAATACGTCTTGTCCACCGTCCATCTTGTGTTCTGGCTAAGTGCCCTGCCCAGTTCCACTTAAGCGTCGTGGTTCTTTCGATGACGTCTTGAACTACTGATCTTCGCCTGATTTGTTGGTTTGTTATGTGGTCTCGAAGGCTCACGTTCAGCATTGCACGTTCCATGGCTCGTTGTGTAACTCTAAGTTTATTCGCAGATTTTTGCGTGAGTGTTAAAGTCTCTGCTCCATAAGTTTGTACAGGTAAAACACATTGGTTATAAACCTTTCGCTTGAGACACATGGGAATTAAACTTTTTAGAATATGGCTTAATTTGCCAAATGCTGCCCATGTTAGACCTATTCGCCTCTGTATTTCATGTGTTTGATTGTCTCTGCTTATTTTGATTTCGTGTCCCAGATATTTGTAAGTGTCTGTTTGTTGTATGGTATTATTGTCAATAGTTATATTTCCACTCATTACGAGATTTGTTATAATTTTAGTTTTCTCAAAGTTTATCTTTAATCCTGCTCTTTCAGACAGACTTTTAAGCGAATGCATCATAGAAACTGTATCATGTAAGTTATCTGCGATTAATACAACATCATCTGCAAACCTTAGGTGATTTAATCTTTCTCCATCTATATTGATGCCCATATCTTGCCATTGAGTACCCTTAAATATTGACTCTGGAGCTGCCGTGAACAATTTTGGTGAAATATTGTCTCCTTGTCTAACTCCTCGACCTAAGCTGAATTTTTCTGTGTCTTCGTGCAGTCGTATACTTGATGTAGCGTTCTGATAGATGTTTTTGATTAGTGTCGTGTACCTGTAATCTATTCGGCTTTGATTTAGGGCTTCCAGTATTGTTTCAAACTCTACAGAATCAAAAGCCTTCTCGTAATCGACAAATGCAAGAACCAGTGGTATGTTGTACTCGATGCACTTTTCTATTAATGTATATAAGTTAATACTTATATAAGTTATACTTTTCTATGTATATAAGTCAATGTAGATTTATAAATAAACTTTATTCGATTACTTCTATTGTTATAGTTTCATTATTTAATCATTTAAAATTTTCGCTCATGCTTTGGGACTTTCTTTTTGAATACAAGAAAGTAAAATAAAAACTATATTATGTTCACAAAAATGTTATCTAAGTACGTAGGTAGCGTGGGGCAGTTCATAGTCGCTTTTAATCCTACTATAAAACTTAACCCATTAAAATCTAGGTAGCGTGGGGCAGTTCGTAGTCGCCGGTTATTAGATCGTCGAGATGCGATCTTATCTCTGATAACTTCATTTTTGGCAGTGTTGTTTTGTCGTTATGATGTCAGTTTCAGTCGTGATCTTACACTCAGGGTCACCTTCATCTAGTTTTAGCCATTGTAAAACATCTTCCTTAGCTACACGTTCTCCAGCTTTTTTATGCCATATTGATCACATTATGAGACACAGAAGTTCCAGACTTCAGACTTCAACTTTTGTAGAATCTCTAGTTTATAATTGATCGTTAGATTGATTCTTTTCTGTTTGTCCATATTTAAATGGTAGGATTACGAAAATTTTAACTTATTGACCGTTTATTTAATAAACAAGTCAAACTACTGTAGAGTTGCGTGACTCAATTTCTGTCTCTTGCATACAAATGTGTAAATTTATCTCATGTGTGTAGATAGATTATATTATGTGTATGATAAAATATTATGTTTCTCATACAAATGCTTTATTTATTTATTTTTCAGAAAAAAAATATATACATAAGTATTACTATTAGAAATGTGTCCTCGTATGCTAAATTTTATTGAAATTCTTTGTAAAATACAGTGGCATGGGAGGAGTTAAGCATGAATAAGATTAACAGTACGTTTTTGTTTTTTTAGATTTGACCGGATTTTTTGTCCGTTATATCCGAAGTCCGTTAAATAGAGGTCCGTTATATCGAGGTTTTACTGTATGTCTTTTATCGTGGATCATCACCAAAGAATAAACGAGGCAAGCATTCAAACCGACCAAATAAAACGGCAGAAAATATATTGGCTTTGATTAAGAGCCATATCAAATATTTTAAAAACCGACAGTCTCATTATTCAAGAATAAAAATCCGAATACCTACTACCTTCCTGAGACGCTACCTGTGAAAAAGTTGTATAAAATATTTATAGCAGAACATCCCGGTGTAAAGTTTTCTTATAAAATTTATTGGAAAATATTCCATACCGAATTTAACCTTAAATTTGGCTTACCGAAAAGTGATACATGTGGTACTTGCGATCGGTATCAAAGTAAACTATTAGCTAGTTGTGACGATCCAGAAGACATGAGGAAATTAAATATTGAGAAAGAACTCCACTTACGGAAAGCTGAGAAGTTTTATGAACTAAAAAGAAAATATAAATTAAAAGCACGTGATGATTTAGAGAACTACAGTTGCTTGTCTTTTGACTATATGCAAAACCTTCCAATGCCACATTTACGTACCAATGCAGTATTCTATGCTAGGAAGCTGGAAGAAAAGGACAAAATGAAGTAGCTTCATTATTGTTCCAATATTTACGATCTAATGAGGTGACAACAAAGGATATTATCCTAATAAGCGACGGGTGTGTCGAACAAAATCAAAACTATGTTCTTATGAAATGGTTGTACTTGCTTGTACATGTTTGAAACTATCACACATGTTTGGAAAAGTGTCAAGTGATTTAAGTATTTTATTTTTATTATTACGAATATGACCTTATTTAGTTTTAAATCTTATTTAATCATAATATATTACCTAATTGCAATATGGCTTTAGTTTATTTTTAAATTCTCGAACTCAAATTGGCTGATTAATTATTGTCAAGTTCTGAGAATTCACTTGTCTGAAATTCAACATGTTTTTGGGAAACATATATCAACCCAAAACACTTCAGATTCCTTAAGAAAACGTATCCGCCTTTGTGTAGCAAGTAAAGAATGTCAGTTTAAGTTTAATTTACGGCTATTCACGGAGGTCTCTAAAAACAGAACCCTCTAGTCGATTTGGGGTAATGTAACTTTTATTCTTTATAAAATGATATGTGTTCGATGGAGAATTAAGTAACGAAAAACTCTGAAGGAAATGCACAAGTTTATTTAGATGTTTACAGTTTACGGTACAGAACTATACTAAATTAAGGACTACAAAATATATCTAAAAAACCTCTCATAGTTCTTGATAATAACGTAAACACTTAGAGATTCTCGGCGTGGGTCTTTATCATCTCCGAAGGAATCTGGAATATTGATATAAAACACACACACACACACACACACACACACACACACACACACACACACACACACACAGTGGCGTGCTCGCCATAACACCTCCCTCCTGAAGACCGAAGCTGGGGTGTCCAAGAAGGGCTTCTTTTGCAGCTTCGAAGTTTTGGCGCCTCTCTAGACATACACCGCACAGGGCAGGTAGGGCCACATGGAACAAAAAAAAACCAACCGGCAATAACTCATTCTACTTTTGTTGTTCTGAGAAGACCGTAGATGAAGTGTACCACAAGGTAATCAAATTATATGTTACAGTTATTATTGATTAAAATGCCTTTATAATAGATCATATCTACTACTTGCCGTGTTACACTTCAACTTCGTCTAGTTAATCGCATCATAAAGTGGTTTTACATTATTAAAATGAAATTTTCGAATAACCTCGTTATCTAACTTAATTTTTAGAGTTTTATTGGTTTCATTGACCTCAAGAACAACATATGGTCCTGTATTTAATACCGATTTTGGTGTATTTGGATTTCTTGGTCTTTTTAAGAGAATTTTATCTCCAACTTTATACTTTACTTCCAAGTTGCTCGTTCTTAAGTTATCAAAACGATTCTTTTGCTTTTTCCTTTGATTGCATTGTTTTTCCCTTATATTTTCTAACTGATTATTATACGAAATTTCATCAAATTCTCTATCATTTGTATATGGAAATACTAAACTATAGGGTGTAGTGGATGTTGAATGATGTTTACTAGAATTATATGAATGTATAGCGACTAAAAGTGCACCTTCTAAGTCGCAGTGGTTATGTTCTAAAAGATAACTTCGCAAAGTATCTGTTATGGTAGCATGGAAGCGCTCAATTATACCGTTAGAGGCATGATACTCAGACGAAGTAAGGTGCCATTCGATATTCAATGAATTAATAAAACTTTGCACCTTTTTATTATTAAATTCACCCCCGTGATCTGACATAATCATCTTAGGAAGGCCGAAAAGCGAAAAATAATTTTTTAATTTACTAATTATCGTTTCTGGGTTTTTATCAGTTAAAATATACGCTTGTGCAAATTTTGTTAGATTATCTATAACGGTGAGCATTTTTTGTTTATCAAAAAAGAACAGGTCTACAGATAAAGCCTCAAACGGTTTCTCCGGAGAATGTCTTACATTAAAACCTTCAGTACGATTCCTCCGATCAAATTTTGAGAGTTGACAAGTAGGGCATACAGTAATAAATTCGGTTATTTCTCTATACATATTTTTCCATTTATAAAGTTGTCGAATTTTGTCTGCAGTTTCATTAATTCCTTTGTGATAATTACCCGTGTAGTTATGATATTCGAAAATTATCCTTTGCCTATCCTCTACAGGCGGCATAGTAACGATATTTTTACAAATTATAAAGTTAACATCTGGGTAAAGGAAACTGAGCATTTTATAATAAATATTACTTTCAAAATAAGGTATGTAATAAGTTTTATTTCGAACTAATACCAGTTTTTTCAAAGTATTAAAATTCTCAAGGCAATGGTGTGGCTTAATTTTAACTATAGTAATTTCTCTACTACAATTTTCGTTATATAACTTTAATATTTTTTCAAAATCCAAGTCACCAACAGTGGGAAAATTATCATTGATTATTTCGAAATGATTTACATTTTTGTCATTCTCATCGTACAGATATAAAATATTCTTATTGGTAACGTCTAAAATTTGCTCATTAGAGTAGGAAAAATTATTTAAATCTAAGTTAGTTTTAATATTCTCAAATTCGGTATATTCATTTTGGTGAAAACTTGAATCAACGTGGCAACGTGGTGTTCCGGCCGACCATGCGGAGTCGGCTTTAACAAGTGCCTCTCTCTTAGCCAGCGACCATCGAACAAGCCAGTCAGAAACTATACAGTCCATTTCATTTCATTTTATTTAATGTTTCAAATGTTAATTTTATTATAGTTCAGTTAAATAAAAAGTGTATAACGTATGCAATTCATTTCTACATAAAGTTTGGTCCTTCGAGCCGGATGGAAAGAAGATTACAATAATTTTGATGCAAAAACAAGTGAGTCCTATTTCATTATTCAATTTCCTAACCTCATAAATTTACAAAACGTGTTTCTTTACCTATCTAAAACCCTACCGGTAGCCGAAATTTATTGTTTAACCGGTTTTCCATACGGTTAAAATCTCAGTTCATATCAAGTATATTTATACAGCGTTGCCGATTAGTTTAACATATCCGATTTTAAAATATTTATGCAGGATTCAAAAAATTAATTATTATTTTCATTACGGACTAATAAGTAATTTAAAAACTTGGTTCTTTTCATTGTTTTATTAAAGCTTTTTTATTTAATGATTGCAAGTGTTTATTAAAAGCTTTACAATATATGTATGCACGTTCATTTTAACGTAAAAACAAGTTTTTTATTACTTTGAAAGTGTGAAATTTATGTTTTCATTTATGCATTTAATGTTAGAAATCTCACAGTAGATTTTATTTCAATTTATTTTACATAATGGCTGATCTTAAAAAACTAAGACGTAAACGAGGTTCGATTAAACAGCAATTGACATGTTTTATTTCATTTTTCAACAAAATTCAAAAACTATACGATGATAGTGAACATATAGAACAGACAATCATTTTTGATTTACAACAAAGATCTGCAAAATTAGGTTCATTATATGATGAGTTTAATGATTTACAAACCGACATTGAACAAGAATGTGATGATGATCAATTAGAAAATGAATATGCTGAACGAATTAACTTTACAAACGACCATGCAACTTACACAGCAAGTGCTTTATGTTTGGTATCCAAATTAAATGTTATAATTAGTTCTGAAACAAATAATACAACTCACAGCGAGTTATTTGAAAATAAAGTAGAATTTGTCAAGCTTCCTCCAGTCACAATTCCTTCCTTTAATGGAGAGTTTTGCAAATGGATAGAATTTAAAGAAACATTTGAGTTATTAGTTCATCAAAACTCTTCATTGAATGACATTCAAAAATTCCATTACTTACGAACTTCTTTAGGCACAGAAGTGCAACAAATTGTTAAGCATTTAGAATTTTCTAAACAAAATTATATTTTAGCATGGCAGGCTTTATGCAAACGGTTTGACAATCCTCATTTGCTTGTCAATAGTCATATTAAATCGTTATTTAATTTAAAATCAGTCACACAAGAAAGTGCTAGTGCTGTAAGAGAATTAGTAGATACAGTTAATCAACATTTGCTTGTTTTAAAGAATTTAAACTTGTCTTATGAAAATCCATTATCTAGTGCTATGTTGATTCATATTATTTCAGACAAATTAGACAAAGTTACTTTAAAAGAATGGGAGCAAAAATACGATAAAGATACTTTACCAGAAGTCAATGATTTATTTAAATTTCTAGATAACAAAGCAAATCAATTAGAAAAGCTTGAAGAGAGGGGAATAAATGTCAACTCTCAAGTTCAACAAAGTTCTCAACAGAGAAAACCATTTAAAAAACATGTATCTTTAGTGTCAAATAATCTTTCTAATGCAAAGAAAATATGTCATTTATGTCAAAGTGATCATCTTATTTACTATTGTCCTCAATTTTTACAATTAAGTGTTTCTCAAAGATGGACAAGGATTAAAGGTATGAAATTATGCACAAATTGCCTATGCAAGGGACATTTTAGTAAAGATTGCAGTCATGGGTCCTGTAAAGTTTGTAAAGGTAAACATAATACCCTGTTGCATCATTATCAGGATCAAGGAACTTATTCAATTAATCACATTACAAATTCAAATATGCGAGCAGCTCAAGCTCAGTCATTACAAGTAACAAATAATGGCACCAATTGTCATGAATCAAATAACGCGACAGAGCTAGCTGTGTCTAATTTCTCAAAACTAATAATACATATGTTTTACTGTCTAGTCAAGTTCATCAGGTAAGAACTGTTCTTGACAGTGGTAGCCAGACTTCATTTCTAACAGAAAAATTATGCAAAAAACTTAACCTAAAGCAAATAGATGCAAATCTTTCAATTGTGGGGATCAATCGTGTCACTTCCACCCTACGTTATAAATGCAATGTTTCTATTGGATCTACTTATGATTCAGATATCTTCAATTTAACATGTTTTGTCCTACCTAAAATTACAGAAAATTTACCTATTTATAACATTGAAGGTTCTAAATTAAATATTCCTAAAAACATTTCTTTGGCAGATCCTTCGTTTCATAGATCACAATCAGTTGATATGCTTATTGGTTCCGATTTATTCTGGGATATACTTCGAAATGGAAAAATTTCTCTGGGTAAAAATCTTCCTGTCTTACAAAACACATGTTTTGGTTATGTAGTTGCCGGGTTGTGGTCACAAAATGTCGATAAGGTCCAATGTTTTTTTGTACAGAATGATCAAGTACAGAAGGATCTTGAAAAATTTTGGTCAATAGAAGAAGTTTCAAATACAAAGTTAATTTCTCAAGAGGACAACATATGTGAAGAACATTTCAAGAATACATATTCTAAAGATTCAACTGGTAAATTTATTGTCAAGATTCCATTAAAAGAAAGTAGAGAACAGTTAGGAGATTCAAAAGACTTAGCTGTGAGGAGATTTCTAAATCTTGAAAGACAATTTGAAAAAGATCTTCAATTAAAGAATCTTTATGTTTCATTTATGCAAGAATACCAAGCACTTAACCATATGTCAATTGACACATATTTCGATGACAACATTTGTTCATATTTTCTACCTCATCACGGGGTGCTCCGCAATGAAAGCCTTAGTACACGATTAAGGGTTGTTTTCAATGGTTCTGCTAATACAACAACTGGTAAGTCTCTTAATTCTATTCAGTACGCAGGACCAGCTATTCAAAATGATATTTTTGCAATATTGTTAAGGTTTCGGTTTCATAAATATGTAGTTATTTCAGACATCGAAAAGATGTATCGGTGTATTGATGTCCATCCAGATGATAGACATTTACAAAAAATATTTTGGAGAGAAGATGTACATCATCCTCTTTCAATTATGACCTTAAATACCGTGACATACGGTACCTCGAGTGCTCCATATCTCGCAATGAGATGTTTAAGACAAATTTCTTATGATTGTCAAGATAATTTTCCATTAGAATCCAAATTAATTCATGAGGATTTTTATGTCGATGATTTGATTACAGGTTTTGATGATTGTGATGTTGCGAAACAAACTTGCAGAAACATTTCTAATATACTGCAGTCAAGTGGTTTTAATTTACGCAAATGGGTTTCCAATGATCCTGTCATTATAGAACATTTAAAGAACAATGCCGATGAACTTAGCGTCTTAAACTTGGGAAATTCAGATCCTGTAAAGACACTAGGAATACAATGGATTCCTAAACTCGATATTTTATGTTACAATCTTCCAGAACAACAAAAAACAATAAATACAAAAAGACAGATCTTGTCAGAGATTGCAAAGGTTTATGATCCGTTAGGACTTATCAGTCCATGTATTATTTTGGTCAAAATATTATTACAAAAGTTATGGAAACAAAAACTGAATTGGGATGATCAGATTCCCACAGGATTAGTAGAGGACTGGAATCGATTCAAGTCCAAATTACATTTGATAAATCAATTTCAATTGAACAGATTTATTTTAACCGAATCGCATCAACGATACGAGATACACGGATTTAGCGATGCATCGTTCAATGCTTACAGCGCAGTTGTGTATATCAGGTGCTTCGATAATTCTGGAAACATTACAGTTCGTTTATTATGTTCAAAAACCAAGGTGTCTCCTATAAAACTACTTACAATTCCACGATTAGAATTATGTGGAGCTGTATTATTGGCAAAATTAATGAAATCAGTTATAGACGCAATAGGGGTTTCTATACTTCCAATTTATTGGTGTGATTCACAAATTGTGTTACATTGGTTACACGCAGATCCAAGTAATCTTCAAGTGTTTGTAGGCAATAGAGTTAGTGAAATTCAGCGTCTCTCAAAAAGTCGTTCATGGCATTATGTTGCATCAAAGGATAATCCAGCTGATATTGCTTCAAGAGGCTCTTATCCCCATGAGTTACTTAATCAACGTCTTTGGTGGAATGGTCCTATATTTTTACTGGATTGCTCTTTTATTCCTCCACCATTTAAACAGTCAGATTCTATTATTATTCCAGAAATCAAACAAAAACCAATCTCCTTAATTTCAAGAACAGATCAATTTATTATTTTTAATAAATTTTCTACTTTTCGTAAACTGTTGCGAGTCCACAGTTATTGTTTAAGGTACTTAAGGAACCTACTTAATTCTAGCAAAAATAGAAAACTACCAGATGCAACATCCAGCAATCATGGCTCTCGCAAAAATCAGTACATCCCCTTTTTATCACAAGATGAATTAGAAAAAGGTCGATTAAGTTTAATTAAATTAGCTCAAAATGAATGTTTTCAGGAAGAAATACAATTAATCAAAGCTAATAAAGAAGTCAAACGAAATCACAAACTCTTAGCTTTGTCGCCATTTATTGATGGTAATAATTTGTTACGAGTAGGTGGTCGATTAACCCACTCTGGGTTAGAGTATAACCACAAACATCCTTTTTTATTAGATGGTAAGCATCGGCTTACTCAGTTGCTAATTGAGGATGAACATTTAAATTTATTTCATGCAGGTCCACAATTATTATTGTATACTATAAGGCAGCAATATTGGCCAACAGGAGGCATGAATGCAGTAAAATCTGTTGTTAGAAATTGCATAACATGTCACAAATTTAAACCAACTCAAATTACTCCATTCATGGCCGATTTACCTCAATCTAGAGTAAATATTTCATTTCCATTTGATCACACCGGTGTTGATTATGCAGGACCCTTTGTCCTTAAAGATCGCAAAGGTCGTGGTTGTAAAACGTATAAAGCATACATCTGTTTGTTCATTTGTTTCAGTACAAAGGCAGTTCATTTAGAATTAGTCACTGCTCTTACGTCCGAAGCATTTATCGCAACATTTCGAAGATTTGTTGCTCGCAGAGGTAAACCATCTCACATATATTCGGATAATGGGACTAATTTTGTAGGTGCAAAAAATGAGTTAAATATATTATTTAAGTTTTTGTCTACCTCTTATGATACATTTTCAAGCTTTTTCACAAATAAAAATATTCAATGGCATTTTATTCCGTCGAATTCTCCGTCATTTGGAGGATTGTGGGAATCTAACATTAAAAGTGTAAAACATCATTTACTAAGGACAATTAAAAATGTTTTATTAACGTATGAAGAATTTGTAACGATACTAACACAAATTGAGGCTACGGTAAATTCCCGTCCCCTTTACCCTATGTCCTCAGACCCTAATGACTTTTCACCCTTAACCCCATCTCACTTCTTGATTGGAAGATCACATACTGCTGTTCCTGATCCAGCTTTTGGTGAAACGGTAAAACTGAACCAGTTAACAAGATTTCAGCTGCTTCAACAATTGCAGCAAAGTTTTTGGAAGCAATGGTCTACTTCCTACCTTTCCAGCCTTCAAAGCAGATATAAGGGCAAACAAAAGGTACCCAATTTGGAATGTGGTACATTGGTGACCATCAGAAATGAGAATGTTCCTCCATGTCAATGGATTTTAGGACGAATCAGTGAAGTTCACCCAGGTCCAGACGGCGTAGTACGAGTCGTTACAGTGAAGACGTCGAAAGGAACTTTAAAAAGAGCTGTAACTAAAATATGTCCTCTACCAGTATTATTGAACCAACCGTTCAAGGCGGGGAATATGGTGAAAACTTGAATCAACGTGGCAACGTGGTGTTCCGGCCGACCATGCGGAGTCGGCTTTAACAAGTGCCTCTCTCTTAGCCAGCGACCATCGAACAAGCCAGTCAGAAACTATACAGTCCATTTCATTTCATTTTATTTAATGTTTCAAATGTTAATTTTATTATAGTTCAGTTAAATAAAAAGTGTATAACGTATGCAATTCATTTCTACACATTTTGTTTTTGATAGACATGGTTTAATCGAATTCTTGGTAGAGCTTCTAATTTTAGTTTACCTACACTAGTATCGATTTTTTCAGTTAAGTCGATAACATTACTTCGGATTTGATGTTCTTGTATATTATTTACACTAAGTATATTATGTTCCTGATCAGATGGAAACAATGGGATTTCCTCACGATTAGCAAATAACGTATTCAAACCAAAGTCAATAACACATTTAATCTTTTCTAAAAAATCATAACCAAGTATTCCGTCAAAAGGAGAATTTATATCTACTATAATTATAGAATTTCTGAACACTCGAAAATAACTTAAAATTTACGCTCTTTGTAACTTGAATTGGTTCGTTATTAATACCAAATATTTTAAAATCTTCATGATTAAAGTGATAAGAATCTAAAATTTTACCAGGTTTCAATATTGATATAGCTGCCCCTGAATCAATTAATAATTTTAAATTCAAATTTTTAATATGCGCGTAAAGAAGCGGTTTATTTGCTACTTGGTAAACTGTAACGTTGTCAGCGGCACTTGCTCTAAAAAAATCATGATCAACTTCGATTTCTATTTCTTTTTCTGAACTATCGTTGTCGCAATAGGTATTATGAACAACATTGTGAGATTGTGATTTACGATAACATTTTTCTGCTTTATGTCCATATTTATGGCAAACAGTACACTTTGGAATGGTTAATTTAATTGGTGGATTTATTGATTGATTTGTTGAACCGGGATCAGAAAATGTTTTTTGCGTACCTGCAGTACTTGACGAAATTTTTTTGTCATTATTTGTATTTAATTTAGAAAACTTGTCATTTGTTTGTTTGAAATATTGTTGGTTTTCATAATTGTTTAAAATTTGCTTAATTTGAATTAACGAACTAGGATTTAAAGAGCGAAGCATTTGACACAAAGGTTCTTTTATGCCCGTAATAGCGGTCAGAATTGCAGTCTTACTGTGAAAATTATTTAAACATTTTTTCTCAACATCGTTCAAATTTGAATCGTATTTGATAACTTTATTGATTCTAATTAATTGTTTTTCAATTCTATCAACAAAATTTGTAGGTTTTTCATTAGAACTTTGCTTAAAGTGACATAACTCAAAATTTAGACACTGCAAATCCAAATTTTCACCAAACTGAGAAAGGAGAGCATTTTTTATTTCGTGCCATGTCGAAAATTCTTTCGAGCCAATGAAATCAAGAGCTTGTCCCTCTAACCTGCTTTTTACAATAAAAGGAAAAATTTGCAATTCCGCTGGGTCACATTTTGCAAAAATAAAATCAACAGAATCTATAAAATAATGTAATTTTGAAGAAGACCCATTAAAAACATTTATAAGCTTGATAGCGTTGTCACAATTAATATAATTATTAGAGGTGGTAGCGGAAATTATTGGCGTAGTTGCTGTTACGTCGTTAGTTGCCATTGTATTAACAAAAATAAATTAAACAAATAAAAAAAATGCAAATACTAGATATGATAGCTTGAAAGTTTGAAAATTGCGAAACAGAGTAAATAAAAAAATGAAAACAAATAAAAAATTAATATAATTCGACTAACCTCAAGTACTTCCGTGAAAACGTTGCTTCACACCGGAACGAGTCGAAAACGTTGCAGCGTCTCAGATCAAGTGGATTTACACTGGAACGGGTAGAGAACGGGTGGAAAACGTTGTATCTTCTGGATCAACTGGGTTTTCACTGGAACTGGTTGAAATTCTAAACTGTAGAGATGTTGTTGCCTTTTCTGTGGAAATGCTTCACCGTTTCCAGGGTCGAGTGGCTTTTCACTGAAGCTGGTTGAGAAGATTTCACGAAGTTGCTAGTTGTGCCTCCCCAGAACTTCCGAATTACTTTGTGGCTTTACACAACAAGTGGCCTTACACTTGGAGTTCTTCTAAGTTGCTTACGGGTTCCTTCAGTTTTTCTTCCTCATGGCCTTACACTCGGAACTCAAATACTAAGTTACTAATTCTCCAATTTTCCAATTAACCATTAAAATCGATTAAAAAAAGGCTTTACTTTTTCTAATTGGAAATTCTACTGACTGCGCCACTTTTATTCTTTATAAAATGATATGTGTTCGATGGAGAATTAAGTAACGAAAAACTCTGAAGGAAATTTTTTATTTTTTTTTTTTTATTATAACTAATAAATTAACAATCAGAATAAAACAATATATTCTATAAGTTAATGTGATGAGTTTAAGTCCTGTCCCTTGGTTCTGGCGTGATGTGGTCCCCTCCAGTGAGAGAATCACGGGTCCATGTTACTGGTCTGTTGGCCAACGTCGCTTTAGTCTTCGGATAACTTGATGTTGAGGTATTGCGGAAATTAATGGGTTGGAGTGTGTGTTCACTTTTTGAATGTATTGTAATTTCTTTTGCTGGTATACTTCTTTCACTGTTGAGATACTGAGATCCTCATAGATTCGTTGGTTGGTTACGTACCAGGGTGCATCAACAATTGCTCTTAAGATTTTTGATTGACATCTTTCCATAATAGCAATATTAGATTTACTACTACAGCCCCACAGCTCTATGCCATATGTCCATATTGGTTTAATAACTGTTTTATAAATTAGAATTTTATTATTTATTGACAGTTTGGAGTTTTTTCCAATTAACCAATTGATTTCTTTTTGTCTTAGTTGTATTTGTTTTCTTTTTTTGGTGATGTGTTCTTTCCAACACAGGGTTTGGTCCAGGTGTAGCCCTAGGTATTTGGTTGTTTTAGTCCTGGGTATTTCCTCATTGTTGATATATATTGGTGGTGGTGTTTCTCGTCGTAAAGTGAAAGTTACGTGGGTTGACTTGTTTTCATTAATTTTTATTTTCCATTGTTTTAGCCAGTTTTCAAGCTCATACAAATAATCTTGGAGTTGTTGTGTAGCTATGTTAATGTGTTTGTGACTGGTAAGTGCTACTGTGTCATCTGCAAATGTGCCAATTGTTACGTTATGCGAAGTTGGTAGATCAGAAGTATATAATATATATAATAAAGGTCCCAGGACACTGCCCTGTGGAATTCCCGCCTTAATGGGATGCATTTTAGATATTTCTCCATTTACTTTTGTTCTAAACTGTCGGTTTTCCAAGTATGATGTAAGTATTCGAAAGAAGGGTGGTAATATTTGTTTAATTTTATAAAGAAGTCCTTTATGCCAAACCTTATCAAAAGCTTGACGTACATCTAGTGATACCATTGGGCAATATTCCTTTTCTTCTAATGCGGAATTGATTTTATGGGTTATTCGGTGGCATTGCTGGATAGTTGAGTGTTCTCGTCGAAATCCAAACTGAAAATTTGGTATCCAGTCTGCGCCTGTAAGGCCTGGATCTATTCTTTTTATTAAAAGTTTTTCTAGTAATTTGGAGATTGTTGATAACAGACTGATAGGTCGATAGGATGAGACTTCACTTGGATCCTTTCCTGGTTTTGGAAATAAAAGTATTTCTGCAATTTTTAGATTGTTAGGCCAATAATTACATCTTAATATTGCGTTAAATATATATGTAAGGATCACTATACCCTTTTTTGGTAATTCCTTTAGCATTTTTGGAGTTATTAGGTCAATTCCTGGTGACTTTTTGATATTTAGTTTTAAGATTTCTTCTTTAAGTTCTTTGGGTGTTGTTAATTTTATTGGATTTACTGACGGTTGTTCTGAGTTTAAATAATTAATAATTTCTTGATCTTCTTCATTGTTGTGTGGTTGGAATACTGTTGCTAAATGTTCAGCAAATAATTCGGATTTTTCTTTATCGCTTCTTGCCCATTGGTTCTGTGTGTTTGTGGTTTTTCTTACTGGTGGCGATATTGCTTGAGGTTTTAAGGATGATTTGATTGGTTTCCATATTGAATGGTCGTATCTATTAAGTTGTGTTACATATTTTTTGACTGACTCTTCTCTTGCAATTTTTAGTTGTGTTTTTAATTTATTGGCTAAGCGATTGTAAAACGTTTTATCCGCTGGGTTCCGACTTTGTTGCCATTTGGCTCTTGCTCTTCTTTTTTCAGCAATGAGCTTTTTAATTTCTAGTGGAATATTTATTCTATTCTCGATTTTATTTTTATCTGCATCGTTCGGTGTCGCTTCTTTTGCAGCGTTTTGTAATAATGTCATAAAGTTGTTTGTAGCTGCTTCTATTTCTGAAGGGCTTCTTAGTCTTACATTTAGTTTAATGTTTTCATCCAGTATTTTTCGGTAAACGTTCCAATCTGTTCTAGGTCCATGCAGTTTTGGAGTAGGTTGTTTGTTAATAACGCAGGTGCTAATTGTTGCAATAATTGGTGAATGATCTGAAGATAGATCATAACTTGGAACTATGTCCATAAAGGTGTTAGATATTCCTTTTATGATGCAAAAATCTAAGAGGTCTGGTCTTTTTTTGGGGTCCGTTGGCCAGTACGTTGGTGTTCCTGTTGATAAATATGAGTATTTATTTTCTTGCATTAAGCTATAAAGCTCTCTCCCCTTTGTTGTTATTAATCTTGATCCCCAGTACGTGTGTTTACTATTGAAGTCACCAGCTGCGATAAATTTTGGACCTAGAGTATTGAAGAAGGATGCGAAATCGGTTTTTTTAATATTGTGCTTTGGAGGGCAATACACTGCTGCTATTGTTATTTCGTAAGGTAATGAGCACACTTTAATTACTGTAGCTTGGATACAGTCTGTTATATAACTTTCCATCATGAAATGTTTAATTGATTGTTTGATCAAAATTGCTGTACCTCCATGGGCTGTCTTGTCTGGATGGTTAGTATGGTACGTTAGATATTGAGGTATTTTAAAATACGATTTGTCTGTAAAATGTGTCTCACTTATTAATAATACATCTATAAAATTTTGTTGTAGAAATATTATCACCTCGTCCTTATGATTCAGCAGGCCATTGGCGTTCCATTCTGCTATTCGTAGAAAGAATTTTATTTGCATATGAGTTTACTTAGCATGTTTATTACCATGCTGTTTTGTTGCAAGATTTGATTAAACATGGCTTTGAATTCTTCTAAAAACTTCATAAGAATGGTGTTTGAATCTTGGTTATCTGAAGGAGCAGCAGGAGGTTGTCTATTACCCGCTGCATTAGCATAGCTTACATTTGGTCTTACTGTGTTGGGTATAAAGTTTCTGTTACGTGCTTGCGACATATTTTGGTGATGATTATATGTAGTTTGTGCTATATTTTTATTTCTATTTAAATTACGATAATATTCGCATCCTTTATAGTTAGCTGGGTGATCTCCTCCACATAAAGCACATGTAGCTGGTGTGTTCTTGTTCTTTTTACAACTGCTTGTACTGTGCTGTCCTCCACATTTCACACAGACATATGGTCTATTGCAATATGTTTTTGAATGGCCATATAATTGACATCTCATACATTGGATAATATTTTTGTTTTTTATAGGTGGTTCAATTTGTATATTGCAGTGTTGTAGTTTCTGAATTTTATAAATATCTTGGTTATTGTCTGATGGTTCAAGGTCAACAAAGAACATATTTATCGGCTCTTTTGTAATCCTATGTTTAGCATTAATGATGTTTCTTACCTTGTGACCCAGTTTTGTCAGTTCTTCTTTGATGTCTTCTGTTGCATGTGAATAGTGAAGGTATTTAATTACGACTCTATAGGCCCTTTCTTCCTTTGGTTGATATGTGTGATGAATAATGTTGTTCTCTCTCATATATCTGGAGAATTTTCTGTATATTTCTGGATCGCTACAAATTATTTTGACTGTATTATTTGCCATAGTTCTGGTTTCGTATTGTTCAGCTTCAGCTATTTCTGTAAATTTTTTCCTCATTTCTGGGAAGTCGCTTACATCGTAAACAAATATTGGTGGTGGTTTAGGTATTCTTGGCGCTGTTTCATTTTGATTGGTTTCATTTTCTTGGGTATCCGTTAGGGTATTATATTTGTTCGATAGTGTAATGGTATCATCTTCTTTGTCTGTTTCTACATTTGATCTGATTTTTCTGCGTTTTGTAGTTTTAACTACTTGCCATGAGTTATTTGTTGACACATTTGCACTTTCTGGTTCGTCATCGCTTGTTGATGACATTCTGTAGTATTGCTGGCTATTTCTGTTATTTATATTGCTGTTGTGTGCCGCGTTTTGTTGATTTATATATTGTTCTTGATTGGGCGGAAATATCATATTCGTCGAAGAATTAGTGGTTGGTTGATTTATTTGCATATTGTACATACCTGGTATTTGTGATGAGATTTGTGGATAACCCTGTATATTGTTGATTTGTGATTGACCCTGTGTGTTGTTTGGAATCTGCATTTGTGGGTAACAATTCATTTGGTTTGATGGATACTGGATTGGTAATGGCTGGCTGTTTACATTTTGTATTTGTTGGCTAACTATGTAGTTGTCGAATCCTGGTCCATTTCCCGTTGGAAACATTATAAATAAATTACTGTATTGTTTTTAAATTTAATTTGATGAGTTTATTATTTTTAAGTCTATTACTAATTGATTGCTTTTTAATCACTTCACATTTATCTGTTCAAATCGAGAAAACCGGTCGAATGTTGATAACAGAGAACCATTTAACGTCCGCTCGGTATGGAGTATCGATGTGAACTCTGTGAAGGAAATGCACAAGTTTATTTAGATGTTTACAGTTTACGGTACAGAACTATACTAACTTAAGGACTACAAAATATATCTAAAAAACCTCTCATAGTTCTTGATAATAACGTAAACACTTAGAGATTCTCGGCGTGGGTCTTTATCATCTCCGAAGGAATCTGGAATATTGATATAAAACACACACACACACACACACACACACACACACACACACACACACACACACACACACACACACACAGTGGCGTGCTCGCCATAACATATATACGTGCTCCCTTTGCATATGATCGATCATTTCTTCAAAAACTCTCGTCGTGTACGGAAGCAAGCGCCAAGCAGATCACCACCGCAGTGTATCTCATTCCTACCCCAGCCGGGCCCAACCATAGACAAAAAGTGAATCTCATATAGAATTGACAATAAGATATAAAATCTGCCAATTGTTATTTGAATTCATTTTATTTTACATATATTTGCTACAAATATTCGCTATTTTCGCTAATCTTATATACAATCTAATATTGCATTTTTTCGTTAAAATTATTTATCCAATACAATTTAACCAGCGATCTCTCAAGTTTAATCACTAAACAACACAATGGATTCCTATTCGAGGCCATTCATTTTTAAGTTGCGATAAGATTTTTCATTGATTGAAAAGCATAAAAAATCTGAAACCGTCGAAATGTCTAAATCATGGGAAAACGTAATCAAGAATGCTATAATAGGAGCAAAACATCACAGTTTACCGTAACTGATGTTAATCAGCCTATGATATTTAACATTTCAGAAGCAGTAACTCCATTTTTTCTTAGATCAGCTCGTCCTCCAGTGAAAATCAAAACTGCGTGAATGTTGAGATTTTCAGTTGATGAACCTGGGGTTGCTTTAGTAAGATAGACTTATACAGGTAGCTGGAAAAAATCCCATATAAAAAACAAACGTGGTATACCGAAAGAGTTTGAATTTAAACCGTTATATAGTACGCGTTTGATTTAACCCAATATATGAAAAAAACAGAGGCTCAAAACTTTTATAGCGAACTGCTTACAGAATCTGGTTATCAGTCTGAAAATATTACCAATTTAGAAGAAGACGATAACAGCAGTGATGTAAGTGATGAAGACTAAAATATTTTGTTTCAAATTTCAACAATTTCATATTTCAATTTTAAAACATTTCAAATAAATGTTTTCGTTCATTTTTTATTTTGGTTTATTACTATAAATATCGTTTTTCCTATAAATTAATGAAAATTTCCTGCCAAAAACCCCATAGGTAAAATGAATAAATATCCTTCATAAAAAAAACCAAAGAAAAAATAATGTTGTAATCATCAAAATAATAAACTAATTAATATTTTAAAAATGAAAAACATCGATAGCCGCGACATCAGAGTAATCTCGAACCTCTACTGGAACCAGAAAGTCAAAATAAGAATTGAAAATCAAATGTCGGAAGAAATAGAAATTCTTCGGGGTGTGAGACAGGGCTGTGTATTGTCACCACTGCTGTTTAATATATATAGCGAAGCCATTTTCCAAGAAGCTTTAGGAGAGTGTAACGATGGAATGATAATAAATGGTGAAATTATTAATAATATAAGATATGCCGATGATACTGTCATATTCACTTCAACTCTGCAAAGTCTAACAAACATACTGGAACGGCTGAATGAAAAGTGTACCATATATGGTATTAAAATGAACTTAAAGAAAACAAAATTCATGGTCATTACAAAACATCCAAAAGACAACGAGACACTCCATATTAATAATATCCAGATAGAAAGGGTAGATAAATACAAATATCTAGGAACATTGGTTAGTCAAAACGCAGAACAAACGCAAGAGATTAAAAGCCGTATAGAAATAGCAAGGGCAAAATTTGTAAAAATGAAACATCTATTGTGTAGTAGAGACTTAAGAATGGATCTAAGGATAAGGTTATTGCGCTGCTACATTTTTACAACTTTGCTCTACGGATCTGAGGCATGGACATTGAAACAACTGGAGATTAAGAAATTGGAAGCTTTTGAGCGTTGGTGTTATCGAAGGATGCTACGAATAGCATGGGTAGACAAAATTACCAATATTGAAGTCCTTGATAGGGTTAATAAGAGGGAAGAAATTGTACAGACAATTAAGAGGCGGAAACTTGAATATTTCGGTCATATATTAAGAGGTCCTCGTTATGGGCTACTACGTTTGATTATAGAGGGCAAAATAAAAGGTAAAAGAGATGTAGGAAGAAGACGAACCTCCTGGCTACGAAATCTAAGGGAATGGTTTAGTCTGAGCTCTAGCCAACTATTTAGAGCTGCTGTAAGTAAAATAAGAATTGCCATGTTGATATCCAACCTTCGTTAGAAGATGGAACCTTAAGAAGAAGAATAAACCACTAATTTAAGAATTTCCGTAAACTCAATACGGTTTAATTAAATAACTTTTTTTTAAAATATCTTCAATGTTGTAAATAATGACAAATGGGGTTTTTGCAAAGAATTAAATACGCAACTACTGTCCAGCGTGTTTAAAAGGTAGTAGGCAAAAAACATCCAATGGTGAACATCCAATAGGAAAAGTAACATCCAGGGAAAAACGGGAACTCATGACCCATGTTGGTATTATTTGTGCAAATAGTAATGCTTCACCACCAGTTTGGATTTTTCTGCGGCGAAGATTTGATGCTGCCGGAATGCTGAAGTCAGTTACTGATGACGGACCTTTAGGTTTAGCGTATCCCAGCGGTTGGATGACACGTGAATACTTTTTTCAAGTTTTGAAACACTTTGTGAAAAATGTTAGATGTTCCCCTGAAAATCGGGTGTTGCTTGTAATGGACAAGCATGAGTCGCATATATACTTGGAGGCCGTGGAGTTTTGCAGAGCCAACGGCATCGTAATTCTTACGCTTCCTCCGTATACCTCAAATAAACTCCAACCTTTGGATCGAACTGTTTTCGGTCCATTTAAAACTTTTTTTAATCAGGCAGCAACTTTTTTAAATCATGGATGCTTTCTCATCCTGACAAACCCTGAGCATATACGATATACCTTTGATAAGTTTTCATTCTTGCGACAGAGCCGCTAATTCAGTTAATATAAAATCTAAATTTTGATCTACAGGGATTGTTCCATTTGATAAAAATATATTTTCTAAAGAGGATTTTCTATATTCATCTGTCACAGATCGTCCTATACCTGGCAATATGAGTTCTGCATCTACAAGTTCGGTTTAAAATCAGGAATTTTTACTCTTTCACAAGTATATACATAGTACATAAAAAATTACAGAAAAATATACAGAGCATTGACTGCATTTCCCCAAGAGTTATGTATATAAATCTAAGACTAAATAAGAGATACAATCTGAAAATAATACAGGTATACGCCCCCACCAGCGATTACGAAGATGAAATTGTCGAAGCCTTCTATGAGGAAATCGAAAGAGCAAAAAAGCAGGAACCGGCTCATTACAATCTGATCTCCAAGAAGTGGCAATCGGAGATTTTGGAATCGGAGTAAGAAACGAAAGAGCCGAAATGCTTACCAACTTTCTACTGCAACACAAACTGTATGCAATGAACAGCTTTTTTAGGAAGAAACAGAATAGAAAATGGACGTGGGCTAGTCCAGACGGAAGAACTAAGACCGAATATGATTATATAATAACAGACAAAAAGCAAATTATTCAAGATGTCACTGTACTCAATAAGCTATCAGTAGGAAGCAACCACAGACCAGTAAGAGCTAGAGTAACGATAAATTTACAAAAAGAAAGAGCAAAGATGATAAACAGTTGCAAACGCATAGTTTGGAATTCACCAAATCATCCAGAAGCATACATAAAAAATATAGCCGAAACTTTACAGAGTCATAATCCCAAACCTCTAAGAATCGACGATCACAATAAATTAATAACAGACTCGGTTAGAAATGCACAACTCAAATTTTTCAAAAAAAAAATGACACCAAAAGTGAAATGATTATCAAAAATACAAAAGCTCTCATGGAAATACGACGAAACCTAAGCGAGAACGAAAAGGGAAACAAAGAAGAATATAAAAAAACTAAATAAAAGAATTTCAGCGGAAATTAGAAAAGATGTAAGAAGATATATGTAATACTAATGTAATTACTCAAACAGTATAGGAGAACAAAGGTTTAAAGATAATGAAAAGAAAACGCACACAAAGTTAAAACGAAATATACAAGCTGAGAGATAAAGACGGAAAGGCAACAACAGATAAACAAAACATTCTGAAAATAACCAGAGAGTTTAATAAAGACCTATATACCAGCCAAAAACCACAAGACAATTTCCCGACACGAGTAAAGACTCTCATAAATCAGGGATCGGAAATACTTTTACCCATTACTCTGTCAGAAGTAAGAGCAGCTTTAAAGGAAATGAAGAACCATCGATCGCCTGGTGATGATGGACTCGTTATCGAGGCAATAAAAGCAGGTGGAGAAATTTTATTAAAATCAGTAAGCGAACTGTTTAATAAATGCTTACATGCGCGTACGATTCCAAAAGACTGAAACAATGCAGTAATAGTCTTGTTACACAAAAAAGGCGATATTACTAAATTAGAAAATTATAGACCCATCAGCCTCTTAACACATATGTACAAACTCTTTATGAAAATCTTAACAAAGAGGCTAACACCTAAACTTGATTTCTATCAGCCCAAAGAACAGGCAGGCTTCAGGGCAGGATATGGCACAAATGACCATTTACATACCATAAAGATCTTAATAGAAAAGTGCATCGAGTACAACATACCACTGGTTCCTGCATTTGTCGATTACGAGAAGGCTTTTGATTCTGTAGAGTTTGGAACAATACTGGAAGCCCTAAATCAAAGCCGAATAGATTACAGGTACACGACACTAATCAAAAACATCTACGAGAACTCTACATCAAGTATACGACTACACGAACACACAGAAAAATTCAGCTTAGGTCGAGGAGTTAGACAAGGAGACAATATTTCACCAAAATTGTTCACGGCAGCTCTAGAGTCAATATTTAAGAGCACTCAATGGCAAGATATGGGCATCAATATAGATGGAGAAAGATTAAATCACCTAAGATTTGCAGATGATGTATTAATCGCAGATAATTTACAAGATACAGTTTCTATGATGCATTCGCTTAAAAGTCTATCTGAAAGAGCAGGATTAAAGATAAACTTTGAGAAAACTAAACTTATAATAAATCTCGTAATGAGTGGAAATATAACTATTGAAAATAATACCATACAACAAACAGACACTTACAAATATCTGGGACACGAAATCAAAATAAGCAGAGACAATCAAACACATGAAATACAGAGGCGAATAGGCCTAACTTGGGCAGCATTTGGCAAATTAAGCCATATTCTAAAAAGTTCAATTCCCATGTGTCTCAAGCGAAAGGTTTATAACCAATGAGTTTTACCTGTACAATCTTATGGAGCAGACCTTAACACTCACGCAAAAATCTGCGAATAAACTCAGAGTTACACAACGAGCCATGGAACGTGCAATGCTGAACGTGAGCCTTCGAGACCACATAACAAACCAACAAATTAGGCAAAGATCAGGAGTTCAAGACGTCATCGAAAGAACCACGTCGCTTAAGTGGAACTGGGCAGGGCACTTAGCCAGAGCACAAGATGGACGGTGGACAAGACGTATTATGGAATGGAGGCCCAGAAACTATAAAAGAAGCCGAGGACGACCACTGACTAGATGGACCGATGATATAAAACGTGTAGCGGAAAACTGGCTACAAGCGGCCCAGTGTAGAGAACACTGGAAAGAACTGAGGGAGGCCTATGTCCAGCAGTGGACGCGATTGGTTGATTGATGATGAAACACCACCTAAAACAACTCAATACAAGACACAAATAATTTTAAATCTCCAGAACGTATTCAGCCCTATCCAAAAGCACCTGCTAGAAAAATTTCTAATAAGATAGGAAAGAGGCCGATGTATGATTGTAACCTACACACCGGAGAAAAATATACTTGACGAAACTTTGAAGGAAAAAAATATAGTCGCAAATAAGAAAAAGAAAAGAAATTAAGAAGAAAATCGTACAGGAGGAATCGTCGGACTGGACACACACGAGAGTGATGAAGTAGAGCACAACGTTAATTCGTCAGAGGGTAGTTTCGAATTAGAAGAAGATAGGCTAGATACAGAAATTTCTAAGGGCAATTACATTGTTACCAAAGTTTTTGAGAAAAAACGTGATAGAAATTTTGAGGCAGTAGTTGATAATGTGGATCAAACAGATTGTAAGGTCAGATTCTTTAAGAAAAATATGCCATCAAATAGATTCAGATTCATTTCTGAGACTACAGTTACAGTGAGTGTTATTGACATTGTAGTAGTTCTACCCACGCCAATTAAAGATAATAAAGCAAGATATGAGGCAATGATTTTTTTAAAACAGATTTATCACAAAACAACTTACAATAATTATTAATTTTATGTCGATTTCGTGTATATTTGTCGAAATTTTGTATTTTTCTCATAAGAAGTTATTGGTTTTTTTTTTAAATTGTTTGAAGAATAAATAAGGACTTTTGGTTATGAACATTCATTATGTGCTCAACTGTCACATATGTTACATAATCTAAATACGCTAATGACCCTGCGTGGTGGATGCGTTAATAAAAAAAAGTTCATTATGTGCGATTGGTATTATTTGCTGTTTGTGAATTTGTGAGGTAAAAATATTAAAGTAAATTTTAAGATATTTACTATAAACGTTCATATTTTAAGGTATTGTTACTGTTTGATTAAAACTTTAATTATTTTTTTACTGTGTTTCAAGGTATTTTGTTGTTGTTTTTATCAGGGTTATTTCAAAATAAATCAATTAATTATTACGTTATTTAGTTAAAGTTATTTACGAAGTTAAAAAATATATAAATTAATGTTTTATTCTTTTTTCCTTGCTAGTGATTTTATCCTGTAAAAGAATAAAGATATTCGTTTTCTCGTAGTTTAAGTCATAATATAACATCCTATGGAAACCTTTTTATCAAATTGCCATAACGAGTATTTAAAAAAATATTTTTTGAATGTTGAAATAGTTTTTGAGTTTATTTTTTAGATCTGGACATATAATGGCTAGTAAACATATATGTTGAAGATAGTAAGTATTACTAAATTTTTTAGTAAGGACAACAAAACTACTATTAACTACGAAAAACGAATATATTTAGTCTTTTAGAGGATAAAATCACTAGCACTTAAAAAAGAATAAAACATTAATTTAAATATTTTTTTATCTTCGAAAATATATTCAATGATTTATTGAATAATTTTAAAATAACCACGATAAAAATAACAGCAAATACCTTGAAATACAGTAAAAAATAATTAAAGTTTTAATCAGAATAATTCTGATCATTTATTCTGATATTGATAGTCTTACCTCACAAATTCACGATCAACAAATAATACCAATAGCGTAGAATGAATGTTCATAACCAAAAGCCCTATTTATTCTCCAAACAATTAAAAAAACTAATATATCCAACTTCTTATGGGACAAATACACAAAAATTAGATATGTTTGGAAAGGTTTTTAAATGCACCGCCCATTATGACGTCAGAACTTAGGTAGTCCGTTTTCACAACTATAAACATCCTGTGTTAACCGATAATAGTATAAAAGGCCCGGTTTCAAGTAACAATGGTTTACCTGAGGTACAAGGTCTTAACAATGGGCCAAGTTGATAAATTTAATAATATTTACTGCCGCACTAATTAAAGTCAACCATTTTCTGCTAAACAAACTTTAGTAATTTCAATGTCACGTTGCCATATGTTTCAAATCCAAATATTAATTTATGTAAATATTACTATATGATGAATAAAGGCTTCTATTACTATTACCTTTTGGTCTCCTACCACACCTTTTAAGAGTTTTTATAATATCATCCTAGAGCAGGGGTGCTCAAACTTGAACTGCTGGCGATCTACCTCAATATTTTTAGACTACTTACGATCGACTCTGAGAGACTGCAAGTGTGTGTGATGCAGGGTTGTCATACATACACGATACAACCTACCTACCTAGGTAGGGCGTACCATAGCATATATAGATATTAGCTTTCTGCACAATATAGGTACATTATTTTAGTCAAGGTTTAGTTAGGTTCTTCTCTGCAATATCAATGAAAAAACTCATAGTTATTCAAAATTGTGAGTTTATTTGTTGTTACAAAACAAAAGAGTTACATATGGTGTTAAACTTAACTAAGGAGTGGCTTTGGATGTTGAAGCGTGGCACTGCATGTCCTCAGCATACTTTTCATAAGATGGTACGTAACCACTGAGTGCTAATCGCAAGCATGATGTCATATGATCGTCAGTTAGTCGATTGCGATATTTTGACTTAATTATCTTCATTTCAGAAAATGCAGACTCGCACAAGTAAGTTGACCCAAAAAATTCGGTCATTTGAAGGGCGATTTGCCTTACATTCGGATATTTATCGTCAGATATAAAACGCCAGAAATTTGTATCAGATACTGTAGCTTTGAGATGTATATCTGATATAATCTGCACCAACTCATTTTCAACAGAACATGAGTTCATATTAAACTGACTTGCTATTTCAGTAGCTAATTCCTCAATGTTTTTACGTGAAAAAGGATAACTCATAAATGATGCTATATTTTTCAATTTACTGCAATCATAAAAACGCATTTCGAATTGTCCCAAAATATTTGATAATTCAGCCTCATAAGTATCATAATTCAACTAAGGAATCCTTGCTTTCAAAGACGGAAAATGTTTCAGATCCTTTCTTTTCAGTTGATCTATCATAAGTTGCAATTTACTTTTGAATGCGTTTACTGCGCTAATCATATCAATAATAGTTTTTCCTTTACCTTGAAGCTCCAAGTTAACGGCGTTTAAGTGCATTGTGATATCAGTCAAAAATGCCAAATCATTTAACCATTTTTCGTTTTTCAAAATCTGAGTGTCATCACCTCTTTCGTCTAGAAAAGCTGTTATTTCGGGCAATAATTCTTGAAACCTTTGTAGGAATTTTCAGCGACTCAACCACCTGACGTCCATGTGAAGAACTAAATCAGTGTGTTCAGCTGACTCCCTATCTTCCAACTGCAACTGAAAGAGCCGCCGTTGCAAGCTACGTGCACGGATGGAATTCACAATTTTTGTTGCAATGCCCATAATTTCCTCCGTATTTAAAACTTTTGAACACAAAACTTGTTGATGTATAATGCAATGGAATAAAAAAAATGAAGGGAATTCTTCATTAGCTCGACACAATGCCACAAAACCGTTTTTGTTTCCAGTCATTGCTGGTGCTCCATCGGTTGTAATGCACATTAATTTATATATTGGTAGCTCGTAGTTTTTTACAAAATTTAAGAAAACGTCATATATATCTTCGCCACGGGTCTTCCCCTTCAGAGGAATGATTGTCAAAAATTCTTCCTTAGCCAACATGTCATTGAATACCATCCGAATAAAATACACAGCTGGGCAGTGTCTGTCATATCGATGGATTCGTCGAACTGTAAAGAAAAGTATGTACATTTCATGATATCATGTTTTAGTTTATCTGCGATGTCTTGACTCATGACTTCAATACGCCTTGTGACAGTCGGACGAGATAACTGAAGTTCTCTAATAACAGACATGATTTCTGTTTTATTTTTAAAATCTCCAAATAAAGTCTCACCCGCTTCAATAAATGCTTCCTTCACCACCGATCCATCTTCAAATGGTTTCTTGTGTTTCGCCAAAATATGTGATATTTTAAATGACGCGATCGTGGCAGCTTTTGATTGTTTGGCTGTCTGGCTTGTGAACATGGATTGTTCTTTTTTCAAACAAGATATCAAATCACTTACTTTTCGTTTTCTTAATTCACTCTGTGGCGGAAAATCCTTTTCATAGTTTTTATGAACCGTTTTATGATGCCTCTCTAAGTTACCACGCTTAGTTATTGCAACTGACGCACGGCAAATAACACAAATGCACTTATCCTTCACCATAGAAAAGAAAAATTCTTCCTCCCAATCTAATCAGTATTTAATAATAAACTTTGTATCGACGTAGGATCGCTATCAAGTTACAATTCAGAATAACTCCAATTCCTGCAGGCGCAAAATTTATATCGGCGTGAATGAAAGGAAAACAAGTATCCGGAATGGGAATAGACATATGCGGTGGTGAATGTCTAACAGCTTTATTTTTCGCAGATGATCAGGTAGTCGTAGCGAATGACGAGGAAGACATGGACTACATGTTTAGAAAACTAAAGAAAGAATATGAAAAATGGGGCCTCAATATGAATATGGCAAAGACAGAGTATCTTAAAATAGGAGATGGTGAAGAAGATCCAGAGTTAGAAATTAAAAACACAAAAACATGCAATGAATATAAATATCTCGGGTCTATAATATCTAAAGAAGGCACTACCAAAAGAGACATCGAAAACAGAACACTGCAGGGAAAAAAAGTGGTAAACATTCTAAACTCTCTACTTTGGTCTAAAGATATTAGACAAGAAACGAAATTGACAATCTATCGAACTTTGGTAGAGCCTATTATGACTTATGGGGCAGAGGTTTGGCAGATAACGCAGAAGGATAGAAAAAGAATAGAAGTAGTAGAAATGGATTTTCTAAGGAGAGCGTGTGGTATATCCAAAAAAGATCACATCAGGAATAAAGATATTAGAAGGAGGACAAATACTGTATATTCCAGTGTAGATAGAATTGAAACGAGACAACTAGTGTGGTATGGTCACGTGAAACGAATGAATGAAGATAGATGGCCAAAGAAAGCTTTAAATTACATACCACAACAAAGAAGAAGAAGGGGAAGGCCTTCAGTTGCCTGGGAAGAAAATGTACGGCACATAATGAGAGATAGAGCCATCAGAGAAGACGAATGGATGGACAGAAAACGATGGCGGTCGAAATGCGAGAAACGGCAGAGGCTGTAGGAACCTCGCTTATATGTATACAGTATAGGTAAAACTTTATGGTCGGTATGGACCTTACATGAGATGGAGTGAGAAACAACTGTTTAAAAAGAGAGAGATATATTAGGTGTCCGCCTTTTATATCACCGAACATAAATGAGTGGATATGGAGTGGATATAATAAAAAGGGGAAATTCAATGTTGCCAAACTTATTGGTTTTATTTGACCTGTTGTCTTTTTCGCATTTGAACAATGCTCCAAGATAATGAAATTTGGGCGAAATGGATTTAAATGGCAGCTTATTGTTTTTTATTGGGAATATGTCACAATTTTACTTTACAATAAGTGTAATATATCACTTTGATTTATACTTCGGAAATCGTTTTATATAAATAAAATTTATTAATGTTTCGTATTTTAAAAACGATTTCCGAATTAAAAATCTAAACATCAAAATAAGCTTATTTTAAAGTGACATTATGCCTTATTTCCAATAAAAATATTAAACTGCATATAAATAAAAAAGCTTCGTACAAAACTATTTGCCAACGTGGCGTGTCGCGTGGTCAAATCACCGAATCAAGGGGTACACAGGTATTTACGAATAGAGGTGGGTCATTGACGTCGCAAAACCGATTTTCGTAAACAAGTAACTATGATTTTTTAATAGTAGTTTCAAGTAAGAAACTACCTACATAAACAAACATAATGGCTATTATCGTTTATGTGTATATTTATTGAAGTGAAGGAAACTAATAAAAGATTTTATTATAATTTGAAAACTAAACTAAACAATACAAATAGTAAATCGTACCTACGTTTACATTACACGTTATTATTAAATCACGAATCGCCTAAATTGACATTTAAAAACATAAGTTTTTGTACTTTACTTCTTATTAACCGTGTTTTTCTTTTATTTAAAATTAAACCTGATTTTGTACATGTGTTCACATTTACAATACTTTATGAATATAGTGGTTAAGTTAGGAGATACATGGCGATGGTTTTTCCACCATTGTAATGGACTCTCGCTACAGGTGTACGTTTAGATGAGTCATGTCCAATTAATTGATCAAAAATACACCGCGGACTTAAGTCATCTTTATCGGTTTCTTTTTCTTATACTGGTTGATTTTCAATAGTATAATCTTCTTGTTCTTTAATTATAGAAGTAACCAGCTTCTTAACTCTTTCTTTTGTTTTTTTAGCGTCATTTTTATCAGAAAATCCCTGCACTTTAAATCGTGAATCCATAAACGTACATAATGACAATATGCCACTGTATTCTATCCCTCTAAATCTTTTTGCTAAAAAAGAGATTAGTAATTATCCCGTAATTAGTAATAAAAACCCGTACTACGTCGGATACTATGGATGTAAGGTTACTGTTTGCTAAAATTTTATTGCAAGATTTTTGCAGGCAGGGTACCAGAACAATCACTGAACTATCATTCAAGTATTTTTGGCCACTCATTGTACTTGTTATTTCTTTAAAAGACCGTAAAATTTGGGACAATTACGAAAAAATAATCTAGTCTTCATTATTTAGATTTAGTCTAAGTCTAAGTCTGTATTATTTAATACCGATGTGGAACGGAAATACACGCCAGTACACCGAAAATATCAAAATACAGAGAGGAGTCCGCCAGGGTTGCGTGCTGTCCCCACTACTTTTCAATGTCTACAGTGAAGCGGTATTTCAAGAAGCGCTCTCAGACTCAATAGAAGGTATATCTATCAATGGAGAAGTTTTGAATAACTTACGTTTTGCAGACGATACAGTAATAATTACGGATAACAACAATGATTTACAGAACCTAATGCAACGCCTTAATGAACACTGTCATGAGTACGGACTGAAGATAAATTTAAAGAAAACTAAATGCATGATCATGACTAAATCTGCACAAATATCCAATTGACTATTGAAGATACTGCAATTAAGAGTGTTAATAACTATAAATACTTAGAACATGATAACATCAGATGTAGACCAAACCAAAGAAATTAAGACACGTATTGAAATAGCACGTACATCATTTATTAAACTTAAAAAGTTTCTTTGTTGTCGGGATATAAGGTTAGAACTACGCCTGAGAATGCTTCGATGTTACGTGTTCTCTACTCTTCTTTATGGTCTGAAAGCTTGGACACCAAAACAAGTTCATCTGAATAAGTTGGCCGCCTTTGAATTTTGGTGTTACAGAAGAATCCTACGAATATCATGGATTCAAAAAATGTCAAACATTGAAGTAACTAGAAGGATAGGAAATGAGGCAGAAATAATATTAACTATTAAAAGACGAAAACTTGAGTACTTGGGACATGTGATGAGAGGGCAAAAATACGCATTATTACAACTTATTATGCAGGGCAAAATCCGAGAAAAGCGAAATGTGGGAAGACGAAAAATATCCTGGCTTAAGAACTTAAGGGAATGGTTTGAATGCAGTAGTGCAGACCTTTTTAGAGCGGCAGTCAACAGAGTCGGCATAGCCATGATGATTTCCAACCTTCGATAGAAGATGGAACTTAAAAAAGAAGAAGTGAAACGGATTGCCTCTTCTAACTCAGTCATTCTTTTTAACCTGTAATAGGTGAAGTTCTACCTAGTTTCCACGTCTTGGATTGGCCGTTTGGGAACTTTGTTATGTTGTAATTAATACTTTAAAAGCCTTTCTGAAGATAAGGTACTTTTTTTTAATGTTTTTTGCAGAATTGTCGAAAAAAGGACTTTTTATTTTATCTATTATCAAATCAGTTTTGACATAACATTCCTGAAGTAATGAATCTAACAGTTTTTCTTGTTGGCGGTTTATATCCAGGAATCCACCCTGCAAACTTTTTAAAAGCTGGTTCTTCACCTATAGAAAACGGATGAAACGAGTCTTTGCATAAGTTTAGTAAATCAATAAGTTTAGTCAAGAAAAAGAAACTGATAAAGATGACTTAAGTCCATTGTGTATTTTTGATGAATTAATTGGACATGACTCATCTAAACATACAACTGTATCGAGAGATATACAAGAAGTCGACATGTATTTGTCTGATAATATATTACCCACAATAAATTTCGAACGGAGATTGGAACTGTCCATTACCGTGGTGGAAAAACCATCGCCATGTATATCCTAACTTAGCCACTATATTAATAAAATATTGTAGAATTGTAACAAAATCTTTTCCTTGTGAACACATGTTTAAAATCTGGTTTAATTTTAAATAAAAGAAGAACACGGTTAACAAGAAAAGTAGAAAAACTTGTTTTTAAATGTCAATTTAGACGATTCGCGATTTAATAATAACGTGTAATGTAAATGTAAGTACGATTTAATGTAAATGTAAGTACTATTTGTATTGTTTAATTTATTTTTCAAGTTATAATAAATATATCCTTCGTTAGGTTCTTTCACTTCAATACTTATACACATAAACGATAATAGCCAATATGTTTGTGTACTCGCTAATTTGAATCAACTAGTTACAGTTTACGAAAAACGGTTCCGATAAAAATTTAAAAAACGGGAGGACCCACCTCTAGTTTTTTAGGTATATTAGGATCGGAACCAGAGAATATGTAAAATATCTCTGATCGGAACTATTCGTCTCACTAATGGCCAATAGGTGTTAAAAATATTTGAGGAGGGGAGACCAAGGGGAAATATGATTGTTATCTTTGTCTATTCGCTGAAAATATGATTTTATATCTGCGTTAGATATCCTGTTAAATTTTACCATACCGACCATAAAATTTTTCCTACACTGTATGTGAATGAAAGTCTCGAATGTTCCCGTCAAACGCGCCGCCCGAAACTAGACTGTACTGTCTCTCGTCTAGAAACAACACGGCTTTTCTTTGACAAGTGTCGCGCGTTCGTTTGATAAAGCCACCTTTTGCCGCAAGCAGTGTTATTTTATTACGTAATACATTTTTGTAGTTGATAGAATATCATCCCAAATTTGATTAATAATTATAATAAATATTGAATAAATAAAATAATTAGTTAATATATGTAAATATAAAATATGCTGTGTGGACAGTATTTTGTTGTCCCCACTTCTTTGAATTGCAATGATGCTTAGTCAAGCATTCTATGTATTTGTATAGTTCAGTATTAATAAAAAAGTTTAACTCTGCTGACAGTAGTTTAGTTACCTACCTACTTATTAAAATTTTTTTTCTTCTCGAGATCTACCCAAAAAGCACTCGCGATCGACCGTTTGAGCACCCCTGTTCTAGAGTGTATGTGTCTTCTTCCAAAATGTCATATTTTGGAACTTCTTTGAAATGGAATTTCGTTCATCACGTAAAAAGTATGTACTTAACACAGTCTTTATTTTAATGAACTCTTATTAGTAAGGAAAGGGACGATTTGATTTAAATAAATAACAAATAAATAAATTTTATTCACAACGAGTCACATCTGTTTACATCAACATTCCGATGTCTATAGAATTGTACGAAAAATGCATTTAGTATTATTTTGTAGAATTTATATTGGCTTAAATTTCCGAGAAAAGCATGATGCGACCGACATGTGTTATATAATTAATAGGAAGCTATTATTAGTTTAGAAATAAACCGCAAACCAACTTATTGCAATGTAGAAAATACGTTGATACTTAATTCCCGAAAATTTTAATTAGATGTATGTATGAATAAATATAAATTTTTAACAATCTCAGTATAAAGGTACGTTTATATTAGAGATTTATATCATTATAGATACTTCAGGTATCGAGAAATAAATTTCCTTGCAAGTTTTCACTACGACATAAGTGTCACGCAATAAAATACCTGATACCTCTAGTTGAGAGGAAATTCAGATATAAATTGCTGTTCTGTTTAGACACATAAGAAAATTAACATCTTTCGACACTTCTTCTGTCCGTCTACCGTCTAGTTTCAATTAAACTTTTAATATGCCTTGTAGTAAACGTCAGCTGCTGAAATAATAATTTTATTAAACTTTGAAAATTAAGGCAAATATCGAGCACAAGTTTAATCAAATCTTGCCCAAGTACTTTCGCTTAATATATCATCTTCAGGGGCATTTCGTCAAATATGGGCTATCCAGCAAGCGTAGAATGTGATAAACATGAATGTTAACATAAAATTGTACAAAACACTAGACTAAAATAAAGACAAATAGTTTAAAATTAATTAAAATGATTCTACGCTCCACATTCTTTGTCAGTAACGAGTGACGAGGAAAATTGCACTCCAAAACGGTCATTTATTGGAGTATATCTTTAATTCTTAAAAGGCACAGTGTTAAAAATAAATTCAATTTTTAATCCTGGAATTGCAATTTTTTTATCCAACATCGACGGAGGTCACTTCAATTGTATACCCAAGTCACCACGTGTACCTACGACATACAGAAATTTAATCTCACCGGTTGCGGTTGATTGTAATTTCCGTTCGAAAGAGTTATATTTAATTTTATGTGTAAAATATAACTGATACATTCCTAAAAAAAAAATAGAATTATAGAATTATTATTTTTATATCTGTTATTTTAACTAACCTGTACAGTCTTGATATATCTGAATTGTTAATAAAAAAAATTCTTAATGATTTAATCTTCTTCTTCTTCTTTAGGTATTACCATCTCCTCTAAGGAGGTTGGTAATCATCACAGCTATTTTCACTTTTGAAATTGCAGCTCTGAACAATACTTCGTTTTCCCTGTATTTTTCCCTGCATTATGGTTTGTAGCAACACATATTTATCCCCTCTCATAACGTGGCCGAGATACTGTAACTTTCTTATCTTAATCGTATTCATGATTTCCATTTCCTTTGTCATCTTTCTGAGGACCTCAACATTTGTTATTCGGTCTACCCAACTTATTTTTAATATTTTTCCGTAGGTCCACATCTCGAATGCTTCAAGTCGATCGCTCACATCTTCCTTTAAGGTCCAGGCCTCCACCCCATACAGCAGCACCGAAAACACATAAGAACGTAATATTCTTATTTTGAGTTGTAAACTAAGGTCTCTACTGCATAATACTTTTCTCATCGTATTAAATGTTGCTCTAGCTTGTCCAATTCTCATTTTTATTTCTTCTGTATACTCGTTATTTTCATTAATAATTGTACTAAGATATCTGTATTTTTTTACTTTTTCTATTGGAACTACTCTTATGTTTAAAATGTCTTGTTGTTGTGTTTTGGAAATTGTCATAAATTTTGTTTTATTAGCATTAAGCGTTAGTCCGCTTTCCTCACTAGCATTTACTACATTATCTAAAAGTGTCTGTAGATCTTGTATATTCTCTGCAATTAGTATAGTATCATCGGCATATTTGATATTGTTGATGGATCTGCCGTTGACTTTGATTCCAATTGTTACATTTTCGAGTGTTTTTTTTTAATTATTTCTTCCGAATATAGACTGAACAATAAGGGGGAGAGTATGCAACCTTACCTTACGCCTCTTTTTATCTCTACTTCCTCCGAAAGTTCTCTGCCGACTCTGACTTTTGCTGTTTGGTTAAAGTAGAGATGAGTTATTATTCTTAAGTCTTTTTTGTCAATGTGTTTCTCTTTAAGTAACTGTATAAGACGGTTGTGTCGGACCTTATCGAACGCCTTATTATAATCAATAAAACAAACATAGAGTGGTTGGTTTACATCCATACATCTTTGCATGAGGACGTTAAATCCAAATAATGCCTCTCGTGTACCCATGGCATTCCTAAATCCAAATTGGGTTTCAATGATGTATTGTTCCACTTTTCTGAAAATTCTTAAATGGATAATTTTTAAGAATATTTTTAGTGTATGACTCATTAGACTAATTATACGGTGGTCATTATATTCCCTTGTATTAGGTTTTTTTGGTAATGTAATAAATGTTGATTTGAGCCAATCTCTCGGAATAATACCCGTATTATATATAGTATTATATAAGTCTACTAATACATTAATCTGATCTTCTGATATTAATTTTATTATTTCAGTTGGAATTGTGTCAGGTCCCGCAGTTTTATTAGATTTTGCCAGATTTATTGCATGTATTATTTCATCCTTAGTTATATTTGGACCTATATCATGTTCCTCGCAATCGTTCATGCTATCTTGTAGTATCCTGTCATCCTCAAACAATTCTTGGACGTATTCTCTCCATCTGTTTAGTTTGCCTTTGACATCAGATATTATTTTACCATTTGTATCAACCAGGGTGTTACTATTGTTGGACCGTCTTATACCTGCTAATTCTTTAATTTTTTTGTGCAGTTCAAAACTATCATGATTTCTCTGGAGTTCTTCTATCTCTAAACATTGGTCGTTGTACCACTTTTCTTTAGCTGCCCGTATTTTTATCCTGATCTCCTTGTGTGTGGCTTTGTATTCGTTTACATTTTTGTTTTTGTATGATCTTCTTTTGTCCATTAGTTGCCGGATCTCATCTGTCATCCATGGAGTCTTAGCTTCATCGATTTTGTGACTACTCATCGTATCTTTAATGGGCATCATTAATGTGTTCTTAAATGTTTCCCATTTTTCGTTGGAATCTTCATTATCATTGATTATTGTTTTGCTTAACTTCTCGTTAATTTTCAACGTTAGTTCTCCTTTTGTATTCGGGTGTTTTAGCAGAGTGCTTATTTGTTGTGTCTTTTGTTGTTTTTTTATTTTCTTTAAGTGGATTTCGAATTTTACGATTGCTGGATTGTGGTCTGATGACACATCTGTTCCTGGATATGTCTTTGCCGATTTAATGGAGTTACGGTATCTCTTATTGATAAGGATATAATCTATCTGGTTTCTGATAATATTTTCTTTGCTATCCTTAGGTGATTTCCATGTATATAATCTACGTGGTGGTAACTGAAAAAATGTATTTGTCGCTATCATTTCAAACTCCTGACAGAATTCCGTCAGTCTTTAACCTCTTTCGTTCCTTATTCCTAGCCCGAATTCACCTATAATGTCTTGGAATTTACCTTTTCCTAATTTGGCATTAAAATCTCCCATTGTTATTATTATATCTCTATTATTGGTCCTTTCTAGTGCTTTTTTAATGTCATTGTAGAACTCTTCTATTTCATTTACATCTTTATCTGCAGTGGGGGCGTACACCTGTATGATATTAAGAGTTCTATGCGCTGTTTGGACTGTGATCATTAACACTCTATCCGATATAGGAACAAAACAAGTTACAGCTTGGCAGAAACTGCGATCAACCACTATAGCGACGCCATTATAGTGGTGAATATCTTCATTTCCTGAATAGTATATTTTGGCACCGTCGACTTCGATTTCGCCAGATCTAGGCCATCTGGTCTCGCTTAGTCCCATTATATTAACTTTAAGTCGCCTTATGTCATGTATTACATTGTGGATCTTCCCTGCTTCATATATAGACTTCACATTTAAGGTACCTATGTGCAGTTCGTTTATATTTTTGTGTCTGACGCGGGGTTTTCGCATGTTATGTAGTCAGTAGTTGTGAAATTGTCATTTATAGTAGCCATGACAATGGACAAGAGATATCTATTTACAGATCTTTAATGTAGTGGTTTCTCGTTGCCTTCTACATCCTTCTGCCGTTGACCATTCCTTTGGTTCATCCGCCTTTGGAGTCGATTTCTCAACTCCAGTTCAAAAGAGTGCCCTATCACTTACCAACTCATCCGCCCGTAGCCGTTGGTCAGTAAGTGAGAGATTGCTTATACCGGCAATCGCTCGGTCCCTATCTGCATTGCCCATCTTATACCACGTGGAGGTTGCAGATTTGGATTTTTCTTTCATTGGGATTAAGACCTTTCGGCATTTCCTAATCCCTCCAGAGCTTTAGAAGACTGATTTAATGTTTACTAGTAATTATTTATGTTTAAAAACAAACAAGTTAAACCCATTATAGGCTAAAGGTCGATTCGCACTAAACGTTCCGTTTACTTTTTATATCCGTGGCTTTTCATTTACATAAAATATTATTAAACACAAATCATATAGTATATACCCACTTTCCGTTCCTTTTACCTACCACTCCCGAAACCTAGTGTAATGAAAATAACATGTCTCAATTATTAACAACTAACTATTTGACGTTTTGTTTTCCACTGCAAATCGTTCTCATAAATGAAAAAAAAAATAGAATAGAAAATTCTAACCTGAATTTTCAAACTTAATTTCTTTTTCATTTTTGAGAACGATTTCCGGAGTGGAAATTGAAAGGTCAACCAGTAGTTATTAATTAAACAATGTAATTTTCATTACACCAACAATTGTGTCTCAATCCCATATAAACAAAAATTTCAGAAACTTGTTAGGTACTGTATAGAAAATAACTACAACTTCATTCATCTGCCAATCAACGGCTCCCACACAGAATTAAAAAATCTTTAAAAGCGTCTTTAATATTAAAAGCTGTAGTTGTTGCATTACCGCCCTGTTGTGACAAATTACGTAACGAACCGTTTGTATTTGTTACTGGAGTTTGTGAAGTAATGTTATCATTTTTGATATAATTATGTAAAATACAAGTTGTGAAAACAATGTTGTCGGAGCACGTGACAATCTATAATTAATATTTTTTTTTCGTTATATCATTTCTTTGCTGAACCGAAGAATATGGTCTTAATAAATTTTATCCTGACCTTAGGTCAGGCATATTCAAATCGCCGTTTTCTAAAGATTTTCCTAATTAGAATGCGCGAAAATACCTTTGTCACTTTTTTTGCCATACGATCCCATATCTACAGTTATAAAATTGTATGGAGCGTCAACTTATGCTAAAAAAAAAACAATCGAAAAAGTTTTTTTTATAATTAAACAACTGAGAGCCGGAATTGGCAGGAGCTTTTATTACAACGTGTTTCCCATTAATTGCACCTAAACAGTTAGGAAAATTCCAAATATTCAAATAGTCATTTGCAATCCTTCTCCAGTCATCAGTTGTTATTGGACGCATTATTTTCCGTAATATAGTTTGGATTATTGCTTCATAAACTGATTTAACAATTAGACATACGTTTGAATGTCCCAATCTATAGCTGAATGCTATTGTTTAAAAGGAATTTCCAGTTGCCAAAAACCTGAAACAAAAAGTATATACTTAAACGCTCATAAATAAATAACACTAAATATTGTCATTTGTAGGGTCTGCATGTAAAGGAAGTAGGTATCAGCTTCGAAATCAATGGGGAAAAAGTAAAAAAAAATTAAATTACAAAATTACGGCAAGCTAGTCAGCAAATAAAAATATACTTTGATGGTACACAAGGCAAATATCGAACACAGTATTTAATTAAATCTTGCCCAAGTACTTTCGATCACAAGATCATCCTCAGGGGCATTTCGTCAATTGTGGCCTATCCAGCAATAATGGAATGTCATACATGTAAACTGGGACATAACAAATACACTAAAGACAAACAAACACTTTAAAATTTAAATTGGAGAAGCTACATTTTTATATTATAGAAGCCGGAGACAGATTCTGTCCGGCTTCTATAATATAAAAATGTAGCTTCTCCAATTTAAATTTTAAAGTGTTTGTTTGTCTTTAGTGTATTTGTTATGTCCCAGTTTACATGTATGACATTCCATTATTGCTGGATAGGCCACAATTGACGAAATGCCCCTGAGGATGATCTTGTGATCGAAAGTACTTGGGCAAGATTTAATTAAATACTGTGTTCGATATTTGCCTTGTGTACCATCAAAGTTCATTTATTCGAACATTCAACCTTATATTGAAATAAAAATATGGCGGTATGACATTGAAATGAGTTTTTTAGAACCATACGTATGTCAAAGCGATACAGTAAGTAATATCGAAGATTCTTTAACTGGTACGAGTCAAATAAACTCGTCACGGCAAGTAGAAAATAATAATAATAGTGAAGACACGGCCGAAACAGCGCAAGATTCTCCATTAACATGCAAAGATGAAAATGAATCAACACCAATAGAGAAGTGAAAGATAGTTTTCAGCAAAAAAGCTTCAAAAGTAGCAGACCATGAGGCTTCTGCATGGTCAGAGCTTATGAAATATCTCATTCAAAAACAGGAAACTGAAGAAAATCGTCGGGTTTTAAAACCGGACACAAGTGATGTACTTATTCAGAGCATTGCTGCGAAAGTCAAAAAGTTTATTCAATATCATCGGAATATTGCAGATAACAAAATTTTCAATAACTAGAATTAGATCAAGTTTTACAAACGCAAGGTGAACCATCAGCTCCATACAGCCAATCATTTTTACATTAAAATGATGGTGGACAGGCTGCTACCCTAATGATGCCTGAGTCTTATATACCTCCATCATCACCCTCACCTTCAACTTCGGTAGGGTCTTATCTCTTATGATGAGGATAACTCATGTTAATTGTTGTTAACAGTTGTGTATAATAATTTGTAAAAATATTATAAAAAATAATAAACTTACCTTAAACAAACGCACAGTTTTTGATTAGCTTTAATCGATTCACTGAATCTATTATAGTATCCTTTCTTGTTATTAGTTCTTCAATAGACGAAAGTAATTCAAAAAACTTTAATTTTAGCAATCGAAAATATTCAAAGAACTTGAATTTTGGCATTCGAAAATATTTAAAGAATTTAGTATCGTCATCCGTAAGTTCTTTAAACAAAGTTATGTATTCTCCTTTAGCATTTCTATGTTTCAACATATAATGTATCCGATATTTCTGTTTCCTTTTTTTTATTTAAATTATTTTCTTCATCCAATGAAATAGCTGCTATTATTAAATTTTCTTCAGATCACATTTTTTCAAGCAGGAAAAAACACGCGTATTCCTATCAAAAACTTGGAATGAAATGTTACCACACTGAACGTAGACGAAAAGTAAACGCGATGTCTACTGAGAATGATGGTTAAAATAATGGGAGGTATATGGAATGGGTATGGAAAGTAAACGGAACGTATAGTGAGAATCGACCTTAATACAGTAAACCTATTATAGGCCGGCGTCCTATTTATAGATCATTGAAAATTAAATTTTTTTTTCATCAAAATTTTTTCTGCTAGTATGCCGAATTCAACATGGCCATACTTTCAGCTTCTGTTATTCTTAGATCACACTTTCGAACCTAAAGCGACTTCAGGAAATATGTCAGAAATGGATATCTTAAATGTTGATGTGGAATATGCAGGACATGCAGACTCACAAGAGAAATCTCAGCAGATATCTCGACAAGAGTCACAGCAAAACTTTTAAAAAGAGTTGCGACAAGAAGTTCTGATCCTTAATAATTCTACAGGATCCGATGATACAAATAACCAGCAGAAGTGGAAAAATTCTTAATTTTCATGCGTAATTGGCCGCTTTGAAAACCAGCATTTTTTTGCCTATTATAAACAGACTCCAAAATGTTTAGATTATCATTCTAATACCCATAAGAAAGGAAGGCAGTAGAGAGAGAGAGAGAGAGAGAGAGAGAGAGAGAGAGAGAGAGAGAGAGAGAGAGGGAGAGAGAAAGAGAGAGAAAAAAGCTATAAGCAATCATAATATACCTGACAGGCGAATAAAAAAAAGAAAATGTTAAGATAATAACAACAGATCTTGATCAATTAAAAAAGGGGTTTTTCCACTTTTTGAGAAGAAGTAGTGTTAGATCTTCTTTAGTAGTAAACGAAAAATGACTAGATTTGATCATAATGATAACTACAGTTGATTTTGAAAAATAAAGTAATGCATTGTAAGGATTATAGATGGGAACAAACTTCGCTTTAGGATTATTTGCCTCTTCGAGGAATAAAATAAATTAAAAGTCTGTGGGTACTGATTCTCCTTGAATGATGTAGGCGGAAGTCGTTGTCAAGGCCGAGGCCGGGTGGCGTTTTTCGTCGATCGAGGTCTGGTGGACATCTTCGAGGAGGTTCGTTGACAAAAATACCAATTTTCATACGGAAAAAAACGATTTCTTTCAGAATTGTTTGGACTATCTTTAGTAGATTAACAATTTAGGTATGTTTATATTGGCGAAAAAATGTATCTTCCTTGAAATTGCGGTATTTGGATAGGGTGGGCGAAAGGTTGCTCTACACGTGCAACAAAGCGGCATCTTTTAAAAGGCCATTTTTATTGTAAAACGAAATTTTTTATTATCTACTGTAAAAATTTGAAAAGTGGCCATAAAAAATATCTTGTGAATGGACGATTGAAAAATAATTGAATATACGGGATGTCTCACAAAATTAGAAACATAAAGAGAAAATGAATCAATTATAACGTGGAAGCGTTAAACACTTACAAGGTTTGTATAATTATATTTTGTCACTTACAACATTTTAAAAAAAAACTTCATTTTTGAAAGTATACAAATTTACAAACTATGCTTAAATAATGTTAACAATTATATTTGAACGTTGCTAGCAAGTGACTCTAATAGAATAATCTACGTTTTTATTTGTAGCTGTATTTATAAGATTTAAGGTAATAACTTATAATCTAATAGAGTTGGTGGCTTCCGTCGGTGTGGTTTTGGCGGAGGTCTCGTGGCGTTGGTATTGGGTTGCGTTATAGGTGTTATGATTATATTTCTCCTCCTTCCTTGGCATTGAATTCCGTCCTTGGAATTTCGAGAAGTTCTGGAAGAGCTGCTACTTGGTGTTGTGGCATTTTGGGTCCAAATAACAGTGTGTATATTCTTCTTCTCTTGCGAATTGCTATATATAAAATTAGTGCTAAAACAGATATGATTATTAATGTGAGGATGAGGCTGATGCTGGTTGTCATCAATGGCTGTAGATTTGTTGTTTCGATGGGCTCAACTCGGTGATGGGTTCTTGGAATTTCCAACTTTTCCAATATAAGTGAATGTTTCGGGTGAAGTTTCATTTGTATAATATTTGGCATTTGCAGTTCTTGGATGGTCTGCGGGTTTATCTTTTGTCCCATGATGTATAATGTTTCGTCGTATAATGTTTCGGAAATTACGCAGGAGTACCTAGTTAATAGTGTTTTCGCCAATTTTAAGGGGTTTGGCCAATCCTAGTAGAGCGACGTGGTCAGTCTCTATGATGAAATTTTCTGTAACGTGTGTAGTGAGGCATCCTTGTACGTCTGGGATTTGGCATTTTGAATAAACTCTATCTTGGCAAATGACGATGATTTTGGCGTGCAATTTTCGTACCATGTGTTGTTTGCGTAGTACTTTGCAGGTGGGATTATCATTGCTTGTTCATTTTTAGGTATCGAATATATTTTGGAAGTTGGGTAAGGGTGGACGTGGAGAATAGGAATTTTTAGGATAATAAGGATACTTGTCTGAGTTATACATATTACTGAATGTGAGGCTTCTAAGAGTTCATAGGGGTGTTCTTCATTAAGTATTAGAGCGTCTCGAGGATAAATTACGAGAAGTGTATTTTGAAGATTGAGTATCTCATGTAGGGTAAGAAGTTCGTTTTTATGTTGTTCATTATAAGTTTCATCGATAGGTAGGTCAAAATCAAAATTAATTTCATTTAAGTAAGGACCAGAAAGTATTGAAAATGGTGAATAACCGGTAGAACTCTTAATGGGTTGATTGTACACACGGACAGCTTGTGTAAAGGTGTCATCTAGTGTTGTGAATGATGTGTTCGATTATAATACAAATGAACTATTATTGGTGACGCAACTAGTTGCTTTAGTCTAATAGGGTACATATAACATAACGCCCCAGATCATGTTACCACTCTGGTGGCCGGGATTAATTACCAGAACGACAACAATTTTTGGTGGCCCAACCAGTTGTTGTAATATAATACGTCACATATACTTAAATGCAGTGGCGCACCCAGGGGGGGTTGGGGGTTTGACCCTATTCCGGCAATGTTATTTACAAATTTTAAGGACTTAAAATGGTGGAGGTAGCATAAAAAAATTTCGGTGCCCAACCAAAACTCCCCCAGAGGACAATTCTAGGTGCGCTACTGCTTAAATGCCCCATGACGCACTGAGTAACTAGTGAAGTAACTTGGTAGCGCCACCAGTTGCCTAGTCTAATACCGGCCTAATACCTGCAAGTATTTTTATTATTACTGAAGTTATCACACAACTTTTTCTACAATCATCCGAATGCCACATCTCACTTCTTCTTCTTCAAGTGCCCTGTCCGTTGCGAACGTTGGCTATTAAAATGGCAATTTTGATCTTGTTTGCGGCGCTTCTAAATAGTTCGACCGATGTGAGCCCGAACCACTTCCGCAGATTTTGGAGCCACGAGTGTCTTCTCCTGCCTGGCCCTCGCTTACTGTCTATTTTTCCCTGGACAATCAATTGTAGCAGACGGTACTTATCGTGTCTCAATATGTGGCCTAGATATTCAAGCTTTCTTTGTTTAATTGTATTCACGATTTCTTTCTCCTTTCCGATTCTTTGGAGTACCTCTATGTTGGTGACATGTTCGGTCCAGGATATACGAAGAATGCGTCGGTACACCCACATTTCGAATGCTTCTAGTTTTCTCGTTAGCGTCTCCGTCAGCGTCCAGGCCTCCACGCCATACAGCAAGATCGGAAAAATGTAGCATTTAACTATACGTAGTTTTAGGGGAAGAGACAAATCCTTGCTTATGAGGAGCTTTTTCATATTGCTAAATGCTGCTCTAGCTCGTTATCTCACATCCACCTTAAAACAGATCCGCCCTGGAATAACTAACATTCTGCATATGTATGAAGTAAATGGACATACTATTTTTAGTATATGCGGCTTGTTGCTGCTCTGTATCAAATCAAAATCTAATACCGTCATTTTGTTTTGTTTATTTACTTCATTTGGAGTACCAGAAATCGAATTCACTACGAATATAGGCCATGATGAACGGCATTTGGAGTGCAATTTTTAGACTCCCTTGCCGATTCATTCATCAAGCTGTTTGCTTCGCAAGTTTTAGGGGGCACGGCGGCTTATATTTGAATTCGATTTCGCCAGGTAGAAATCGTATGATTTCTCTTTTTGTTCTTAGATGGCGCAGTTACGTCCATAAATAGTTATTTTTAATAACTATAATCTACGACGGGAAAATATTTTGGTTTGATATGGAGTAGTAACTATACCGTACTGAGGAGATCTAAAGAGATCGAAATACGTATATGCGGCTTGTTGCTGCTATGTATCAAATCAAAATCTAATACCGTCATTTTGTTTTGTTTATTTACTTCATTTGGAGTACCAGAAATCGAATTCACTACGAATATAGGCCATGATGAACGGCATTTGGAGTGCAATTTTTAGAATCCCTTGCCGATTCATTCATCAAGCTGTTTGCTTCGCAAATTTTAGGGGGCACGGCGGCTTATATTTGAATTCGATTTCGCCAGGTAGAAATCGTATGATTTCTCTTTTTATACTATTTTTAGTTTCAATAACCTTTACACATATTCAGAATTAGGAAAAAAGTCTAGAATAAAATAACAACTAGGTATAGTTATTTTTAGCAATTCAGTAACTCTTTGATATAAAGAAAATAAACATTAATACACCAGAACTTATATAGATAAACCGGAACCTGGTGATTAGGACCTCCAGATAAACTATCAAATTATTGCAAAGCACAGGAACTGCTACGTCCTTGAGATAAACATTAAATAATAAATATTAATCGAAATTGGGAACTGCTATGGACTAATTCTGTAGCTCTATAGCAAACGTATATCATTTTCTGCTAATTTTATAGGAGTGCTGTTTGAATAATTTCGTAATTTCAATCATTTTTAATTATCTCGTTATTCCTAATAAGAAGATAATAGGCAACATTAATTTTGTTATTAGAGTTTCTTGTACAAAAATTTTTACATAATATCAATATTTGACAGTATATTTACAGATATATTTTAGACCTACCTAACAAATCCAAAAAATCTGTCTATATAAAATCAATAATGACAAGTCACACCGTTTGTCCAGATGTAAAATGAAATAAAACTAAAGTTAAATAAAATTAAATAAATTCAACACAATTAAATAGAATTAAATAACATTGATTAAAACTAAATAAAAATAAACAAAATAAAATAAAATTAAACGTAATGATAATCAAAATGAAGTTATTAAACATAAATACAAGATGATACTGAAAATGTAAATGATGAATAACTTCTATATACTATTTAACAAATCTTAAAAATCACTAAAATTATATTTAAAACAATATTTTTAAAGCATTTAAAGGTTTTTTTTAGTTTTAAAGAATTTGTGGTGTGGTTATAAAAAAATATTAACAATTTAGTAATAAGCAGATGTAAAATTTCATTAACCTACATAGTAATAAATCGCTATAAGAAGTATTCACTTCTGTCGGCACTCCCCAAGAGCCACGCGCCTTTTAATTTTTTTAGTGTCTGACTGTAGATTGTGTCAATTGATTGGATCTCACATCGCATGCGACGGGCAATATCACTATATAATAAATAACAAAAAAAACATATTTTGTATAGTTAATTGATAACAAAAGTCATATGTCAGACCAAAAACCAAAGCAAAAACATTAGCCAATAAGTCTAATTAAATATTTCTACTTTAAGGTATTTATTGGCAATGGTCCATTGTAACAGCAATTATGTAGTTTTAGGTTGTCTATTGAAGATTCTTGCTTTAAAAGGTTTTTTCCCCTTGTTGCTTCTTCTTGTAGTGCCTATCCGTTTCGGCTATTGGCGACCATCATGGCAATCTGTAACTTTGCATATTTGCTGCCTGAAAAGATTTGTGGATGTTGTGCTGAACCACGTACGTAGATTATTCAGCAAGGAACTCCTTCGCCTTCCTTGGCCTCATTTTCCCTCTACTTTTTTCTGTAAAATTAGTTGTAGTAATCTATATATTTCGCATGATACCACAGAGGTATTCGATTTTGGCTGTTTTTATTCTGGTTAACAGCTCTTTTTATTTTTGCATTCTTGATAAAACGTCCGGATAAGTAACGTGGTCGGTTTATGATAACTTCAGGATTCGATAGGGATACAGCCACATTTCCAAAGCCTCAGTTTTCCTGCAGATAGCATCTGTAAGAGTCCATCCACGACTCAACTCCGTACAGGTCCAGGAGCTTGGCCATCTTTTAGTTGTGATATTGCTGGATACAGAACCCTTTAGCTGGCGGGGACACATCCAATTTAACCTACGTAATATTTTTTCATTTTCACTAATGTATTACCAACCTAATAATTTTTCACTCGCAAACCTAGCCCTAATAGGAGTGATATCGCTAGTTTAATATTCAAGTTAGCAAAATAAAAAAATATTTATATCGTTATATGCCACAGTGTTCTGCTAGGTTTTGAAGTTATACTTCTATATGCGCGGTCGACGCTGGAAATTTGCACGAGAGTGAATCGGTGAAATCATTACATAATATGTAAAATATGAGTAAGAGAGAGACAGAAGATATATTTTCTATCTCTTTCCCTATTGAGAATAAAATATTCCTTTTATATATATATATATATATATATATATATATATATATATATATATATATATATATATATATATATAAACAACACAGTTTATTACGACTGCAGTCAGAAGTTTGGCCGGTATGTTACAGAAACACTCTTTTGAATTTTGGTCTAGCTTTCGGAATTGTTTTTCCTTTTTCCAGACATAGTCGTTGAGATTACTTATATAAAGCTATGACACTCAACATTATTAACACATATGTAAAATATAACATATAAAATAATGGACAAAATACATTTTAAAATTTAGAAAAGGATAGTAAAACTTCGTTTGTGACATCTTTTAATGGTGTGTTTTAACTGGTCCATAGAGAACAGAAAGAAAAAAAAAATTAATTTTTAAATTAATTTTTTTTTACATTTTTTTTTCGTTTTTTCTTTCTGTTCTCTATGAATTAGTTAAAACACACCATTAAAAGATGTCACAAACGAAGTTTTCCTATCCTCAACTAAATTTTAAAATGTATCAACATGTAAATGTTGTGTCATAGCTTTATATAAGTAAACTCAACGACTATGTCTTGAAAAAGGAATAAAACAATTCCGAAAGCTAGACCAAAAGTCAAAAGAGTGTTTCTGTAACATCCCGGTCAAACTTCTGACTGCAGCCCTAATAAACTGTGTTGTTTGTTTATATCGACAGTCACTAATATCCAGTATTTCTTATATATATATATATATATATATATATATATATATATATATATACATATATATATATATATATATATATATATATATATATATATATATATATATGATAATAATAATAATATATATTAATATAAAAAACACCATCCTCGAAGTGCAGTAGAAAGAACCGCGATATTCAGGAGGTCGAGGACGTATGGATATAAGCGAGTAATTAGAAAAACAGATGACTAATTTAAGAACTTATTTTTAGATGCAGGTCGAGACATCTACTCTTCACCGCGCGATCTGTGTAGTAGATGACACAACACCGATCAAATTAAGGGAACCAGAAATGCGCATAAACCATCTTACTAAGGACGAAACAATGCGCATCTGGATTGGCAAACCTCTGCACGGGCAACATCCCAATGAGGTCAGTCAAGACCATGTCGACAATATAGCGTCGAACTATTGGCTTACATCAGGAAAGATGTCCCCTGAAACAGAAGGTTCAATACTGGCCATTCAGGATCAGGTTATACCAACCAAAAATTACCTGAAATATATTGTCAAAGACCCTCAGGGCCAAAATGACAAATGCCGATATGGATGCCAAGCTCAGGAAACCATTCAACATCTTACCGGGGGCTGTCAGGCATTTGCTGCAACTGAATATAAGGAATGGCACGACTTAGTAGGAAAGATCCTTCATCAAAAGATAGCTATCAAACTGGGACTTCTTCAAACAAACCATCTTCCATATTATCAATACGTTCCTGAGAGTATATTTGAGAATGACAACTACAAGCTCTACTGGGACCGCACGGTGCTCACAGTCCAAATAGTGGCACATAATAGACCAGATCTCATACTAGTTAATTAAGAGAGAAACAACATTAATATGGCGATACCCAACAATAATAATCTTCGTGTTAAACAGCCAAGTACCGGGATCTGGAAATTCAAATACGAAGACAGTGGAGAATGGAAAGTACCCAGACAATACCTATTATTCTCTCTACTAGTGGAATCACTCCAAAGAACCTCCTAGAAAACATAAAAAAGCTAGGTCTAAATGAACATCTTTACAAGACCATGCAGAAAGTTGTACTACTCTCAACATCCAGATGTGTACGAAAATTTTTGGCAGATATATATATATATATATATATATATATATATATATATATATATATATATATATTCATTAAAATATTGATTCACCTTCATTTACCATACTCCTATTACAGGTCAAATACAGCAAACGATGCACCATATACCTATATAACTAATTCTTTTTCTCTTTCTGCTCTCTCTTATCTGAAGCATTACATATGTAATGATTGTGCAGATTGACTCCCATATAAATTTGTAACGATGAACGCTTGCATAGAAGTGTAACTTCTACCGGCAGTCCCACTGGACTGCCACACCCGTTTTTTTTACGAATTTATTTCCACCCTAGTCAATTTTCACCCCTCGACTACAACTTGTAAAAAATCAACAATTCTGTTAAGTTAAAATTTAAACTGAAAAAAAAATATATTTGGTTATAATTTCACTGTACTCTACTTATAATTGAAATAAAAAAGTATTCTGGTAAATGTGTACACTATACTTTGACCACCATGATAATTTTAAACCCCTAAAGCGTTTCCACCTAGCTTAATATCCGAGCCAGCGGAATTAAAAAAAATATATTTTTGAAATAACACAGTATTCCGCTGGGTTTTTACTCATTTATTGCCACCCTATAGAGCGTTTCACATTTAAAAACGTCACGTTGCATAGATAGGGCTACGTATGAACGATAGAAGCGGACCGAGCACACGCACGATTCAGGGCTGCATTTGTATTTTATTATCTACAGAAATTAATTAAAATGAATGTTTTCTAACGTAACTGACCAGATGTGACCATCAAACACAAGAGATGAAAAGTAGGGAAAATGATTTTAATTAAATAAATATTCAAATCATGAATGTGTTGCTTGTGTGAGTCCATTTCAAATAGGTAAAAGAAATAATAAATAAGACTTACTCACAATCAATTTAATTTAACTATCCAGACGACCGGTTTCGCTTTCTACAATATGCAAAGCACCTTCAGGTCTCGATACAAAGTTAAATAAATGCTGAAATAATAAACCCCTATTAGGGTGTTGTCTACTAAAGATAAACAAATGTTTGTCTGTGGTTTTTTAAAATGAATAAAAAGTTTTAGCAGACAAAGTAAGACCCACAAATTGGTATAAAATAGTCTATTAAATTGTAATAAATTAATAAATGAATAAATAAATAAAACATTACTTACATGCCGGTACTCTGTTAATTGATACAAGGAAAAATTTTTATGTAAGTAATTGTGATTATTTACATAAAAATAAAATAAAATTTGCACTTTTTTTATCTTTTTATCTTCTTATCTTTTATTATCTTTTTATCTACAGTAACATTAAAAAAAAAAAAGATTTTTCCACCTTATATTTTAGCCTAACAGAATTATTAACTTCTCAGAAGTGGTAGTTAAGGGGTGAAAAATATATAGAGTGGTAAGGTTCAATTTCATTCGATTCGATTCTATTTCATTTGATTAGATTCGATTCGGTCTATTCGATACCGTTCGACTCCACTCGATTCGATTTCATTCAATTCAATTCAATAAGAAAAACTTTTTTGAAATTTTTGTAATTACAAATATAATAATTCTAAATTACTTACCTTGTAGCGAAAAACCCAACTGCCGAGCAAAATTTGCACAGAAATTGTTTAAATAAATCCCAAAAATTACTTTCTTTGCTCCGAGAAACATTTTTTTTGGGTTTTAAACAAAAAAATCCTCTTGTCATTTTCTTCTAAAGTTCATAGTTTTTAAGTCATAAGCGATTTAAAATCCGAAAATACGCATTTTGGAGGCTAGAAAACTAATATGTAAATTATTATTTTTCAGGACGCCGTGTCTAAATTAAAGTTTAAACATTCAATTTCAAGACTAAAGGGCTTATTTCAATTTAGACCGTTTTTTTTTTAATTCTTAATTATACACGTCTATTCGATTTTTCACCCGCCGCTTCTATTCGCTCCGTGCGTGACTGATGCGACACCTACCGACTTCATCTGACAATTTTGGACCTCCCAATTTTCAGGTTAAACATAATGACGTATAATATATAGACTACGCAGTCCCCTATTCTCGCTATAGAATCGAGTGTCCGAAAGATCTCGGCTCAAGGTTGAAGGTATGTTTATCAGAACAGCGGCGTGCTCATTTATATGTTAATGACAATAATTATTTTTTTAACTAAAATTAAATATTTATGATTTCTTTTTGTTCCCGTCTATAAGAGAAATAATTATTTTGATAAAATAGTATGGCATTTTACTAAAATAGTAAGTAAATAACGCTCAACAATTTAAAATAAAGTTTGCTTGTCACACAAAATGGAGAAAATGTTTTCATACGTCCATGATGTTTTCAAACACAAGATCAACTTCGTGATGCTTCGTAAGAAATCATGAACTTCGTGCATCCTCGTATCAAAACAATAAACAATAACAAAGGTATTCATGTTTTGGACACTTTTTAAAGCGTTCACCTAGTCTATATATTATACGTCATTGGTTAAACATATGACATTTGACATTATTAAATACATGTGAAATTGACAATTATTAATAATTAGTTTTTTAATATTTTTTTAGTTTATGTACAAAATAAATGTAGTATTAAAAACTGGGTTTCTCAAAATTCATCATAATATATCTTTTCAACCTCAAACGGAAAAGAAAGGGATCAATCTAGTACTGGCGAATCGTCATCAGGCACTCTGCAGTTAGCTTGAAGCCTTATGAACTATCATTTAAGGTAAATTATTTAAAATTTTTCCTATTTCAATTGCATAAAAATGAAATTATGTGATATTTACTTTTTCATATTAATAGCACGAATCCATCTTTTTCTTTTCTCTAATTTATATGTAATATTTGGGAACCTATAAAAAGTACACTCACTATTTTTGCTATTATTATCACAATTAAATACGCAACATGTATTTCCACATATTTTTGATAAAATTTATGCGTGAAAAGATAAGTCCAATTTTGTCATATTTCGCCGCTACGCACGCTGGCATCGTTTCAAGGTACCCCTACCATGGTCACGCACGGAGCGAATATGACGCGACTCTGATTTTCCAACAAATACTTGACATTATTTATTAAAATTTTGTAATTTATTATTGACATAGTTTTTTTTTAACAATTTATTTGTTGATCAAATTAATTACTGCCAATGTATTTATTAAATACGCCAATTATCACAATACAGTAAGCACTAACGTTTAATACAATTTTCCATTTTCGCATTCGTGAGATTTGCTGCGCCTGTGGTTTATGGAGGATAATGATATACGTTAGAGGATTCGTGTTATCATTTCTTAAGAGGTCAGAGGATACCTATTCCACCATTTTATCATATACCATTTTCATCCTTGATTTTTTTTGGTCATACTATCCCTTGATCGATTAGGCGATTGAAAAAATATATTTTACTGTGTTTTGATCATTGAAAATCATTTTTCTTTCGGTGGTATAATTGGAAAGTGATCAACAACAAGTGATCAACAGAGAAAACCGGCAAGATGATATTTTTAGTTCAGAATGATTTTTAAAAAAACATTTTTTTTTTGAAAAAATATTCTGGGGCGTCTCAAGAAAGTGATTATGCAAAAGTATCGCATGAGAATATTTTTTTGAACCAACCGAGTGTTATAGCATTAACATATTTCTTTGTCGACGAAAGATATTACTTTCGTAATGTTGCTCTATATATTTCTTTCTCGAAAAACGTAGTCCAACCCTGTACTACACTTACCGGCACAATTAACCACCCAACTGTATCATGCGTCACAATGTTTGTATACTTGTTGTTTATATACAACTATAACTCATCAACTGTTTTTTGTTTTGTTAAGTGGATACCCTCATAACGAGGCGCCGACCCTCGCTCCGACCATATGATCGTACCTATTGCGTGCGTTCACTCTCAATGCTATGCTCTAGCTAGGTGAGGATACGATACGATTAGTCTCCGTTATGAGCGTATCCTACTACACCCTCAGTTTGCTTCCTAAATTAGTGTTACCAAAGGGTGTTTGGAATGTAATCGTTACATTGTTGTTACCGTATTAGCATTTCCTGTTAATTTATGTCATAGTGTGCGAATATGATTTAATTTGAGATTTGAGTGCTTGATTATTGTTTCTGACTATAAATTGCCACTCGTTGCTACTGATGCAGCTAGGGCAGTGACTTTAACTAATGCTAGATAACCATGGTACAATCAATACAAGGTACAGCTTGTCAAATTTAAGGTGATACCTGACAAATTTGTCCACTTGCGTAGAAAATTAATTGAGAACGCATTCGGAGGAAAAGAGATACATAATGCGCTCGGTCTCTTCGCCTCATTGGTACACTCCATACTAAAGTCAAATCCCACTATTTGGGAGAGTGATTTCATAGTTTAAAAGCGGAATATCCTAAAATTTAAATGTACACAGCGGCCCTCGAAATCTACCCGTTTTCTCAATTGCAATTTGCGTTTTCTCATAAGAAATTACAGAATATTATATAAGTAGTATATTTCTTTGTGCTTCTCTATAGAAGAGTTGACCAGGAGTTGTCGTACAGTGCAGCCAATTCGTGTTCACAAGTAGTAATTATTGTCATACAAATCTAGTATTCTTCCACGCAGCGAATATCACCGTCGTAAAAATACCAAAAAACATGATTTTTTCCATAGTAAAAATTAATCACAAAATTATGTTTATATTTGATGTATATATAGTTTTATATTATATAGTTATATTCTGTGATTATTTGATTTGAGTTTTATTGAAGTTTTGGTTTATACAATGGACGAAAAACCGAGATGTTCCAAGAAAACAAAATTCTGATGCTGATTCCAAAAATAAAAAGCCGCAAAAGAGACGGATAATGTTAACGTCTGAAGAGAAGGTAATGATACGAAATGTTTATGAAAGAATTGTCGGCAGAAAAATGGCATTAAATGTTAGCCAACATTCGTAGCAGCTTAACAAAAGTATCCGTTAGCTGTATTTATCGTGTAATTACAAATACATCGGAAAATCAAAAGCAAGAAAAAGGTAAAACTAGAGGTAGGAAAAGCATTGTTTTAGATGACGAGACAAGGAATATTATACGTCGAAAAATTCATTCATTTTATTTTCGGAGTGAAATTCCAACACTGAAAAAAATTTCTCAAGAGTTCGAAAACGACTCCTTACCCAAGATATCTCGTAGAGTCTTAATCAGGACCATGCGCGAAATGAACTTTCGATATGTGAAACGCAACAGAAAAAGTATGCTATTAGAAAAAAATGAAATTATTCTGAAGAAGAAAATATTTAGAAGAAATACGCAAAATTCGCAGCACTAGGCACAAAATATATTATTTGGGTGATACCTGGATTAACGAAGGTCATACAGTTGGAAAAGTTTGGCAAGGTTTAAATGTCAAAAGTAAACGCGAAGCATTTATAGAAGGCTGGTCTACAGGATTAAAAGCTCCATCAGGAAAGGGACGGCGTTTAATCATCACCCATATAGGAAGTCATACAGGGTTCCTTGATGATGATTTGCTTCAATTTGAGTCGAAAAAAACAGGTGATTATCATGAAGAAATGACATATCATAGCTGCAGACTAGAACAATTACCGACGACGGCATGGCGGAAAGGGAGAATTCAAGAATAGCTTAAAGAAAGCCTGCGTCTACCACCTTATAATTGCAAACTTAATTCCATTGAACTTATCTGGGCGCAAGTGAAAGGAGAACAAAACTTTCAAATTAAACGAAGTTAAGGAACTTTTACTTCAAGCAATCCTCCATGTAACTCCAGAGAGATGGGCTAAATGTATAGGCCACATAATTAAAGAAGAACGTCGTATGTGGGAACTTGACACTCATATCGAAGTTTTACTAGAGCCAAATATAATTACACCAGGTGAAGATAATGACAGCGATGGCAGCACTCCATCTTCAGATTTAGACAGCGAATAATATTTTCTAAAGTTTAGTAAGAACATCAGCATAAAAAAACCAAAAACAAAAAAAAACGAGAAGAACATAGCAAGTGTGTATAGTGTTTGTGTTTAAATAGAATAGTACAATGTTTTGTTACATCAAAAATTATTTTTATTTTGTTTTTATAGAATTTTATTTTTGTTTTGTTTTATAGTGTTTTTAAAGTGTTTTGCTCATTTTATTTAATGGGACAATATGGCTCTTGGCAAACACCCATTTAAAAAAGTAATGCGCCACAAGACATAACTCTGGGGTGGTGTGGAAACTGTTTTATTAAAATTTTTTTATTGTGTAACTCTTTAAGGACGGGTCGCGTCAAAGACGTTTTAGCGTAACTTCCGCGGCAGCCAGGTGGCATCAGTAAGCTTTCTGCAAAATTAATTGTTTTTTATTACTTTTTGTTTGTGGCATTCTGTATTTTTAGGGGAATGTAGGGTATGACACACAAAATATGTATTCATATATTTATTTACTGACGTTTCGATCTGTATATCCAGAGACCGTTTTCAATTATACAAATAATAGTAATATTTATTTTCTATGACTTTTTGCTTGTCTTTCTGTATTTTTAGAAATAATGTTGGGAATAAGCCACAATATATTTATTCAAATGTTTAATTTACGGACGTTTCGATTTCTATAAAGAGACCGTTTTTAAACATACAAATGACAGATATATTTATTTTTCTATAGCTTTGTGTTTGTGGCATTCTGTATTTTTAGGGATAAGGATGGAAATAAACCACAATATATCTATTTACGTGTTTAATACACTGGCGTCTATTCTAGAGACCGTTTTTAAAGATAGAAAAAAAAATAATATAAGATTATAAAAATATATAATAATAAACAAATAAAATAAATTTAACTATCATTTATATTTTTAAAAGCGGATATGGATATAGAAATCGAAACGTCAGTAAAAACTTGTAAATAAATATATTGTGGCCTATTTCGAACAATAATATTTGAAAAATATAATATAATTAACGTTAAAAAAAGTTAGTGTACGCCACTGGATTTTCATACGTCTTTCCCCACTTTACCGCCTTTAAACGATGAATCACTCTCTCAAATAGTGGGATTTGATCATACAAGTTTACAGAGAGTGACCTTATTTATTAATGGAACTTCTATGATATGTCTACAGTGTATGTTATTTTGTCGTTTCAATTTTTCCTTCGGAAATTTTTCTCAAAATACAAAATATTTTTTTTTGTTACTTGGTAAAAAAATTCTTCTAATAATTATATTTTATTTGACTCATTAATATTTGCGTTACAGTAAACTGTATAAGAATAAAAGAACAGTAGTTATCTTATACCTGCAACATACCGACGAAACATTTTATAATTTTTATACTAGAGTTGTCGTAATATTTTATATTATAGTCATATACTTTTATTCTTCGGATTTTAGGCATTTTAGTAAGTCATAAATATTTTAATCTGTTATTTCTTAACAATAGAATAATACCAGCCCCGTTGGGATGGCTGTCAACATCCGGTATTTAGGTACTAAACTATTTATTGTTATATGCTATATAAACTATTTATTAACTTTCCCGAATATGTTATTTTTGTAAGGAGATTTTGTAGAAATATATCGTATAAAATATATCTCAAATGATGTAGAAGCACCTTCTTCTATATGTAATGTACCTACCTACTCACATGTAAGATAATTAAAGTATCTATGTATTTCTATATAGTTTTTAGTCACCTGGTATATGTTATTTACAATTATGAAAAGTTCTCATGTATAATCACTAATAATTATTTGCTGTTAGAAATCAGAATCAATACTCTTCATAAATATTTTCCTATTTAGAATAAATAAGTTTCGCTAGTTTATTCGCCTAATACTTCGTATCTATGGAATAATAATAATTTATTTCTCTTATTTCTTTGTTCGATAAGCTATCCGTATTTGCTATTTTAATATTAATATTTGAGTCCAATCTCTTGTACTCAAATCCATCCAGAAACATCGTTAAATAATTGTAGATAACAGAACTTATAAATTCATAGTTTTAAGAAATAACAGGCAGTGTAATTTTCATCCTCTAATATAATAAATTTATACATGTCAATATATTCTGTTTAATTCCAAAACAAAGAGTTAGTCCGGAGAAGAAATAAACGCATAGTATTCCATAACAAAATTTGGTGTCAGAACGTGGGATATTAGTAGCAGAGTTCCTCTGATTGCTGATAGAAGGAGAGCTGAGGAATTTTTGAATTGACTTGTTTCCTTCGAGGAATCATTCAAAAAAAACTGTCAGTGTGGAAAAATCGCCACTACAACTAATTACATTGGGGTCCAGTACATCCAGTTCGAAATCCAGTTCCAGTCATAACCCAATTGTAGTTCCATCGGAAGTAGAGGTGAACCCGTGGAATAATAGACTATGCGACCAACAACAATATTCTACTTGTAAGTACATTCTATCTTAAATTCTGTCTCATATTTTAAAAATCTTGTAAACGTATGTCTACTTTATATCCTGATATAAGTAACTTATTTGACGAACAAATACCTTCTCCCGACTCAAATTCTCTTTCAAATTCTTCTACTTCTAATTCAAATAAAATGTCAGTATCAATTGAAATAGCTGAAAAACTTCTCATTAGATTTGATGGTACAAAATCAAAATTATACGAATTCATAGACAATTGTGATAAAGCATACAATTTAGTAAATCCGCAATCCAAACCCATCTTATTAGCCATTATAGAAACTAAATTAACCGATAAAGCTAGGGCCATAACTAGAAACAGAACATTTGACGAATGGAAAGATTTAAAAGACTTCTTATTAGATGCTTATTCTGAACGCCGAACTGAAGGTCAGTGGCAATTGGAATTACATTCCTTACGTCAGATGCCCAGTGAAAATGTAATGTCATTTGCAAATAAAGTTGAAAATTGCTATATAAAATTAATAAATACACTTGATCCAGACTTATCTCCAGATGCAAGAAATGCATGTACTAAACTCTTAAAAACTCAAGCACTAAATGTCTTTATTAGAGGATTAAACAAAGACCTCTCTATTTTAATCAAAGCCCGAAATCCAGATTCCTTAGAAAGAGCTGTTGCTATAGCAATTGCCGAAGAACAAGAACAGTTATCAAGACAAGAAATTTTCAGACCATTCTGTAATATTTGCAAACGAAATAACCATTCCTCAAATAACTGTCGATATAAAAACAATTCAGATAGAAATGTTAGACATCTTCAAAATTCTAGTTTTCAAAACCCAAAATATCCTAATTCAAATCTTCAAAGGTCAAATTCTCAAAATCAAAATTATAAACCTTCAAATTCAAATTCCAATTCTGATTTTCCTCCAAACTTAAGAAAAGAAAATACCAACACTTCCCAACGTTTTTGCAGATACTGCAAAAAACCAGGTCACGTTATAGAAGAATGTAGAAAACGCGAATTTAACAATAAAAACAAAAATCCAACAAATTCTTTAAACTTCCAGAATCCTCGACAACCAACGGTCGATTCTCGAGGAGTTCGTTCAGTTCAGGCCGTATCACAACCATCAACTTCTCAGTCACTTCCTATGTAGATTTACCCTTAGTAAATAATTCTAATCCATCCTCTTGCAAGTTTCTAATCGATACAGGCGCAGATATTTCTTTAATTAAATATTCAAAAATACTAAACATTCCAAAAATTTATTCTAAGTCTATTACTCTACGAGGCATTGATAAAAATGTCTTAAATCCAAATAAAACTATATGTAGTTGTAACGTAAATTTCAAGATAAAAGATTTTGTCCAAACTCATGTTTTCTATGTCGTAGAAGACGATTTTCCTCTTCATTTCGACGGTATATTAGGTAGCGATTTTTTTGAAATAAATAAATGCCAAATTGATTATAAAGAAAATAAATTAAACTTTAAAAATTGTTCTATTCCAATTGAATATATAAAATTTCCATTAAACAATGACAATGACGAATTTCTGAGAGATCAAAATATCGAGACAAGTTCTAATATCGATGAAATATTTCCTTATGATGCTAAATCCATAGAGGATCATTCTTATTTAGAAACCAATGATATCCAAATAACCTTAAGTAGTGAAGAACTACTATCCAATCCAATTCAATCTAAATCTAACTCTAAATCCAAAGAAAATTCAAGTCCAAAATGTGTAAAATCCACTGAGATATGCACAAATAAAACTTGTAACTCTTCACGAAATCATAAATCAAAATCCTGTTCAGAAGAAAAATCCTGTTCAGACGATCTTATACTAAATCAAAACTCTAATTCTAACTCAAGAAGTAATAAAACTATTCTATCCGCAAGAACTGAAACAATTGTTCAAATTAAAGTAATAAATAATGAATTAAGCGAAGGATTATGTCCCGAACGCGAAATCTTTAAAGGTGTATTTTTATGTCCTAGTGTTGTTAAAGTAAAAAATGATTTCTTTTTAACCTCAATCGTAAACACTACTGAAACGGATGTTGAATTAAACGATATTCAAGTAGCAATAGAAAAAATTCCAAATTTACAAAACAATGCAAATATACGAAAAATGTCTTCTTATAAAGATAATACGAATTCTAACAGAATTGCTAAATTAAAAAATGCCTTGAGAACAGATCATTTAAATAGTGAAGAAAAATCATCTTTAATTTCTATTTGCAAGGAGTACAATCATATCTTTTATCTGGAAGGAGATCAACTTACCAGTACAAATGCCATAACTTGCAAAATTCCTTTAAATTCTAATGTACCTATTAGCACTAAATCATACAGGTATCCTGAAGTACACAAACATGAAGTCGAAACTCAAATAAAAAGTATGCTAGATCAAGGTATTATCGAAGAATCAACTTCGCCATGGAATTCGCCCCTTTGGGTTGTGCCAAAAAAGGCCGATGCTTCAGCAAAGAAGAAATGGCGAATTGTTATAGACTATCGACGACTAAATGATATTACTATAGGAGATTCATTTCCACTTCCGAATATAGTCGATATATTAGACCAATTGGGTCATTCAAAATATTTTTCAACAATAGATTTAACATCAGGATTTCACCAGATCAAAATGGATCCTGAGGATTCTCCAAAGACTGCTTTCTCAACTCCGTCTGGACATTATCAATATTAACGAATGCCATTTGGATTAAAAAATGCTCCCAGTATTTTTCAAAGGCTAATGAATACTGTCCTCTCAGGAATACAAAATTACAGATGTTTTGTCTATCTCGACGATATAGTCATTCATGCCGATACATTAGAAAATCATAATAAAAGATTAAAAGAAGTATTCGAAAAATTGTCTACATTCAACTTAAAAATACAACCAGATAAGTGCGAATTTTTTCGTCGCGAAGTAATGTATTTAGGACATTTAATAACTGAATTTGGTGTCAAACCGGACGAAAAAAAGGTATGTGCTGTTACAGATTTTCCTATACCCAGAACACAAAAAGATATTAAGAGCTTTTTGGGTCTCACTGGTTATTATAGACGCTTTATAAAAAATTTCAGTGCTTTAACACAACCTTTAACAAAACTGCTGAGGAAAAATGTTGAATTTAATTGGACAAGCATTCAACAACAGTCATTTGAGAACCTGAAATCAATACTTTGTTCAGAACCAATACTTCAGTATCCAGATTTTACCAAACCCTTTGTCTTAACAACGGATGCTAGTAATTATGCAATAGGGTCCATACTTTCTCAAGGTAAAGTACCAGATGATTTACCTATTGCTTATGCTAGTCGTACCTTGAACAAAGCGGAATCAAACTATAGCACAACAGAAAAAGAATTACTTGCAATTGTATGGAGTGTTAAACACTTTAGACCATATTTGTACGGAAATAAATTTTTCATTTATACGGATCATAAACCACTCACATGGCTATTTAATGTAAAAGATCCCGGATCAAGACTCGTTAGGTGGAGATTAGCATTAGAAGAATATAGCTATGAAATTATTTATAAACCAGGTAAATTAAATCAAAATGCTGATTGTTTAAGTCGTCCTCCTTTAACCATATCTGAAACAAATATTTGCGAAGAAAACAAAAACCCGGCAACAATCACCTTACAAATAAACAAAATGAGTAAAGAAAATAATGACACTTATTCACAGTTCTTATCTAAATCCGAAACTATATTAATAACAAATGATAATATAAAAGAAACAAATGAAAAGATTACATCATTTTCACAAAATTTAGCATTGTTTGTTTCCGTAGATTTAAATTTTAATGAGATCGTTCAGAAACAAATAAATAAACAATTCAGTCATATAGAAAAATTGAAAGCCAAAAATCCAAGACTAAATGACATTATATATATTTCTGATCAAAATAAAAACTTTTATTACATATTTATAAAAAATAATTATTGGGACAATACCTCTTATGAAGATATATTTAATTCCCTAATAAAATTAAGAGACTGGTTATTAAACGATAAAATATTAAAAATTTGCCTACCCAGAATAACTTTTAGCTACGATAAATTAAGTTGGGGAAAAATTAGATCTATGATTAGATTTATTTTTAGAAAAACTGATATATCTATTATCATTTATCATGATATACTAACAAATCCTGAACCTGAGGAAATAACTACAATATTACAAGAGAATCACACTAGTCCTACGGCTGGACACTCTGGTTTTCATCGGACATACAATCGTATAAAAAAACATTTCAAATGGAATAATATGAAAAATGATATTAAAAACTTTATAAAAACCTGTGAATCTTGTCAGAAAAATAAACTCGTTAGAAAAAAATTCGTAAAGCCCATGGAGATAACAACAACAAGCTCAAATCCATTAGAAAAAATATTTTTAGATATAGTAGGTCCTTTACCTTTAACCGAGTCAGGTAATAAGTTCATATTAACATTACAAGATGACTTAACAAAATTTTCTCAAGCTTACGCAATTCCGAATCATGAAACCAAGACTATCGCTGAAAATCTGGTTCGTGGATTTATTTGCAAGTTTGGAAAACCCGATATAATAGTTACTGATCAAGGCCGAGATTTTACTTCCAAATTATTTTCTCAAATCGCCAAGCTTTTTAAAATCAGACATATAAATTGTACTGCTTATCATCCAGAATCAAATGCTGCATTAGAAAGGAGTCACGCTACTTTAGCAGACTACCTTAAACATTATATTAAAGCTGATCAATCCGATTGGGACGAATGGCTAGATTTTGCTATGTTTTCATATAATACAACTAATCATACTTCAACCAAATTCACACCATATGAACTAATATTTGGATATACACCTAATCTACCTAGCAGTATAATACGACCAGTAGAACTCAAATATACATATGAAGATTATTTAGATAATTTAACACTTAAACTTAGAAAATCTCATGAGTTAGCAAAAACGAATCTATTAGAATCTAAAGTAGTCAGTAAAAAATATTATGACCAAAAGATTAATGACACCGTTTTCTTAGAAGGACAATTAGTATATCTCCAAAATGAGCAAACAAAGAAGGGTCAAACCAAAAAACTTACACAAAATTATAATGGACCTTATAAAATTCTAGAGATAAATTCTCCTGTCAATTGCACAATTTTAGTAAATAAAAAACCAATAAAAGTTCACATGAATAGATTGAAACATGCTTTTGTTTCAGGTATGCAATAATATGGCTGACAAATAGTGAACAAATTCACAAGAAATATACCAATACTCCTATCAACAAATCACCTGGAATCTATTACGAACACATAAAAAATGTTCAATTTATTGAAACTCATTGGAACATATTAAGTCATATTCCTTTACAACCTTTTACAGACAAATTAAATTTTGTAGATCTCACCTATCAAAAAACATTAAGACTGTGTCAAAACAAACCAGTTCTTATTGAATTACGATTATGTGATACTTCACTAAAACTCTTAGGACAAATCATACCTAGACTCTTTCAAGATGAACAAACTTTAAAAAACATAATTCTGCATGAACATTTTAGACCAAAACGCGCTCTATTTAATGCAATTGGATCTGTTTTCAGGACCTTATTCGGTACCTTAGACAGTGATGATGCTGAAAATTTCAATAATGCTATTAACAAAGCTGAAAGTAACGAAAATCATCTTCTTGATTTACTAAAACAACAAATTCATGTAGTAAAAGCCACGATTGCAAATTTTAATAACTCTATTACAAATCTAGACCGAAACAAAGTGATTTTTGATAAAAATTTTGAATCAATTACCAATTACACAGATAAAATGAATAATAAATATTTTAATTTAGATTTAAAACAAAAAATTGAAGAACATTTTACTTTACTAACTTTCTTTATAACAGAATTACAACAAGAATATTCTACTTTAATAAACGTTATTCTATTTGCAAGAAATAATAACCTTCATCCTTCTGTTATAACACCTGAGCAACTAATTCAAGAATTATCTAAAACGGTAACGCATTTACCTAGTACATCGACTTATCCATTTCCATTGACTATCGATTATGCTCATAAATATTTCGATATCATTTTACTTAAATATATATATTTTGATAACAAGATTTTAATTACGGTTAGTATACCTTTGGTTAGTAATACTCCTTATTCTCTTTTTAAACTAATATCTCTTCCTATAATTCATCCAACATTAAAGAGACTTACCTTTATTCTTCCATCTGTCAAATATCTTGTTCTTTCAGAAAATAGAAACATTTATGTTACTATTGATACATTAGAAGACTGTTATTCATTAGATGAAGAAAAACTTATTTGCAAAAATCCTGATACTTTCCGATTTACACACACTAATCCAATTTGTGAAACTGAATTGTTAACTTCAATAACAAACATACCATCTAGTTGCGATACTCGTATAATTCAAACAGAATATGAAATTTGGCATAAATTAAACAAACCAAATTCTTGGATATATGTTTTACCCAAACCAACAGATTTAACTTTAAGCTGTCAGACTAGTACGCCAATATCTATTGTTCTTTCAAACACAGGTATTTTTTCTACTTCGAATAATTGCAAAACTTACACCGGATCAACTATTTTGATATCTGTCTCAAATCCAAAAGAAAGTAATTTTCAGTCTATCATTCCAGATTTATCCCTTCCAGAAGTCTGTTGTGATGATATTAAGATAAATAATGAATCCAAATTACACCTTGTTCCCTTACAATTAAATAATCTCGATCGAGATGCATTAAATTTAGCAAGCCATAAACTAGATAATTTAGAGAAAATGACCTCAGAAACAAATATTAATTTTTCAGACACAATAAAAAATAGTTCTTATTTCACTTATGCAATCTTATTTTTGATAAAATGTATGTTACTTTATATTTTATACAGGATAATTAAATATTTTTACCGACGATTTCGTAGAAATCCGTCACATAGTTGTCAACAAATTACAAATTGTTTAACACTAAATATATGTCAAAGTAAACGAAAACATGTACATGAGACAGATTTAAGTATAGATTGTAAACATAATAAAGACAATAATTATAGTGAATCCAAAAAGTGTGAAGAGACTAGTTTCACAGAGACTACACCGATAAGACGAAGTGAAAGACTATCGAGACTAAAAGAAACTATTTAAATGTGTTAAAATAAAATAATAATGTATACAAATGTTTTATACCATTTAAATGAAAATTCATTTTACAATTATTTTCATTCTTACAAAAGGAGGTGTAATGTACCTACCTACTCACATGTAAGATAATTAAAGTATCTATGTATTTCTATATAGTTTTTAGTCACCTGGTATATGTTATTTACAATTATGAAAAGTTCTCATGTATAATCACTAATAATTATTTGCTGTTAGAAATCAGAATCAATACTCTTCATAAATATTTTCCTATTTAGAATAAATAAGTTTCGCTAGTTTATTCGCCTAATACTTCGTATCTATGGAATAATAATAATTTATTTCTCTTATTTCTTTGTTCGATAAGCTATCCGTATTTGCTATTTTAATATTAATATTTGAGTCCAATCTCTTGTACTCAAATCCATCCAGAAACATCGTTAAATAATTGTAGATAACAGAACTTATAAATTCATAGTTTTAAGAAATAACAGGCAGTGTAATTTTCATCCTCTAATATAATAAATTTATACATGTCAATATATTCTGTTTAATTCCAAAACAAAGAGTTAGTCCGGAGAAGAAATAAACGCATAGTATTCCATAACATATATTTTTCATTTTACGAGAGATCCGTTTTATAGTGGCTATATTTACTCCCGTTGCTAAGGAAGCACGCTCTTGAACTTTTTTAAAATCTTTAACATGCGGATTTTGCATCGCTTCTCTCTGCATAAAAAAAATTAAATTTGCCATTACCTCCCTCGTTTATCCAGACAAGACTTTTCCTTCTAATTTTGAATGAAAATCCATGTTTATAATTTAAAATACTTAACAATAATTATTTAAAAAGTCAAATCTATTGTAATACGATATTTCTTCAACACAGAGTAACTTTAAACATAAGTAAAATAAAAAAAACTTTGTCGCAGACTCATCGAGCAAAAAGACAAAAGAGGGAATCTAATCGTTATGAAAAGGAGACCAAAAAAGTGGCGTCTGCTGGCGGACATATCCGAAATTGCGAATGCACCAAATTTAAATTTTCCGACACTTATTAACAGTAGCTATATAATATTTTTCAGAATGTGTCTTAGACGAGAAAGTTTTAATTAATAATTAACGATAATAGTCTAAAATGCGACACAATTGTTAAAAAACTTCAATATAAATAAGATTTCATGTGACATTTGGGACAAACAATAACATAACCCAACTAAATTTGATGTCAAACAAGGAGAGAGACACTACCTTTACATTCCCTCTTTTGTCTTTTTGCTCGATGCGCAGACTATACAAGCACTTCGAAAGGCCAAGAAATAATAAGGACGAATTGCGTTGTGGTCGAATGCGCATCGTGGGTGGAACCTAATTTCAAATCGGCCAAGTATCACGTTAAATATGACAAGCAGTATGATGTTGTGCATGACATTTGACAGCTGGGTCAGGAGTGCGGCGTAGTCAAAAACGTTCGAACCCATTATTATAGCTTTTCACATTTTGATCAAACAATATAATAATATGAAAATAAGGCATAAATTAGTTCAAACGCAAAACACAATAAATATCGACTTCAGACGACTTTACACCGGCAAGACAGAAGGCTTGTATAAAAACAAAAGTTCGACAATAATATCGGTTATCGATGGTGACAAATTGCAAATGTTACAAATTGCAAGTTATAAGATAATAAATATATTTTAAAGTAACTCAATACTGACTGAGTCATATCTTTTGGAATAGAAAAATAATTTAGATGTATGCTAATATAAGTTTAGACTTTATCATTATTTATTTTGATTTCGTGTTTATAAGTTCAGTATATACGTACAAATTTTGTGTATCTTCATTACCACTTTTTTGTATCTTTTTAAACGTCTAAAATATCAAACTCTAGAGTATAAGTTGATTAACCTGTACCTACGTATAATAAAAGATAATTTAAACTTGTTTTATAAAGGATATCTATGTTAAAAAAATAAATGTACCAAAAATCAATAAATTTAAATTAACTTAAAAATTTTATTTATGAAATAATATTATAACATAATTTTATCATTTCTTTATAATTACTATAATTAAATTAGCTAAATTATATAAAAAAACCTAAAATTAAAACTACATTCAAATGTTGCGTGAAGAAGCGGTCTTGGCTACGTCATGTGCGACGCGAACAGTTTTTGGAACATTGTGTATCAACCTTGTGTTCATTGTAACATGCAAGATACAGGATAAAGCCAACGTTGTATCGCTCGTACATACGATGTACTCCGAACTACGGTACCGAAGGTCAAGGGAATTTAAGATAACCGCTTCATTGTCAGCGACGTGTTGAGAAATCTCATTTGCACCGTTCCTGAAGCTAGTACTCGTTTTTTGAAATGAGAAATACTAATATTTAGTGAGTGAACGTACCTTCAAGATTCACAGAAAGAAATTTGAGTGCTTTACGTCCGGCTCTCGCCGCGCAACTGCTCCCACCCCAAAACACCGTAGTGCTAGACTTGATTTTGCGCGAGAATATTTTGACTAAACTGTGGCGGAATGGAAGAACATATTGTTCTCAGATGAGAGCAAAAAAGCTGTAAGGGGTTCAGATGGACGTCAGCCTATCTACAGGCGCCAAAATAAAATGTTTGCACAGGTTAAACAGTTTGTACACTCCGAACCGAACAATTGTTGTGTTCAATCGAGGCAGTGTGAAAGCTCAAAGATATGTGGAAGAAGTTCTCCAAGACCATGTCATGCCTTTCGCATTGTTAATTGGTGAAAACTTTAGATGATTACATGACAATGCATGTTAGTTGTCCTACCACAAGATCCAAGTACGTCAAAGAGGTCGGGATTAAAGTTTTACCATGGCCAGCGGTTCTTAATCCATTTTGGATAACCTCAAAAGACGGGTGAGTGCAAGAATACCCAAGAACTCCTAAGGGGCAGAGGCACCAACACCCATTATTAATACCCATAATTTTTTTAATTAGACTATGATTTTCAAAATTATGTTTGTTTGAATTTTCTTCGAAGATTTTTGCTAAACATCCCTTGATACATGACTTTTTTTTCAATAATTTTATTGTCTTCTTTTCCTAAAAGGTAGTTTTCACCACACCTTTCATAAAATGTTGTCTAAGATTGACAATATCTGCAAATTGAAAGAAATACAAGGTGGGCGGTTAATTGTGCCGGTGAGTGTATATTTCGCTTCATTATATTTACTTTACCAAAAAAAATTGGGTTGCTCTAAATGTCTGTTTACTTTTTTTAACTTTATACCTTTTCATACAAGGAAATATTATTTACATAATATGAGTGCACGAGATGCAAAACTCGCTAAACGACAAAAATTGAAAAAAGTAGTTAAGCACGCCATCTTGTTCGTACAATATTTAATTATTATTTTACACAAGTATTTGGAGCAAAACTAGCTTTTTAACACACGAAAATCCGTCCCAAAAATCATGACTTGATGCAAAACTAGCTTTCTGCATTGATGCGTGCGATGCAAAACTCTCTATTTGTACGGCGTTCAATCACAGCATCGGATTTTACTCACGTGGTTAGGGAAGGGCATCATGCATTTTGTTTGTTTCCTGGTGTGGTTTGACCGTTTGACTCAGTCGCGTTTTAGCGGTATTCTGAATTGTTTGTTTAACTTGAAGTTTCCCGTTTTTAAAATTATTAAAATGCAAATAGACAGTGAAATTTCTGCAGCCAATGATAGTGTTAGTTGTGAAGGACAGAAGTGCAAAAGATCAAAAGTGGAAAAGGAAAAAATATCCATTTTGTATTATGTAACCACTTCTGCTAAAAAAATCCGTGTTTGTAAGACGGCATTCTTAAAAATCACATCCCTTAGTAGAGATCGGATTGAGAGAGTCATGAAAAACTTTGTTTTAAAAGGGAATATACCACGAGAAACAAGAGGAGGTGATCGCATACTTAATAAAAACGATGATAAAAAGTTAGCAATAAAACATTTCATTGAATATCTCCAATGCATAGAGAGCCATTACTGTAGAAGTCAAATCAGTACTCGTGTTTATTTACCATGTGAACTTAATTTTACAAAATTATAGAAAATATACGAATCTAAAGTTCGCGATAACCAACTACATGTTAAACTGGCATTTTTTAGGACATACATAAATTCTAATTACAACATCGGATTTGGCACCCCAAAAACTGATTTATGCTCAACCTGCTTAAGATCGAAAGAAAAGTTAAAAAAAAATATTTCTAGCTCAGAAAAGCAAATTATTATCACCGAGCAACGGATACATAGACTTAAAGCAAAGGCTTTTTTGCCATATTAAAGCAGCCACTAGAAAATACAGCGGTTTTTTCGTTTGATTGTCAGAAAAATTTGCCTTTGCCGAAGCTTCCGGATCAAGCTAGTTATTTTAGTCAACAAATTAACTATTACAACTTTACGGTAATTCATGGATCATCAGCAGCACAGTTGGTTCCAGAAAATGTTTATTCTTATGTTTGGACGGAGGTTGATTTTCCCAAAAATTCTAATTCGATAGGTTCAGCTGTTTGGGATGTACTGAATAAGTTTAACTTTCCCAATGAAATCGATCTAATTCGTTTATTTGCTGATGGATGTGGGGGGCAAAATAAGAATATTATAATGATGACCATGCTTTCTGTTTGGTTGATGACGAAAGCTCCCAAAAACATAAAGACCATTAACATAATATTAACCGTAGTAGGACATTCTTTTATACCACCTGATAGGTTGTTCGGAATAATTGAAAGAGAGGTTAAAAAGAAATCCATTATTTTAAAAACTTCTGACTACGAAGATATTATAGCAAATAAGTCGACAATTAGAAAATTGGGTTTAGATTGGCAGGTGTATGACTGAAAGAATGAAGCACAAGTAAACACCAAAGCACCATGCTCATGGCACTTTCAGTTTAATAAGGCTAAAAGGTTTGTGCTTACTAAAAGGAAAACTAATGCACTAATACGAGGTGATCCCAATTATTGTGTTGACGTCGGTGAAGCCAAGTCTGTTGTCAAGAGAGGAATAAAATTGACACGTATCAATCCTACTCAACTTCCTATTGGCTGCAACCTCAAAGGCGATAAATCGACAATAATTTTTCTTCTTAAAAAACATTATGGAAACGCCTGGAAAGAAAATCCTGATTTGGTTTTCTTTAAAGAAAATCTTGTTAACCCTCGAATGGTGGAAAACCAAAATACTGTAAACGATGTTGAAGCTGGCTGCAGTGGTTTAAAACCTTGCGATATTAATTTACCAATTTAATGTAATATGTAAATCACTGTTTAATTTCTTTGTGAATAAAATTTATTTTAAACTATTGATGTAACATTTTTTGGTGCAAAACTCGCTAAATGCATTCTTTTTTCTTCATTTATTTAAAAAGTCTGCACTATTTTTTTAAAATATGTTAAAAACTATTAGAGGTGTATATGTTCTAAAGGCACGCTAACATCATTAATTGGTTATTAAAAAATATAATGCAAAAAACGTTTTTTGCACTTTTCTCAAAATGACTTTACATGCATTAAGCGAGTTTTGCATCTCATGCACTGATATCTATGACATAAACCTGTCGGTACAAAACAAACAATTTGAACCAAAGCGACCCTTTCATAGATACATATAAAAATCAGACTTCTTGTATTTTATATTATTTAAATAATATCTAAATCGCCAAACTCTGTTGAGGGTGAGTTAATAAGTAAAATTCGTTTATGGTCATGAAGAAACAATTTAAACCACACACACACCCACACACACCTGTATTTACTCGCTAAAAGGTTCCAATAGTCGACCATAAAAACATTTTATTGCTTTGAATTTACAAACCTATAAGCCATAAAAAAATCATAAAAAATCACCCCTCGTTGTGAACATCCCTATAAATTACTGGTTCTTTGCTGTAACTTTTGATATTCTCTTAAGTTTGGGGCAAAATTGTGACGCTCTCACATCAGAATCACACATAGGCCAATCAAGTTAGGTTTTTACTCATCACAAGTGTATAGACGGGTTTGACAGTTGAAATAAGTAGTATGAGATATTACAAAAAGACTCTCATCTAGGGATTCATGAATTTTTTAGTGAAAATATTTTTAAATAAACAATTAAAACGTCAATATCATTATTTTGCTCATAACTTATAAACTTGTTTATTTAGAGATTTGACGTCCACAGACAAGTTGTTGAGAAAAAAAAAATACACAAAATGAGATATACTAAATTAAAATCGATTAATAAACAAAAAAGTTATTGCATAATAACCAAGCAAAACCAGTGTTTTTGATTATTGTTAATTACTCTTTTATTAATCAATAAAATTTATTTAAATGTATCTGAACTTAAAGACCTTATCGTGTTCGAAGTGTGTGCGAAAGATAGGCTAGATCCGTCGAATAGTTTTTGCACAATTTAATTTGTTTATAAGATTTTTTGAAAAATGCACAAATGTCTAAGGCCGGTCCAGATAATTTGACAGAATGGATCTTAATAATCCGGGGCTTATTTTCTTTGTTGAGACATATTAATATCCTATGGAAAAAAAGTTACGTTTATGTACACAAAATGATTTAACAATAAATAGCACTTTTTAAGCTTATAAACATTTACAATAACTCCGTACTATTTAGTTTAAATTAAATGGCAATAACATATTCGGAAAGCTGGTTAAAAAACACAACTTAAAAAAAAAAGAAAAAGGTCCTGCGACCATTAGGAGCCGAGTTAGTCCTTTTTTTTTAAATCACTGTTACGTCAATTAACAACATTAAGGGCTGAAATTAACCAATCTTTTAGAAGAAAAGTCAAAGTTTTTAACAAAATATTTAGCAAACAAAATAATTGAAAATTGATTAAACAGGAGTGTTGTAAACCAAGAGTACTTTGCGTTCCGACTCAAATGGAAGCAGTGGGGATTGCCGATTGCACTCAAGCCGCGCTCTAAAAAAAGTCGAGCGTCGAGCGCACGTCGAAAGCAGATGCTGACGATGCTGTTAGGCCGTTTAAGGCCATTCCTCGCGATTCTGGGCATAACTAAATTCCAATGTAAAAGTTTATATCAAATAACGCAAAAACTATGGCAGATATTGAGATGATTCTTTTTTTATATGAAAGGTCTTAAAAAGTTCTAGTGCACTATTTGATTGTAAATTAATAAATTGTTTAAACAATATTTTTTTTTTAAATATTTTTGGTTAAAATAAACGTAAAAATTTTTTTTTTGAAATAGGGCACTACAGAATTTTACCCACTTTCCGAATCTGTTTTTATTTTTAACATAAAGTGTAAGACAAAGCAGCTATTTCATATAAACTATTTAAAAAATGTTAAATTGTGCTAAATGTACTCTCTCTCTCGGTCAGTACAAGCTGTCCTTGTTGATAGTTTGTAGACTCTCGCCGACGAGTAGGTAAGAAAGTTGGAGGGTCATAAATAATGTTGAATAACATTATTAGGGCTTATTTCGACTTTTGACTAGTTTTGACAAACCAGTGTGTTTTGTTGTTTTTAAAATGGGTAGTTCGCGAAGACGTTTATGCTCCGGACGAAAAAGTCGACGACGATTGAGGAAATTTTATATAAATAAGCAGTAAGTACCTATAATTTGATTAAATTTTTATATGAATAGAAATATTTTCTGTTGAGTTGTGACATTTTCCTTCTAAATGCTTATACTGTTTTTATAATAATACTATTGTTTCAATATTTACTTATATAATTATAATTTATTATGTAGAAACAGAGTAGAATTTTGGTCAATCGGTCAGTACATTTTTTTGTATTTCAATCAGAATTATTATTTTCTTTTCTTCTTTTCATGAGCTCAGAGTAATACCCAAATAGTTTGCAGTATTTGAATATGGAATTTGATTAATTATATTTATTGGACTATTTATTTTGAACGTTTTTGTTAGTAAAGTTTACATAATATATTTCGTCACTTGCTTGTCCAGTCATATTAGTCCAGAGTAATAAGGATTTTCTCGTGACAATCAATAATCCAGGTAGCTGACAACTATTTTAGTTATTGTAGACATATAAGAACAAAACCTACCTGTTTCCTGTCTAAAGTTCGGAGCCGTTTTTTAATGATTTAATGTAATGCAAGAAACGCGATTTTTTCCACTCATTAGAAAGCTAAATACTTGACATAAAATTACAAAATTTTATCTTTTAGAATATTGACAAAGCTTCAAAATGCTGATTTTTGTAAGTTGAAAAGTCAATTTGTTGCTTTACAAACTGCAAAATAAGTGACAATTGATATTCGTTAAAAACTTTGAATACAACAACTTTACTTTAGAGTTCCAGCGAAGGTTGGGTATTGGGATACTTAACAAACCCTCAAAATTTGGAACCGATATATTAATCAGTTTAAAAGTTTTTGTATTTGTTTATCCCAGAGGTCTTTTTTTACAATAAAATAAGACAGAAAATATTAAAGATAGGGTAATGCTGTGGGCGACAAATGAAAGCAAAAGATACTATCAATATGTATTAAAAAATGATAAAAAAATGATTTATCATAATCAAAAATCCTGATGCCAAATTTTTGAAATTATCTAGTTTATAAACATTTAGAACTTTAAAAACATAGCCCTTAGAAGAAATCTTTTTTTACATTCGAAAAGCTAGTATTTTCCCCGAATTTTCAAATAAAAAAATTTGACCTAGGTTAATTTGGGTCAAAGTTAGCCATGTTTTTTTGTTTATTCACAGCTAATTTGATTATAATAATTAAGGAACCTCTTTGACGCCATGATAAAGAATGGGATTTGTATTTTTTGATAAAAAATTTGCACAAATGTTGTACCTTTACAGGACCTTCTACGAATTTTAAAAATGTAGTTTAAATGGTGATTAGGAATAACCTACAAATTCATGGAGTACAAATCTATACCGAACAAACAATTTAAAACTAATAAAATTTTCTATATCTCCGGTTCTACTCAATGGATTTTGATCATTCTTTTTTAATTTGTATGTAATTTCTACGTACATTACAAATATGTAATTTGTTTATATATTAATTAATTAATTCATAATCTAGTTTGTTTAAACAATTAAATGTGAATAGTGAAAAAATAATTTTCTTCCAAAAATCTATTTTTTTAACACTATTATCATTAATAATCATAGTAAAGATTGCGTTTTTTGCCTTAAATTGTTAATAATTAAAAAATGGCTCCAAATTCAAGGCAGGAAACAAGTAGGTTTTCTTCCTATAGGTCTACAATAACTAAAAAAGTTGTCAGTGACCTGGATTATTGAGTGTCACGAACATGGTCTATTTTTTGCTTATTTCCCTGGAGTAGGTATATATTTGATAAAGATCTGTGTAATTTCTCTGTCGCTTCCTGGCTGGTTTTGCATATTGCTATGATAGAAGTGTCATCGGTAAATGTTTCAATTGTATTATTTTCTAGGACAATAATATAATACGTATACAAAAGGTATACAAAAGACACTTCTTTGTGGCAGCCCTGCTGTAATTTCTTTCAGTTCCGTTTATGTATATTCCTGTTTAATTCTGAAATATCTTTCCAAGATGCAGGATTCAATAATTTGAGAGTATCGTTTTGGTAAATATAGTCTTAATTTACAGTTATGGCATCTTTGCCATACTTTATCATATATCTGAGTCACAACCTAAATTGTCCATCATACTATCCTTCATGATCCATGTTTCACATCCTTATAATAATACAGTATATTTACATAAAACAAATTAAATCCTTAGTTGTAAATTTTTGAAATAAGTACTCAGTATACATCTAAGTTTCATAAATGCTTCTCATAAATCTCATAAATCTAAACTTTTGTAATCCGTTGTTTGTTGACAATTTTAGTTGCATGGGGCCGTCTTGTTTACTAACCACAAGTAAATTACCTTATTTCTTTCATTTGACAATAATAATTGTCTGTTAGATTAGTATTATAATAAGTAAATTAATTTCTTATTGAATGATAATAAACAACACAGCAAACGTATTCTGAAACTATTTCTTGTGTCATGTTATATTTTATTAGATTTTGGTGTAATAAACCACAGCCTATCAAATTCAATATCAAAAATCAAAATTTGAAATGATAGCGTGACTAAATTATTCCTTCCTTCAAGAAATTTTCAATCACCTCCAAATTTTTATTTATTTTTTAATTGTAATGGTAATTTATATATGGAAATACCAAGCTGGAATTTCCATGTATCCCTAACAATATCTTTCTACTTTCTACAAAGATTCCAAAAATTCCAAAGCGGAATTTTGTCGTGGAAATACCAAACTATATTGTCGAAATAAAATCGGGTAATCAAATTTCTACATTTCTGAGAAAGGCTGATAAATTCTCTGCTATTCTATTTACTACTTCTATTTTTGACAAACAAATTGGAACCATTTGCATGTGTTGAAATGAAAGACTCCAGAAAGTAATAGAATTATAATTTGTAGGAAAGCCAATCTTGATTATGTGGATGAAATTTCGAACACGGCACTTGAAAGTGAAGTTCATCCTTCAACGAGTGCGTAAGTGAACCATTTTCTCATTATTTAATAATTAATTTGGAATATAGGGGAGTAAATGTAGATCGAAAACTTAAATTGTTTCGGAAAAATTCTCATACTTTATTGCATCCATTTCAGCGACATATCTTTCTTCGATGTCTCTGTTAATCGTCTCGTTTCACAACCGTGTAAATAAAAGCATGCTTTTTACCATAGTTTCATGGGTTCTAGTTCTAGAGAGAGCATGTCAGCTGAGCCAAAACGAAAAACAATCCTCCTGATTGCTTCCACTGGAATAAACTTGATTGTTTAACTGGGCCCGGACTACCTTCTTCTAATTCTTTAAACTCCCGTTTTGAAATTAATAATAATCGTTATTTTGTCTAATTACCTATTTAGTTGTCAAGACAGATACATTGTTACCTAAAGAAGTGAAAGTGGTTCAATTTAGAAATTATATCGTAAATAATAAATATTTGAAAACTAATGCATATATTCCTCCCGCGATTTGAGCTACTAATTTTATAAATCGCACCACTAATAGACGTAAATCCTTTCATTTTAATTTCATGAATGATTTTATTCGCCACATCTCAACATTTTCCATTTCAGAATATTTATCATCAAACTGTAATATACGTTAAAAGCCAATTTGTCAGCAAAAAAACAATAACAAAAGAAAATATAAGACATAAAAAAACCAATACACTTATATCTTGTTATACATTATTTTGTTATAAAATTTTATAAAAGTTTGTGATTTAATTTATGAATTATTTACAGGACGATTATTTGTTACCTGTATGTACCCTTGCTAAGTTGTAAATTAATTATTCAATAAATAATATTACTCTGGTTTACTCGTATTATTCTAATTACCCCATAATCGCAATGAATAGAAGACCTCCCGCTCGCTTTATTGTATACACCCAAGACTTCACAATAGGGGATTGTAGTAGGTAAAAATATAAAATTTAGTACCAGATGACTTTTAGAATATTCTTCGTGAATGGATTTTGTTTTCGTAAAGAAAGATATTTTTGAAATAGATAGCTCACTGAATTTTACCGTTAGGATTATCGAGGATAGGCCTTAAGTTACAACTCATTTTCCTGCGACTATACAATCGGTTTGTTGTATTGAAATATTTAGTGTTTTGTTTTATTTAATAATTGTTACAAATAATTAATGGTAAGTAAAATTCATCTGAATATTAAAAAAAAACTACGTGTTGTGATATATATTAATATAAACACATGGTTGTACCACGTTGTCTGAATAATATACGGTTAACTTTGGATATAACATTATTTTACTATTATAATGTACTAATATTTATAAAATTATTAATGAAGAAGAAAACGATACAACAGATGAACAAGAGATAATTGATGAAATGTATTTAACTGGGTTTGATGAGAATAGCGACAATGAAAATGAAAAGATTTATGAAAGTTATAATACAAGTGAAATTGAAGATGAAAGTGAAGATGAATGTTTACATAGTAGTAGCAGTGACGATATAGAAATTAAGCGTAGAAAATTACAGTAAATTAAATTATTTTAAAAAATCACTACACAAAATTTCAACTTCTGTAATAACATAAAATTAATTTATTATTTCATTAATAAATTTTTAGTAAACATTCAAAATGTTCATTTACTTATAACATTTATTTAATATAATCATATTTGAAATAAATAAATAGAAAAATAACAATAAAAAGACGACTTAAGAAAAAGTTTGTACATTCCGTAGTCATTAGCTGCTTTGCAATGAAAGTACGTTAAATGTTATTATTTTAACGTTGTACCCCAGTTTAAAAAAGAACAAATTTGGTCCACTAGAACCCGAGATATGTCATTTTTTTCCAAGCACTCTTTTTTGAAACCGTGCGCTCGACTTTTTTGGAGAGCGCGACTTGTGTGCAATCGGCAATCCCCACTCCTTCCATTCTAGTCGGAATGCAAAGTACTCTTCGTTTACAACACTCCTGTTTAAACAATTTTCAATTATTTTTTTTGCTTAACATTTTGTGAATAAGTTTGACTTTTCTTCTAAAAGATTGGTTAATTTCAGCCCTTAATGTTGTTAATTGACGTAACAGTGATTTAAAAAAAAAAGGACTAACTCGGCTCCTAATGGTCGCAGGACCTTTTTTTTAAAAGTTGTTGTTTTTTAAACCCGCCTTCCGAATATTTTATTGCCATTTAATTTAAACTAAATAGTACGGAGTTATTGTAAATGTTTATAAACTTAAAAAGTGCTATTTATTAATAAATCATTTTGTGTACATAAACGTATTTTTTTTTAAATTTTTTTTCCACAGGATATTAATATATGTCTCATCGAAGAAAATAAGCCCCGGATTATTAAGATCCATTCAGTCAAATTATCTGGACCGGCCTTAGAAATTTGTGCATTTTTCAAAAAATCTTATAAACAAATTAAATTGTGCAAATACTATTTGACGGATCTAGTCTATCTTTCGCACACACTTCGAACACGATGAGATCTTTAAGTTCAGATACATTTAAATAAATTTTATTGATTACTAAAAGAGTTATTAACAATAATCAAAAACAGCCGTTTTGCTTGGTTATTATGCAATAACTTTTTTGTTTATTAACCGATTTTAATTTAGTATATCTCATTTTGTGTATTTTTTCTTTCTCAACAACTCGTCTGTGGACGTCAAATCTCTAAATAGACAAGTTTATAAGTTATGAGCAAAATAATGATATTAACGTCGTAATTGTTTATTCAAAAATAGTTCCACTAAAAAATTCATGAATCCCTAGATGAGAGTGTTTTTGTAATATCTCATACTATCCATTTCAACTGTCAAACCCGTCTATACACTTGTGACGAAAAAACGCTTATTTTCTACTAACTTGACTCGTCTAACATTCTTTAATCGGAAGTCGGACAATTTATATCTCGCCCTCGACGTACAATAATTACATATATCGCCTTAGTGCACATTTCGCTTTCACTATGTATTAAACGTACATACTCGATATAGCAAAGCAGCCTTTGAACTTTATTATTTTTAACACGAATTGTTAAATTAACTGAGCTCGAATAAAATGAAAATAGTTAAACTCGCATTATTACTTCAACATCGAACTATACTTGCTTTGACGAAGATTAGTTAATCGGAGTCTGTTTATAATCAACCTCTTAGAAATTTGGTTCTCGTCTTATATTGGAACAAAGGGGCATTCACAACGCCGAGCGGTACTTCTTATCTACTAGACCAGGGGTCTCCAAACTTTCCAGCCTTAGGGCCATACTGATTACTCCAGTAAGTTCCGAGGGCCAAGATGGCAACACTGTATTTTATATATATATATATATATATATATATATATATATATATATATATATATATATATATATTTTATATTTTATTATTATTTATATATTTTATATATTTCTGTATTTTATGTGTAATAGAATTTTGATGAAGTGTGGATCATTTTTTGTAAAATAACGAATAATTTAATTTTTTGTAAGTGTGGTAAGCTGTCAACATTATTAAGTATGTCAAATATTCACCTATTTTTGATATATTTTAATTTAATACAAGGTAGACATAAACAAACAAAATATTTCCACCAGTGGAAATCTCCAATCTCTCCCGAGATTGTCCACTAATAACATAATTATTCTTTCTACTATTTTTCAACGCCATCGTTAGAAATTGTCACAAATACACTTAACTATCCGAAATAATAAGAAGTCTGAAAAATAATAGTCGCAAATCACTTAAGTGTTACGCACCTGATAATTGGGAGGAGACTAAAGACCCCACCTAAGTGGGACGAGTGCGAGGACGAAGCGATGACAATAGTGGCGTAACTACAAACTACAAGTTAGTTCCTATGAAACTGTTGTGAAATAAAATAGGGCGTACCTCCTTAAAACAAGTTTGTGCGTGTAACAGTATTTTGATTTGAATTGTTGCTTTTGTGTGTGATTTAATAGAATGGAAAAGAAGCGAAAAATTGATAGTGAATGCAGAAAATTAAAAGATCAGTGGAACATTCAGTATTTCGTAATTGAGTCCAGTAACAAGGCGCTATGTTTGATTTGCAATGAAAGCATAGCCGTTCTTAAAGAATATAACATGAAACGTCATTATGAAACAAAACATTCTCAAAATTACTCAAAATATACAGGAATTGTGCGGACAGAAAAATTCGAAGCTTTGAAGTGCGGATTGAAATCGCAGCAATCTTTATTTACAAAAGTCAAAACTGAACAAGAGGCGGCAACTCATGCCAGCTTTCGTGTGGCTCTTGAAATTGCAAAACGTGGAAAACCATTCACCGATGGAGAAATGATCAAGGAATGCATAATTGCAGTAGTCGAAGAAATGTGCCTTGAAAAGGTAAATTTATTAAAAACTGTCAGTATGTCAGCAAACACTGTGGCTCGAAGGGTAGAAAACATCGCTGAAAATATATCCTCTCAACTGTTCGACAAAAATGGACATGTTGAGTGGTTTTCTTTGGCCTTGGATGAGTCAACGGATGTGTCAGATACTGCTCAGGTGTTGATTTATATTAGAGGAGTAGATAAAAGCTATGAAGTGCACGAAGAACTTCTTGATATGTATAGTATTCATGGCACAACTACTGGTACCGATATTTTTAAAGGAGTTAAAATGGCCATTAATAAAAAGAACCTTCGATGGAAAAACTTGAAATGTATTACAACTGATGGAGGCAAAAACATGAGTGGGAAAGATAAAGGAGTGGTCGCTCTTGTGTCAAAGGCTGTAGAAAATGACGGCGGCTCAAAACCATTAGTCTTACATTGTATCATTCATCAACAGTCTTTGTGCGGAAAATGTTTGGATATGTCTGACGTTCTGAAACCAGTCATATCAACTGTTAATTTCATCAGATCTTTTGGGTTGAATCACCGACAATTCCGACAATTTATTGCAGAGATTGGAGAAACAGACTTACCTTATCATACTGCCGTACGCTGGCTTAGTTGTGGGAAAGTCCTTCAGCGCTTTTTTGAACTTCGAGCAGTGATCGAAATTTTTTTGAATGAAAAGCACCGACCTCTTACTGAATTACAAAACAACGCATGGCTTTGGACGTTAGCATTCTATGTTGATTTGACAAAACATGTGAACGAACTGAATTTGAGATTGCAAGGAGAAAACCAGCATCTTCCTGATTTATACACTAATATCAAGTCATTCCGGATGAAATTGATACTGTTTCAATCACAACTACGAAGTAAATGTTGTTCACATTTTAAAACATCTGAAATATTCAGCCACACTACTGAGACTGAGTTTCCTATCGATTTTGCAATCGAAACTTTGAGTGCTTTGAAGATAAATTTTGATACTCGTTTCTCGGACGATGCCATTGCGAATCAAATTAAGATTTTTCAGAATCCTTTTGATGCTGACTTTGAAACCCTAGCCCCGGAACTTCAAATGGAAATGATTGATCTTCAGTGCAGTGATATAATTAAGAACAAATATGACAACTCATCTTTGTTGGAATTTTATAAGAGTCTTCCACTGACACAATTTGATAATTTGCATAAATTTGCTCGTGGGCTGTTTTCCGTTTTTGGTACTACTTATTTGTGTGAGAAAACCTTCTCCAAAATGAAGTACACAAAAAATGTATACAGATCTAAATTAACTGACGAGCATCTTAAATCTCTTTTAATAATTGGTACAAGTAAAATTAGTCCACAACTACAAACTATTGTCGGTGGAAAATCTCAATTACAAACATCTCATTAGCATTTCATATGTCATGTTTGTTATAAGGTATGTGTTGTTCATTACTTACAATGTATAAAATGTTAGTTGGATTCATTTCAATAATTTGTTAGTTATTATATGCTGAAGTTAAATTTACTGCATAAATTATACATGTCTTTACTCATTACCATTCTGTGTTTCTTTATCCAACTTATCACAAACATTTTATTTGCTATAAAAAATATTTGTTCTCTAAAAGGAGTTTTCAAGTATGTCTCCGCGGGCCGGACAAAATCTGTCTGCGGGCCGGATGTGGCCCTCGGGCCGTAGTTTGAAGACCCCTGTACTAGACAGTTAATGTGACTTTAAAACAAATTTAAATAAATACAGTCTATAAAGGGTTTAAAAAAAGAAGACGATTTAAATAATCATTTATTTTTATAACAAAATAAACTTACAAATCTGGCAATAAAAAATAACAATTTTATAAAAATTAAGTTGATTTTTTTTATAAAAATATATAAATCGTATGCATATATTGTACATCAAAATATGCATATTTTGGCTAGATCTTAAACATTTAATACAAATATAGCGACCATTTTTATATTCAACGCAAAACACAAAATAAATAATCATTTGGAAGAATATTGAAAAATTATTTTATAGATAATATTATTATAACAAAATATTTACACCAGACAGTATTTAACAAATATGTGTAAGAAATAATCACATGTATTATTGCGTGCAATCCCGTTACATAAAAAATTATATACAGTTCATAAGAATGATAAACGTACACTAGTTCGGGATGCGCAGTAAAAAAATTCGAAAAAGTGTGGTAAGCTTGCTGTTTAGTTTTGTTCAGGGTCGTAACGAATGACGTATAATATATAGACCCAGCGAATTCTGTACAAAGTGTCACAAACATGATTACCATTATTTATGTTTATTGTTATGATACGAAGCTGACAAGCAAATTTGATTTTAAATTTTACTTAATAGACTACCTAAGCTCTGATTTCACAATGGGCGGGATCTTAAAAACCTTTCCAAACATTTCTAATTTGTGTGTATTTGTCTCATAAGAAATTAGAAATATTGGTTTTTTTAACTGTTCGAATAATAAATAAGGACTTTTAGTGATAAACATTCATTCTTTGCGATTGGTATTATTTGTTGTTCGTGAATTTGTGAGGTAAGAATATCAAAGTATTAAGATATTTACTATGAATGTTCATATTTTTAGGTTATGTTATTGTTTCAATAAAATTTTTTTTACTGTATTTCAAGGTATTTGTTGTTGTTGTTTTTGTCGGGGTTATTTCAAAATTAATCAATAAATCATTGAATTTATTTACGAAGTTAAAAAATAGTTACATTAATGTTTTAATCTTTTTTAAGTGCTAGTGATTTTATCCCCTAAAAGACTAAATATATTCATTTTCTCGTATGTATTTTAAATATTTAATAGTAGTTTTGTTTACTAGCCATTATATGCCCAAATTTAAAAAATAAACCCAAAAACTATTAGAACATTCAAAAAATCTTATTTTAAATAGGGTAAAGTGAGTAGAGATGGACCAGGTGGATATACGGTCAGCTAGGTATACCTGACCAAGCTTGGCACCAGGGCAAGTCTATACTACTCTGTTGTTTGTATCGTTTATTAGTTGCTTAAGACACGCCAGTTGTAACGCATGGGTGCGTACTTGTATGAGTGTTATTTACGATAATTGAAACTGCCACGTGTGATAATTTTGTTTGTTTTTTAATTTTTTCATTTTTTGTAAAAACAGGTGAGTTTGATCGATTATTTGTTAGTTTATTATTGAACTATATTTAACATGTGTATTATAGAGTAAGAACTGCTGCTGTAGTATGCTGATTTTAAACAACGGTCCATCTGTCATCCTATTTGACGATAGATGGACCACTTATGAGGAAGAGAGTTGGACTAATATATTTTGTTTTAGGATTATGCCCAATAAATATATTCGCAAACAAAGTAAACCTAAGAGAGGTAACTGGACCTCTAGGGAGCTAAGTGATGCCGTAGATGCTGTAAAGAATAGTGATATGGGTATTAATGAAGCTGCCAAAGCATTTGGAATACCCAAAAGAACTTTTAAAAGTCGAATAAAAACAAACAATATGGTTTTTTAGGAACTGCTGTTGAAGCAAAATCGTTAGCCATAAAAAAAAACTACAAAAAGCAGGCTTTGCAACAACCAGAACTTTGCTTACTTATTGTCTACTTTTAGGTAAAACTGATAAAAAATGTTGAAACGAAGACCTGAAATTTCAATTAGAAAAGTTGAGAACACCTCAATTACACGAGCTTAGGAATGTCCAAAGAAACAGTCAATAACTACTTTTCTGATCTCGAGAGAATTATGACCAAATATAATTTTTATGATAAACCCGGAAACATATTTAATACTGACGAAACAGGGTTACAACTGAATACTAGAGCCGGTCAAGTTGTAGCAGAAATAGGTTCAAAATCTGTTTCTAGCGTAAGCCCTGGGACAAAAGGTGAAACGATTAGTGCAATAGCTTGCTGTAATGCAGAAGGAATTTTCTTGTCCCCATATTGCATTTTTAAGGGGAAAAATAAAAAAGACGTGTGGCATTATGGTATGCCACCGAGTTCCAAGATTAGGATGCCAAAAAAATCAGCATACGTTAACAGTGACATTTTCTTAGAATGGTTACAAACACACTTTTTGCTGAGAAAGCTTCCAGGTAAAACCTTTTAATATTAGATGGCCACATATCCCATACGAGCAACCTGGATATACTAGAATTTGCAGACCAAAACGAAATAATTTTATTTTGTTTGACATCCCACACAACACATTACCTACAGCCTCTGGATCGTGCTTTTTTTAAGTCACTTAAAAGCAACTTGCTGAATGCCGTTTTATGGTACAGAATAACACAAACAGGGTTCTAAAACGCCTTCAGTTTGGTAAACTCTTAGGTCAAGCATGGGGAAACTGAGCAACTGTCAAAATGCGGCTTCTGTATTTAAATCCATGGAAATTTATCCGTTTAATCCATTAATAATCCCAGAATATACATTTTTGACACACCCCATCAGAAACAGAAACAATGAATTTTCTAGTTAGATCAGAATCTCCTCAACCAGGTCCCTCTGGAATTAGTGGTAAATATCCTTGCACGGTAGCCCAAACAAGTCATCAATTACTGATGAAGATATAACTCTCGGAAAGGCTCTTGATGAGGTAACGCCCGTGCCTGTATTGGCAGCAGCAGAAAAGACAGTTCGTAAAAAAATAACTGGAGACATTACTGCTCAAGACTGTATTAAAATGAAGAAGGATGCCTTGATTAAAAAAAAGCTCAAAACCTATAAAAAAACAAAAACGCAAGAGAAAGCCAAGCGAATCGTCACTATGTGAAGACGTTACTCTAAACGACGCTAGTGGTGATGAAAACATGAATGATATTGAAAATGTGTGTGTTGGTTGCAACGAGAATTATCGTCAAACATGTAAAAAAGATGACTGATTACAATGTATTTTTTGTAAGCGCTGAATACATGAAACTTGTACTGGCTTCGCTAATCTCTATAATAAGTGCGGAAAATCTCTTGCTGTTAAAAAGAAAAAGGTTTAGTTGGTCCATATATCCTACTCCTAGTGGCTTATTTCACCTCCACAGTTGAGGAGAGATGGACCAATGACGTGCCAGTGCATTATATTTTTTTAGGTTTAAGAATTATCATTTCTCGTTTTTTCTTATACCAAAATCAATACCAAAGTTAAGTTGTTACATAATTTTTTTCTATTCTGATATTTATTTAATAAAGAAACAGGCTTCAGTTTTCTCAAAGGTCGTCCATCTTTTCTCCCTTTACCCTACTCATTACGGCAATTCGATAAAAAGGTTTCCACAGGATGTTATATTACAACTTATACTACAAGAAAACGAATATATCTAGTCTTTTACAGGATAAAATCACTGGCGGCGAAAAACGAGTAAAACATTAATTTAAATATTTTTTAAATTCGTAAATAAATTCAATGTTTTATCGATTTATTTTAAAAGCCCTAATAAAAACAACAACAGAATACCTTAAACTACAGTAAAAAAATAATTGAAGTTTTAATCATACAATAACATAACCTTAAAAGATGAACAGTCCTAGTAAATATATTAATATATTAATACTTTGACATTCTTACCTCATAAATTCACGAACAACAAATAATACATAACGCTCAGAAGGAATGTTCATAACCAAAAGGTTCATCCTTATTTATTTTTCAAACAATTTAAAAAAAACAATATTTCCAACTTCTTATGGGACAAATACACAAAATCCACGAGGAAACTAAGTTCTTGTAGCTGGCTGTATACCATGTATCACAAATTTTTTTTTTATTTAAAATCCTTTATAAAAGGTATATAATAAATTATCCAAACGTGCTATATGGTAATTACAGAACGTTTTGGGAATGTAAATTCCATCATGAGTGTTAGTTTAAACTTTTGTTACATTATATGTTCTTAAAAGTTAAGATGTTTTTTACACTAACAAAAACTTAAACTAACAACATTTTACGGGTTTTTACCCATATCTTTTAGTGACTCAAACATGTATATTTAGTTACACTGCCCCCGCTTATTGTGACTTAGGTAGTTTATGTTTTAGTAAAATACCTTTTAAGTGGTAGAGGAAGTTGTTGTAACCATTGAGGAAGTTTTACCATTGTTTGTGGTAGAGGAAGTTCGAAAAGTCAACCATCATTTTTTAGGTAAGTCATTTTGGAAATTATATAATGTATGTACACAACATTAAGTTATGTGTTGATAGTCAATGAAGGCGTTTAGTTTATATTAAATCATTACACTGAATACTTAACAATTTCAATTAAATATTTTGTTTTTTGTTATTAAAATCATTTAAATATAATTTTTCTATTTAGATTTTTTTTCATAGATTTCCCTTTGACGAAAAAAAAATAAACTCAAAATAAACCATCACGCCAGTGTTGTAATAAACATCTGTATATATCAAGTACAGAACGCTGCGGGTCTATTTATTATATTGATCGTAACGCTGTTAAATGAATATGGCAAATTTTAGAAAACGACAAATTCTATAAGATCATCAAACGCAAGATTTACAAAAAATTAAACAGAAAATGAACAGTTGTTAATATACTCCGCCAAAAAGTATCGAATCACTTATAAAATTACAAATATTTCTGACAGCATTTGGTTAATTTAAATTATTTCTTTCTGGCCCTTGGGAATATTAAGGCTAGAATACATATTAAAAAGAAATTTGTAAATACAGCTTACTGTTTAAGAAAAAAAAAATGGTAATTGGTATTTTGTCTGGTTTTTATATTATCAGTCTTTATTTTACTTTTGTAAAAAGTATACAGTTTGCGTTTAATTTAAAATTTCCTATTAAATATTGAGTATGGAGGGTCGTGACAATATAAATTTAAATTTGACGGGAGATCAAGTGGTTAGAATATTTTCCATCATTGAAGACGGAAGGAGTCAGAGATATGTGGCAAATTTAGTGGAGTAAATCAGTCGACAGTATCATGAGTGGTAGTAATGTATCGAGAGACTGATCTTTATGAAAGACGAGTTGTAACAGGTCGGCCAAGAGCAAATAGGCATGTGGACAATAGATTTCTAGTCCTTCAGGCTTTGCGTCGAAGACATGTGACTGCAAGTCAACTTAACATGACTGAGCTTAGACACTAAATGTACGTGTGTCTTCAGAAACTGTTAGGCACATCTTAAGACAATCTGGAATTAGGGCCATAGTTGCTGCCACTGACCCGAGACTTAAAAGGGAACACCCTAGCACGCCTCACATTTGCAAGAGAGCACGTAAACTGAAATATCGACGACTGGGGTAACATACTCTTTAGGGATGAGTCAAGATTTTGTTTATACACTTCGGATCGAAGAATAGCAGTTTATATACGAGATGGCGAGCCTTATTTTCAATGCAACCTAAGACCGGCGACAAACTTTGGAGGATCTATTATGCTCTGGGGCGGAGTATATCTTAGGGGTCAAACCGAATTGGTATAGCTAGATGGAGTATCCTCAACTGCTGATAGGTACATTAGAGAAAGGGACAGGCAGAGTTAGGCACATTTTGGAGATGTGTGTTGTTCCTTACGCCCAATTAATTGGTAATGACTTTGTTTTAATGCATGACAATGCACGACCACACGTCGCAAGAATCGTTACCGAGTACCTTTAAGAGGTAAATTTACAAGTTTTGAATTGGCCAGCGCACAACCCGGACTTAAATCCAATAGAACATGTTTAGAACCATATGTACATAAGTGTGAGATCTGGTAATCTAATGCCAGCTAATCTTCAGGACCTGTAACGGTTGTTAACCTTAGAATGGGATAATATCGATCAAGATTATCTAAGAAGATTAATTGGAACGTTGTCTAGATGTTATAAGAGCTAGAGAAGGCAATATGTCTTTCTAAATTATTACTTTTGATTTTTATTTTTTTATTCAATGCTGTTTATGCGCTTACTTCTAATTTATGAAATAAATTAAATAAAACCTTTGTTTTCCGTACATTCTGCATTTCTTTTAATACTTGTTACGTACTTAAAAAACAAGAGTAAAAAATCTATGTTTTAAATTATTTTTAATACAAAATTTGCAGTTTCATAGGTGATGCGATACTTTTTTGGCGGAGTGTATTTAATGGAAGTATAAGATCGGTAATTATGTAGGTACCTAACACTAAGTAATTGTTATTTTTAACCCAATTTAAGTTTAAGCTTTACAGTCTTAGGTTTAAGTTTAAATAAAAAAAGAAATGCTGGTAAAAGTCGTCAAGTTGATGCTGGAAAGAAGAGAAAGTGTTTTCTCCTCCGCGACAACAAATGAGGGCATCAAAAATGTAAATGGATCAATTTGATGAGAGTTTGCTTTGTCGCACTGTCATTCATTTTCACACAAAGGAGAAAATAGCACCAATAATTGATAAATTAAACGATGAATGAAAATGGAAAAATATGTGGGAAGTCTTTGATCATATATTAATCTTGATGAAGATTTCAATGACTTTGATGAGGAATCTTACAATAAAACAACGAATCAAGAACTCTATATAAACACGAACAAAATTGTTAACACATTTTCTGAAATTTAATAAAAGCTTTCTATAAAATCATCATTTTATCATCACCTTATTAGAGCTCTTGTTAACTGCAACGGTCAACGGGTCGTTTTTGACACCGTCCCGTTGCCCGTTGCTCAGTGTCTGTCAGGTTCTTATGAATGTTTGTTCACGCAACGGCAACCAACCCGTTGTTTAACTTTTCACCGTCTACGTATCCAGTCCCCTCGGCAAGACGTTCGACGGGACGGTGCCGTGAACCCTCAGTGAGTGAACCATTTTAGTTTATGCAAGTGTGTTAACGGCGTTGGACGAGCATCCGTGGTTTCAATAAATTTCTTTCTTTGTTGCCGCTAAAATATGAATTTTGATATGGAGATTTTAATAAGTTATTTAACCAATAATTTTTATTTTATATATAGATTGTATATTCTTAAATGATAAATCTATTAAGTTTGTAATTTTTTTTTTTAGTTTTTTTTATAACCGACAGTTTTTTATTCTGTTATAATAATAGCATAATTCATACATAAGTAACAGCTAGTCGATTAGCAGGTGCAACGGATAGCCTCATATTAGTGTCAGCACGTTTTAATTTATCATGTACTATTCCTAACAATTTGCGGAAAGTTTCTTGACCTATTCGGAAGTAATTGAAGAATTTTGTTTCGTCTTTTTTCAATTCTTTGTTAAGTGTATGAAAAGCACCATACTTTTCCCTTGCTAACAAAATAGGATGTATCTCCATATTTTTCTTTTAAGCTTCTCCCGTTTCTTCTGCATTTTTTTATACAAATAATAGGCTAGTGTAATTTTTTTCTTTGACGACAACATGATATAACATGTATTGCGTGCACTTGTTACTTTAAAACTGACGATATTTCGGAGATTTCATACCGTCAACGGACGCATATCCCTTGAAAATTATGAACTGTCAATACGGGTACCCGTTTAGCATCGGCCCGTTACCCGTTGAAAAAAACGTTAACAAGAGCCCTTAAGGTTTGTCTAATAAGATCCCTACAGTTTATTCAGACAAGAACAAAAACCGGTGTAACCGGTGCAATTATTACTCCGTTAAATTTTTACTTTAGAGTAAAATTTTAACGTTAAATTCTTACTCTACAGTTGGTACAGTATAAATCCCGATGCACCTAATCCGCGTCATAGTAAGTGACGTGACATGATATCAACACAAAATATTTAAGTCTTAGGTCTGCTCCTTTCTAGAATCTTTTAGCCAAGTACACTGGAATTACAACAACTAGAGGAATATATTGTGGAGTGGCTGACACGGAAGAGCACTGTGTATTCGCGTGCACAATGTTTGACGACGACAGAAAAAAATTACACAGGTAAGGTAAGTATAAATACAATAACGCAGATAGCAAAAATACAATAACGCGATAGCAATAAAGGGAAAAACTAAATATAAGGCAATAGTGGAGACTGTAACTCAAATTCTCAGAAAAAAGGAATATTAGATAGGCATCTGGAGCAAACATAAGAGGGGTGAGAGAGATAGAAGACTATTTACGTGAATCACCGGTCTGCGGAATACCTATCGCATGAGTAGTTCCGCGTGAGAGGATGGACCTAAGTTAATAGGCAAGGAGCTCTGGGTGTACTCGTGAACAAGACTCCTCTGGGGAGATTGTGTGCGGATGGATCCTTCTATCCTGAAATAACAACACGCCAGTTCATCCTTAACGGGACACGGCCTGATACTGTCTTTAGAAGATTTACTTACCATCTCCTTTTCATATTATACAATTGACAAACATATTATTTTAACCAATTTTTATTACGAAATTTGAAAAACAATGTTTAAGATCCTTAAAAATAATAATAATACTGATAAATTCTTATTTTAGATCATTAATTGACCGCACTCTTATATTAGATGAATTAGAATTGCAACTACCAGTCTCAAGCTCATTTGACCCATCACGAACATGCTGTAAATTATTTCTCATATACGCATGAGATTGCATCCTTTGCAAATAGTAATCATAATTCTGGTTGCTACTATTTAGTTGGGCCAGGTTTGTTGAACTATTTGGGGGATACGGGGTGTAACAATTGCGAGTATTCGATTGTGGCCTATTAACCTGTCTGTAATTATTGAATGGGGAATTCGAATTATAATTGCGATTGTTAACAGTAGGAATTGATCGAGCAGAGTTTGGGTAACCTTGTTGGAGATAACTTGATTGAGTATATGAAGGGGGCGGTGGACGTACACCACGGCTGTATAAGTTAGTTTGTTCCGGTGGTACCCAAGTTGTTTGACTTCTACAATAATTCTTTCTCGGTCTTATATCGGGCGTTTTACGAGAGTCATTGTTATAGACGTTCAAATTAAAATTAATATGATGTTGATAATATTGATAGTTCGAGGGACTGTTCGGCAACATATTATTATTTGGCCTTATATTTTTGTTTGGAGGTATTTGATTCATTAATTTTTCAAGTTCGGCGGCATTGGAGGGGATGTCATAATTGGTACCATTTAGATGACTGTTTTGAGAACCAAGAGACTTAACTGGAGGTCTTGGAATAGTTGATAAAAGATCTTGTAATTGTGTGGTTGTAGAGTTTGAGTCTATAAAAGTATTTGTATGAATTGGCAAATTTTCAGTTACGACAGGTGCTTCAATATACGAATCAAAATTTTCAATATTTAATCCTAATTCAGGTAAGCTTGGAAAACTGGTAGAAGGCAAAGCAACTGGTACGTTTTCATTTGAACATGACGGAAACCGTGTAGGCTGTGGTAAATTTATTAAATTGGCTTGTACAGCTGGAGTCACATTTAAATTATGTGACGAATATATTTCCGAATTGGAAGAACCATTATTACAACTACTTGATGGACCACTAATGTTTTCTAAAAAATCTGCTAGCGCTTCAGTGTTTAAACGTATTGTAGCGTCAATGTCTAACTCAAGTCCAGGATCGTTAAATGTTATTTCTTGCGTTATCTGCTTTTCTGTAGACTGAGGTAAACAAACATTGGACCTATTAGAAGATAGGGTCATTTCAGCTGATTCAGGTAAGACTTGTGCTAATTGTATTGGCAGAATCGACTGAGTTGCTAGTGCTGGTATAGTAGGTTCTAAAGATATTTCTGGAGTAACTTCTGGAATATTTTTAGCATTGACTACAACATTATCAATATCAGAAATTTGTGGTTTAATATCACCAGCACTAATTTTATCTTGAGAATTAAGTGCTTGATCCTCATCGACTTCTGGAGGTTCTAGTTTAATATAGGATTTATCCAATTTAATATCTATAGGTACGAGATCGTCCCAATATTTATGTTCTTGTTTAGGTTTAACTCCTTCGTTAATATTATACTTAATTGTTAAATATTTTGCATTACTAATGGTGACAGGAACTACACACAAGCTCAAGAAGGTTTTAAAATTTTTAAGTTCGATATGGTATTCAGACTTGTATGTAGTTATAGATTCATCATTAATAATTACTTTAAAATCTCCTTCTAGTTTATCAACTTTTAAATGCTGGGATGATATATTGGTTTGTGCCTCTTTTTCGGGACACGGTAAATCTTTTATGGCACTTAATAATTGGTTAATGATAATCTCGGTATTACCATTAGAAGTAATATCAATAAATTCATTATCAGGCAACGTTATGTTGGGTATAATGACAGAAGACGTAATGGTACTAGTTGCTTGCTCTTCGTCATCCGATAAAATTTCTATTATTTCAGGTACAACTTCAGTAAAATTTTTATTGCCATTTCTAGTATCAACATTTAAATTTTGATTTTTGGTAACCGCTAACTTTTCCCCTACGTGACGTGAAGAATCGGCTGTAGCATTATTTTTAGGAACACACAAACATGAATTCGCAAGTAAATCTTGTATACATATATGATTATTTTTAATATCCAATGAATTTGGTGAGCATTTAAGCTTTTCATCTTCTGAATTTAAATTCACTTGAAGTATTTTTGGAGAAGAAATTTCAATTTTACTTTCAAGCTCTGTTATTGTTTTCGATTTATTCGGAGAAAAATCTCGTTTAAAATCTAATTTAATACTACTAGTAAAAGCATCTGTGTTAAATACGTTAGGCTCTTTCCTAGTACCAATTAACTGATTTGTTACAGCGGTTTCCTTAAAATTACCCTCAGTCATAGATTTCTCACTAATATCACTAGAGTTTAAAGCTATGTTATGTATTATGGCCGGTGGAGAATTAGGAGAGGTACTATCAACAATCGGAACCTGATGTTCTATAGCACCAATAGATTTACTTAACGATACACTTTTTGGTATTTGAGGATCCTGTGTTTCAGCAGTTTGCTTTAATTGTAAATTAGAAGTAATATTGCGATCATTACATAAAGTTTTATCAATGATTAACGTTGACAACAAAGGCTTAATTCCTTCTATATTTGTATATAAAGACGAATCTAATTTTTCGCGCTGATTTGATTTTTGTATTTCAGAATCTACATATGTTCCGGCAGTTTGAGTAGATTGTTTAGCATCATTAGACGACGTTTTACCTGTTTCTTTTTCCATGTTATTACAGTTTGATTGTTTTAGAGCTTCACTGACTGGTTTTGTAAGACAATCTTCCGTTTGTACAAGAATATTTGATATTATTACGGGACTCTTTTTTATACTTATATTGTTCGAAATTCTTTTATTATTTAGATGTTCTGATTTACTATTACTATCCGATTTTCTACGATAACTAATCGACGGATGTTTGGATGTACCTGCTTCACATAGTTTTTTATGAGGAGGAGATACGTCCGCAAGGGAATTTCTTCTCTTACCATACGAAGAGATGCGTTTGAGATCAGACTTGGGAGTCGATATAAGATTTATTATCTCTTGTTGAAGTCTTCCGTCATCTTCGGTATTATTTGTCTTATGGATAATTTCATAGCTAGAAGTATCTTGTACAAATTTAAGACTGATGGGAGAGACTGTATCTTTAGAAATGGAAGAATCTTTTGATGAGCATGTATCTTTAGAAATGGAAGAATCTTTTGATGAGCAACTGGCTTTTGCACTTTCATTTCTGAGAACCTGTTGCGTGTGTTTTGCCATATTTATATTATGCATTCGGAAGTAATTTTGAACTTCATCCATTTCCATTTCAACCATGGGACTAATATTCAAATCTAAAGCGATATTTGGTATTTTTAGACCTGGGTATTTTTTGAAAAGATTGATCACACTCCTGTGCATAGTTTTCTTTCGAACGTTTCGGTAGAGTTCCTGAAACAAAAGAAAAAATAAAATTAGAATACTAAATACACTTGTCAGACAATTATTAAATTGATATAAGGTTGATTGCTCGAATAAATGAACTTTGATAAAATGAAAGGCAGATACCGAGCACTGTTTTCTTTTGTCCAAGTACTTTCGTTCCTAGAACATCTTCAGGGGCATTTCATCAATTTTGGGCTATCCAAGAATCGCACAATGTCAAAAAAAATTTACCATTTGTAACGTCAATGTTAAAGCCGCAATTGTATGAAATCATCAAACGACACAAACAAGATTATATTCAATATCAATTTGACAAAGTACTGAACTAATGTAGACATATTTCTTTAAAACTTCCGCCATATCGTCCAGACTTGAACCCTATAGAAATGGTTTGGGAGTAAATAAAAAATGGAGTTGCAAAGCAAAATGTTTATTTTAAGTTAGAAGACGTAAAAGTGTTCTGAAGCTATTTTCTTGTGGCATTGTAAATTTAGTTTCCACGTCTTGGATTTTCCGTTTAGGAACTTTGTTATGTTGTAATTTATACTTTAAAAGTCTTTCTGAAGATAAGATACTTTTTTGTTTTGTTTTAAGTTTTTTGCCGAATTGTCAAAAAAGGACTTTTTATTATATCTATTTGTACACGACAGCATTTAAGTGCGTCCTCCACCAATAAATTTAACGTATGAGCAAAACAATTTAAATGTTTTCATTCGAAAACATCTTTAATAGCTTTGGCCATATTTGAGTCATTATCAGTTACTGCAAAATTTACTTTTCGTTTTGGACCCCACTGATTAATAATTTCACTAATTTCAAAAGCGATGTTTTCTGAATTATGGTTTCCAGAAAAATGGCAGCAGCCTAATAAAACCGTTTCAAATTCTAAATTTTTGGTTAAATATTGTCCTGTTACTGTAATGTAACTCTCAGTTACTCCAGATGTCCAGTGGTCAGTAGTCAGATAGGTAGGATAGGTAGGTCAGATATTTTCTACTTCTTTAACAACTTGTGATCTAATAATTTGCTCAGTTTTGATATAACATTCCTGAAGTAATGAACCTGACAAGTTTTTCTTGTTGGCGGTTTATATCCAGGAATTCACCCTGCAAACTTTTTAAAATCTCGTTCTTCAATTATGTAAAACGGATGAAACGATTCTGCATAGATTCAGTAAATCCAGATCTATTTGTTTCTTTTGTTCTAAATTAATATTTTTATTAATGGAAGTATCCATCAGTCCATCACCTTTTGACGCTTGGGTGGCGGTGGCAGTATGTCAGTACTTGTAGTAGAACTAGTCGAAACGGACAGAAATGCGTCAGGAGAAGTTTCAATCATTGCAATATTCAGAAAGTGTACCATAAAAGCTGCATCTTCTATAAATGTGCATTTTTTGAAAATAAAATTATTATTCTTATACTAGGTCAATAATTTTGACTAAGAAAAAGAATTCCTAATTAAATATTTACAATAAATAAATCCTTTGAGAATTTACCTAGAATAAAAGTTATAGAAATACCCAGAATACCTAGTTATAAAAAACAAAAGAAAGAGTTAAGAAGCTGGTTACTTCTATAAAAAAGAAAAAGAAGATTGTACTATTGAACATCAACCAGTACAAGAAAAAGAAACTGATAAAGATGACTTAAGTCCATGGTGTATTTTGATGAATTAATTGGACATGACTCATCTAAACATACACCTGTATTGAGAGTTATAAAAGAAGTCGACATCTATTTGTCTGATGATATATTACTTACAAAAAATTTCGAACGGAGATTGGAACTATCCATTACCGTGGTGGAAAAACCATCGCCATGTACATGTATCCTAACTTAACCACTATATTCATAAAATATTGTAGTATTGTAACAAAACTGAGACTAAGGTTTACTAAGTGCTACCAGTGCTGCTATATGGCGTAGAGGGCTGGACACTCAAAACGAGGGATATAAACAGATTGGAAGCTTTCGAAATGTGGCTTTATCGCCGTATCCTAAAAATACCATGGACAGCGAAAATCACAAATATAGGTGCCCTTAAAAGAATAAACCAAGAACGCCAACTTTTCGAAAAAATCAAGAAAAGGAAAACGGCGTATCTAGGTCACATCATGCGAAATGAAAAATACCAGTTCCTCCAACTTATAATCGAGGGTAAAATTGAAGGCAAGAGAGGAATGGGACGCAAGAAAATGTCCTGGCTCCGAAACATAAGGCAATGGACAGGGATTAACGACATACAATCTCTGATACATATTGCAAGAAATAGAGAATTAATGGAAAATGTGATCGCTAACATTAGTGGATTTGCATCTGAAGAAGAAGAAGAAGAAGATTGTAACAAAATCTGTTCCTTGTTAACACATGTTCAAAATCTGGTTTAATTTTAAATAAAAGAACATGGTTTACAAGAAAAGTGGAAGAACTTATGTTTTTAAATATCAATTTAGACGATTCGCGATTTAACAATGTGTAATGTAAATGTTAGTACTATTTGTACTGTTTAATTTATTTTTCAAGTTATAATAATATATCCTTCGTTAGTTTCTTTTACTTCAATACTTATACACATAAACGATAATAACCAATATGTTTGTCTGTGTACTCGCTTATTTGAAACTACTGGTAAACAATCAACTAGTTACAGTTTACGAAAAACGGTTCCGATAAAAATGTCAACGACCCACCTCTAGTTTCTTAGTTATATTAGGATCGAAACCAGAGATATGTAAAATATCTCTGATCGGAACTAATCGTCTTACTAATAGGCAATGGGCGTCAATGAGAAATATGGAGGAGAGACCAAGGGGAAATATGATTGTTATCTTTGTCTATTCGCTGTAAATGTGATTTTATATCTTTGTTAAATATCCTGTTAATTTTACCATCCGACCATAAACTTTTACCTACACTGTATATGTAAAACAATATTGCCAAATATAATCTAATATTATTGTTTAATACAATAAGTTTACCATTTTTAATAATTTAATTTAAATCGTTTTTTTTTTCGGAACGCCACTGCTCTGTTAGTCCAGGCTTTATTGTTCTGATAAATCTCCGCCACTACATTTGAAATACCTATTTTTTGTTATAATATAAATAAAGATTTATTTTTACTTCGTATCTTCATACAGATGAACCGAAAGAAACAAATTCTTTAAGAAAAAAATAAATAGAAAATAAACAAAAATTGTAAAATTATTCTTCTTCTTCTGGTTCCTATCCGTTTCGGATGTTGGAAATCATATTGGCAATCATAACCTTGCTCGCTGCGGCTCGAAACAGATCCGTTGAGGTTTTCTTAAACCATGTTCTTAAATTCCGCAGCCATGATATTCTCCTTCTACCGGGTCCTCGCTTACCTTTGACTTTACCTTGCAATGTAGACTGAAGCAGGGAGTAACGGTGCTGATTTCTCATAACGTGTCCCAGATATTGCAATTTTATGCGTTTGATCGTAAACACAATCTCTAATTCCTTCTTCATTTTTCCTAGAACTTCCTTGTTCGTCAATATCATATTGTCCATGATATTCTCAGCATTCTTCTATAAAGCCACATCTCAAATGCTTCAAGTTTTTTAATAGTGGTGTCTGTAAGCGTCCATGCCTCCGCCCCGTACGACAACACAGAGAAAACATAGCATCTCAAATGTCTCATTTTTGTATCAAGGGATATGTTGTGACTTTTGAAGATGGCGCTCATTTTGTTAAAGACCGTTCTTGCCTTTCCTATGTGGCACTTTATTTCCTGTAAATTGCTCCACTGTTCGTTAATAATAGTTCCCAGGTAACAATACTGTTTTACTCGCTCTATATGCGTCCCATTAATGTATAGATGAGCCCCGTTTATATTCTCCTTGCTGATAATAATCATTTGTTTCGTTTTGTGGGTATTAATGTTTAGTCCGTACTGTTGACTGTACTCGTTTATTCTGTCCATTAGCCTCTGAAGTCCCTCTAAACTATTTGCTATCACCATGGTATCGTCGGCATATCGTCATAATTGTAAAATTAACAACCTAAAACTTCTATTCCTGCTCAATTTCTAATATCCCGAAAAGAATTTTTTTTATCCAATTTATCCAACGACCCGTTGTGATGTATGGAAGCGAAACATGGATGATAACAAAGGCAAACGAAGAGAGACTATTGTGTTTGGGGAAACAAAAATCCCACAGAAGATCTTTGGTCCTCTGCTGGATGAAGCATTAGGAAAATATAGGATAAGAACTAACAAAGAGCTCGAAGAACTCAGACGCCAACATCATAAAAGAAATAAAGTCAAGAAGACTCCAATGGCTAGGACACCTCAAAAGACATTCTGACGAACGAACAGTAAGACTGGTGTGGAAAAAAGTCCCAACTGGAAAGAGACCACGCGGACGCCCTCTTCTCCGGTGGCGAGATAATATAGCAGGAGACCTAAGCACTATGGACGTGGATAATTGGATGGAGGTTGCTCAAGACAGAAAACGATGAAGGCATGTTGTCGAGTCGGCTAAAACCCATGAAGGGTTGTAACGCCACGGAGTAAGTAAGTATAAAAAGAAAAATTAATAGTGTGTGGGTACCTCTGTGTCACCTTAGTGCTCTAACTCTATTTGGAAGACCTCTTATTAAATTATTGATGAACTGCTGCGGTTTATGCTCCCAAATCTCGCATAATGTATTGGCCAACTGATATAATGTTCGGGGCGGTGGAAGGAGCCTGTTTTGTTGCCTAGACATTTCGGCCCAAACATGTTCAATGCAATTCATATCAGATCAACATGGTGGCCACTCTATTCTTGTAATGCCATGAGCTACACTCGTTGACAATTCTAAACGTCTTTGCGGCATGTTTTTGTGATGAATAGATTTTTTGACTTATTGACAACTGGTAAAGCGAATACAAGCACTTTTATACGAATGATATATTCATGTTTGGAACAACATTTCTCTCTTTGTAAGAGATAGGGGCCGATAAGAATAGGGAGAAAAAACCACATGCAAAAAATATTGGCAATAAAGATAGCATATAGAGTATAGTACAGGTAATTATTTTAAAAATAGTTTTATATGTTAATTTTAGGAATTTTAAAATTATCCACTTCAATTGTTGTGGTGTATAAGTATACATATCAGTACAAGGAATTATCTCACTGCGTTAAGTTTGATGGTACTCATAATTATATTTATTTTGTATTTAAGCGTAACCCATGCGTTTAGGCTACTTGAACTATACCACTGCAGATAACCTCAGCTATTTGTAGGAAGAGACGAGAGTTACTTCACTATTACTCAGCTCTTCCAACAAACATCTGAGGTTATCTGCAGCGGCTTTGTTCAAGTAGCCTAAATGTATGGGTTATGTTCCAAAACTAAAAAAAGAGGAGAACGAATAATCTCCTTTGCCTTTTACCCAGCCAATTTGAATAATACGTAAAGTATTCGGGTAAAACTAGTTTTATCAAATTTCGCGGTTTGCCCGTAACATATCTTCTTCTTCTACTTTTTGTAGATCTTTCGATCTGTTTAATTCTGAAGCTGCCTCTGGTTAATTTCTTGGGAGGTAGATTGCCAACTATCCCTCCATCTTTTAGGTGGTCTTCCGGGGGGTCTTGAACCAGGCGGATTGTTTTCTAGGGCAATTTTTGGGAGTCTATTCTCATCCATTCGTCTTACATGGTTGTACCACATCCTCTTGCGCTGTCTTCCCCATCTTACAATATCTTGAATTTTGCACTGCTCTCTAATGTTTGTATTTCTCACTCTGTCCCTTCTTGTTTTCCCCATTATTGTTCTTAGGGTTTTCATTTCGGCAACCCTTAGCATCTGTTTCGTTTTGTTGGTATCTTCGCGCACTTCTATGCCATATGTCATGATCGGTCGTATGCAAGTCTTATAGATTCTAATTTTACTATCTGTGCGCATATACGGATTAGACCAGACTATCTCCCGCAGACATCCTGACAGTGCAGATGCTTTGTTGATCTGACTCCTCAGGTCCTTTACTGGGTCATGGGTGCTTGATATATCTATGCCCAGATATCTGAATTGCATCACCTGTTCTATGGGGTTGTCCTCAACCACTAACTTACATCTGAGCGGATCTTTTGCTATTGTCATACATTTAGTTTTGTTGGTAGAGATGTTCATATTTAATAGTCGGCTTGTTTGAAAGAACTGAAAGAGCTGCCTTTGGAGATCATCTTCTGATTCGGCAATAATTGCTGCATCGTCTGCGTAGCACACCATACCAATTCTTTTGTTGCCCATTCTATATCCGAGATTAAGAGATGTTACTTTGTTGATAATTTTGCCCATGAGAAGATTAAACAAGAAGGGGCTTAAACTGTCGCCTTGTCTAATTCCTCCCGGTGTTGGAATATTTTCAGTGAATTCGTCTCCTGCTCTAACTTTGGTTACGTTGTTGTTATTTAGGTTATGGAGTATCTTTGTTATACTGGTCGGTGTTTCATTTTCTATTAATATATTTAGAATGTCTCCCAGGCGAACTCTGTCAAATGCCTTCGTCAAATCAATGAAGCAAATATACGCTGGCATGCCGAACTCTATAGCTTTTTCTTTTATTTGTTTTATTACAAATACTGCGTCTGTTATAGACCGCCCTTTTGTAAAACCTTGTTGTTCTTCAGCATTAGTGATTTGCTTTTCCAATTTGTCCTTGAGAATACCCGTGAAAAGTTTCATTGTTGTATTTAAGAGGGTTATTCCTCTATAGTTTTGTGGGCAGGTTTTTTGTCCTTTTTTAAATATGGGGATTGTGATACTATTATGCCATTCCTCTGGTGTTTCTGTTTTGTTTAATATTTTGTTAAATAGTTGTGCCAGTTTACTTGCAAGTTCCGGGCCTCCATATTTTAAAAGTTCATTGGGTATACCATCCGTTCCCGGTGATTTTCTGTTTTTTAGCTTTTTGATCTTTGCTTCTACTTCTTCGTCATTGATTGTGGCACTCACATCTGTTTCGCCTTCGTTTATATTCAGCGTTTCTTCAGCATCATATAGCTCTTTAAAATGTTGTTGCCATGTTTCTATAGGTACTCCTTTGGTCTGCACGAACTCGTTAACTGGTTTTTTCCTGTTGCGGAGCATTTTCCATACTTTCTTTTGGGCACCATATAGGTCGTAGTCCATGTCGCAAGTGAATTTGGCCCAATGTTCTCTTTTGATTGATTTTATTCTGGCGTTTACTTCGTTTCTTATTTGGACATATTCTGCATGAGCTTCTTCCGATTGCGTGCTTTTATATCTCAGGTAGCATTTGCGTTTTAATTCAGAGAGTTCTTTTACCTCTTGGCAAAACCACGGTTTGGTGTGGTTTGTCGCTCTCGTGTTAATTTTCCGCTTACCAATCGCTTCTTCTGCTGCTTCGTTGATGCATTTCTTAATTTTTTGCCAAGTATCTTCTACTCCCCATTCGGGTTTTAAGTCGATCTCTTTTAGTTTGTTGGTAATCCTGTTCTCATAGAGCAGTTTTGTACTCTCTGTTGCTAGCGACTCTATATTATGTTTTTCGATGAACATTGGAGGTTTTCTGTTTCGTTGCGGACGTTCTAGTAGCATCTTGCATAAAACAAGGTTATGATCAGTCCCCAGGTTAGCAGATGTTAGTGCTCTGACATCAAGTACTTGTGACGGAGTTATCGCTCGATTTGTGATTATAAAATCTATCATTGATCGCTGGCCTCGATTATTGTTAAAAGTGTATTTATGTTGGTCTTTATGAGGAAAGTATGTATTGTTGATTCTCATTTCATTTCTAGCGCAAAAGTCTATTAGTGCTTCGCCGTTTTCATTAATTATTTCTTCGTTGTACTTTTGTTTTATACCTGGTATGACAACGTTTCCGATCCGTGCATTAAGATCCCCGAGTACGATAATTTTGTCTTTCGTATTTATGTTATCTACGACGTTTTGTAGTTGCTGATAGAAATTTTCAGTTTCTGCTGTGGGCTTAGATATGTCTGGGGCATACGTGCTTATCAGGTGTGTTGTGATGTTACGCATTTTTATAGAGATTTTTAATAATCTATCGTTGATGTATTCGATATCTTCGATGTTTTGCGTGTATTTATCGTGCAGCAAAATTCCAACTCCTGAATGCGCTCTTTCTTGTTTAGCTTTCCCGCTGTATATGAGTATAAATTCTCCGTATTTTGATGTTCCTTGGCCTTTTTTCTTTGTTTCGGAGATTCCGCAGATGTCAATATTGTGTTTCTTCATTTCTATTATGATCTCCTGGTCTCTTCCGTTCCACGACGTAATGTTCCAGCACGCGATTCGTGTGATGGGGTCTTTAGGTTTTCGTTTACCAATTCGTTTTTCCATTGTCATAGCGTGTGTCGTCATCTGATATTTCCGTCCGGTATCCGAGGCTGAATCTTCAGTTCTGTGAGCCAATATGGGTTTCTTTACCCCAGGTAGGTGGCTAGCCTTGCCATGGGGACCCTCCTCCTTTATCCGGGCTTGGGACCGGCAGTGTCATCCGATGAGCTACTCAATCCACCCATCAGACAACCCAGGCAGAGTTAATCAGACAACATATATATTTATTATATATTTCAACATTTCTTAAGCAATTAAAACATTGTATTAGATTACCGTATTAGTAATAAACAAAATCATTTAAAAGGTTTTCATTAAAATAGTACGAGTATTCTAAAAGAACTGAGTTTTATCTAGGCGTTAATAGAAGAACGCCAAATTTATATCCTTAAAGAAAATGGCATTGGATTAAAAAAAGAAAAACTTAATATTACCTTTAATAGTTTATCATTTTTCAATGACTGCTCTCGGAAATGATGCAGTTTTAATACGTCTTCGCCACATTTTGTACAAATTTTCTGTGATATGACGTCATCTTTATTGATCTGCAACAAAAATAAATAGTTTAATGAATGTTATGTCAATAAATCGCGTTGTTAGCTTTATATTTTATGTAAGAAAACATGTTATGAATGAAAGTGATTATGATTGTAATGACTACAAAAGTAAATAAACATAAAAATCAAAATTAATACTAGTATTTCCTCCTCTGCGTTGTATACACTTTCCACGCGATCTCTTACGGACCTTATTAAGTTTCCTGACTGATTCCTGAGGAATCGCTTCCTAAATCCTACTCTTCATCTAATGTAGTTTTTAGCTCCGCCACTGTCCCGCACTGGATTACTGCTCCGAACCCTGCGTTTGAGCTCATACTATAGGTGCTCGATGGGATTCATATCTGGAATCAATGAAGGCCAGTCCTTTCTTGTTATATTGGTGTCGATCGGGTAATCTTTTATAATCGGCGCTGTGTGACATCGAGTGTTATGCATATAGCATGAAGCCGTTGTCTATGTACCCGGCGCGGCGTAAGAAACAACAAAGACTTAGAGAATATTCGTAATGTTACGATCCGCTGCCAAAACCTCCGTGACCACCACCGAGCACCGAGCACGAACACGAGCTCTGTTTTTCGTTCTAAAGATATACCACCCAAAAAACATGCAGGAACCATCTGCTTCCTAAAATCCTTTTACCCTATGAAGGCCGATATGTAATTAAGATATATGATCAGTGGGCCTCAAACAGTGGCCAGCAGTATTTAATTGTGATCGCTTGAAAAGTAAAAATATTTAATTTCTTGTATATTAAGTTCAGTAATAATATTGGATTTTACTGTATCAAATGCAAATAAAATGAATATAATATGTATATACAGGGCCGTTAAAAGAAGTGGAACGGAATATTTCGAATAATCGAAATTATTTGTAGACATCAAATGTTCATCAAGGTCCTCTATAAGTCTCTAGAAGTCTCTATTTTGCTTAGAGTGAAAATTATACGAATGGTTTTGCATGCAGTTAAATTGGAAAATACATGCCAAGTTGCTGGCATATCCGAATTTGAATAAAATACATCCAAGACTTTACTTTCTGCAGACACTGTATTAAATATAACCTTGAAACAAATTGGCACTAAATCAGTTCAGAGTTTTCAGGAAAACAAAATGTTTAAACACGTGTAGTCCAGTAATTAATACCAAAGCTATTGAAAGTATGCAGTCCAGTATTTAGACCGAAGGTACTTTATCGTTTAACTTAAACACACCACAAAGTCCGAATTGAATTCCCGAAACACTTTTTGTTTATTTTTTTTTAGCAAACGATTTGTTCTATTCACTGTCTGATATTTTACTGGTAGAGTCGTCACTATCTGAATTGTCTATCCGAATAATTAGAGGCCGGACCTCATCTATAACTTGCTCGGTTTGAAAAGACTGAACGATCATGTCTTCCGTATGTCTAATACAATTTTGTCATTGTTCTGCCTTTATCTTTTCTAGCGATTCTTTCCATATACCGAGAACACTAGCGTCATCTTCTGTTTTGGATGCATGTTTATCATAACATTTTTTGGCTATACCCTAAACTAACTCAACTTCATTATAGTGGCAATGGTAAGGCGGAAGTCGAAGAACTTCATGGTCATATTTAAGAGCCATTTGATATGTAACAAATTTTTTTTTAATTTTGTGCTCTCCACACCTTTGAAGTAAATCGACTTTTAAAAAATGTCGCTGTGATAAGTTTCTTTTCTGTCAACCACAACTTTATTTCTTCTTTTGTCCAGCTGCTTGAAGGAAATCTCTCTTCTGCTCTTGTGTGGTAGGATGCATTATCCAAGATTATTATGGATGCTCGCTCCAATTTTTCTAGCAAATTATTTATTTCATCCTCACTCATTAATTCTTCGGAATGTCCTCTCTGAGATACCTCAAGAATCGTATTTGCGTTTCTGAACTGCCATAACAGATGTGAATAGACCCATATTATATTTTTCCAAATTGAAATAGCTTTTGACTTGATAGAACTAAACGCCGTTCGTCTGGAGATAACACTACGTTTCGACTGTATTTTATTTTCTTACTAGGTACTTATATACAACGACTACACCCTAAAAACGACGAGGGGTTGTACAACAGACGAAATAATCGAACACAAATTAGTTAACAGCCATTGCTAAACAAGCATAAACACTGTATTGATTGTGATTGCAAAAACCGTTCGCGTGTTTTAAATAAGGTTTTTGCTGATTATGTATTTTGTTAAATTATTAAAACACAAAAATACAACCCACGACCATCAATTAATTTTTAACCATAAACAGAAGAGAAATATGATGACGTTTGAATTTGATCGATTTTAAACAGCATTAATCATTTTTCAATGATTGTGTGGATTTATGAAATACATTACTAAACAAATTTTTTAAGTGTGTATAAAATCTTAACTGTCTTTTTCCTAATATTACAATTATTATGACACATGGTACTTACTCCTTATTTTTCAAATATGTTCTTGTAAATGCATAACTTTGATTATTGGGTAAACCTACATTATACAGTACGTCAGAAGAAATTTAAAAAAATTAACATATAGCAATAAAGTTATAAACCAATAAACAATAACTTATTGAGCAGTGCTGATTGAAACAACAGAAGCAGTAAAATGTTATTCATAAAGGTAGTGTAAAATATATCGCCGCTTATCTGGTCCGCTAGTAATAAAGTTACCAGCATTTAATTGCAAAGCGGTCTTCTTAGGTGAAAAATCATTTACCACGTTGGGCGCCATTTTAGAGTATCGGGCTAAGGTGATCTGTTTATGAATAATAGAGGCTCAATTTTCAATATAGGCTCGAAGGCTTTTGTGCTCAGTACACAGGCAGATTATGGGCAGTCATTTGGCTTACACATGAGACCGACTTTGTAAAGTCGGTCTCATATGTAATATTGTAAAGTAAAAATACAAAGTCCAAAATAGGCGAAGAGAAAGCAAAAATCTTTAGAATGTTGCAGACAAATAGACCGACGACAAGTTAGTGTACACCTACATTGGAACCGTATTTCTCACGATCCGATATCTAGCGACGTCGGCCAACGTTGGATTAAAAACAAATTCAAGGTATTAAATCAGAGGGCCTATACTGCTTCGTCATGGAAGAAATACCACTCAAGAGTAGAAGAGAGATTTCCTTCAAGCAGCTGAACAAAAGAAGAAATAAAGTTGTGGTTGATAGAAAAGAAAATTTATCACAAACATATTTTTAAAAGTCGATTTACTTCAAAGGTGTGGATAGCACAAAATTCAAAAGAGTTCTGTTACTGATGAAATAACTGTTAAATATGGCCATGAAGTTCTTCGACTTCCGTCCTACCATTGCCACTATAATGCAATTGAGTTAGTTTGGGTTAGTTTAGTTTGTTAGTATAACCAAAAATTTTTATGATAAACATGCACACAAAGCAACAGATGCTAGCGTAGAACAGTAGAACAAATAAAGTCAGACTAATGGCAAAATTGTATTACACATACGGAAGACAATTCAGATAGTGACGACTTTGATAGTGAAATATCAGACAGTGAATAGGACAAATCGTTTGCTAAAAAGAAGTAACAATGAAGTGTTTCGGGAATTCAAATTCTGACTTTGTGGTGTGTTTTAGTTAAACGATAAAGTAGTTTCGGTCTAATTACTGGACTGCATATTCTCAATAGCTTTGGTATTAATTACTGAGCTACAAGTGTTTAAACCTTTTGTTTTGATGAAAACTCTGAAGTGATTTAGTGCCAATTTGTTTCAAGGATATATTTAATATAGTGTCTGCAGAAAGTAAAGTATTGGATGTATTTTATTCAAATTTGGACATACTAGCAACTTGGCAAGTATTCCAAGTACTGTATGCAAAATCATTCGTATAATTTTGACTCTACGCAAAATAGAGACTTACAGAGACCTTGATAAACATTTGATGTCGACAAATAATTTCGAGTATTTGAAATACTCCGTCCCACTTCTGTTAACACGCCCTGTATATACACATTATATTCATTTTATTTTCCTTTGATACAGTAAAATCTCATATTATTACGGAACATAAAATACAGGAAAATAAATATTTTTACTTTTCAAGCGAACGGAATTAAATATTAACGCACCATTGATCATATCTTAATAGCATATCAGTCGTTATAGGGCAAAAGGACTTTAGACAATATTTCTCACTCACAACACTTAAAAAAAGTTTATTTTTTAAGTTATGCGATTACAAAATATGTAATACAAACGTTAACAGCTACTGTTAAATTCTAACTTATAATGAATACATGTTTTTTAATGAGTATTTTTGTATTGTTTATACATAATAACTTAGCTAAATAGAATTGTTTGTCCTCGTGTGGGTGGTCTCGTCTAGTCGGTTTTATTGTCTGCGTCTTCTTTATTTGGCTACACTTCTGTATCTTTGTTTGATATTGATAATATTTATACTTGAAATTCAATTAGAAAGACAGTTCAACATTAAATAATAAACTCGATATTTAAAACTGAATTGGTAAAATAAATAACTTATTTCATTGACATTAAAGACGTTAGGCAGAAGAAAAATGTATCCATCTCGAAGCAGATGTGTGGAAGAATGGTTTTTATTGCGATATTCATGTTATTAATACCTACTAATATTGCATTATTATGTATTATGTTATTATCTAGTCGGTTTATTATATGTGAATATAGTAAATTATTTGATCTGTAAATAATTTTTAAGTACAATTGTTTATAAATCTTAAAAACAATATTAAAGTACATTTACTTTTTGTGCAGGTACTATTTATGTGATTTTTCAGTTCAAGTACATTTTCAGGAAAAAGAAAAAGACTGTTACATTGGTAATGAAGATGGGTTTGTTCCAGAAGGGCTGTGGGTGTTTAAAATAAGAAAAAATGTAGAGGCAACCATGAAGGGATGGACGGGAAATCTTTCGAAAATTGGTTCAAAAATATACTGCCCCGATTAGAAGACAACTCCATCATCGTATTGGACAACGCGTCTTATCATTCCAGAAAATTGGAAAAAATTCCAGACTCCATGTTAAAAGTGCAATCGTTAAGGAACGTAAGGGACAATATATGACATCGCAAACAGTCAAAACAAAATAGTGTTAAGGCAGCCCCCATGACCTAAGTAAAAAATTATGTAGCAGCCAAAAACACTACTTTTAAAATTTGCAGATATGAAAAATATTTTTTATGATGCAATAAATAATATTAGTCCAACTATGTGGCAGAAATGCGGGTAACACGTTCAACAAAAAGTCGAGTCCAAGATGTGGACGTTGGACAATATAATAGAGAACCATATCGAATCCATAATAATAAATCCAGACGAAGACAGCAGCACATGTAGGTCCTCAGACTCTGAGTAATGTAAATGGTATGTTTTTATCCTTTGATAAACCTATGAAAATGTTACTTTATTCAAAATGTTCACTTTGTTATGTATCTCTCACTTTTATTTTAACTCAGTTTTTAAATTTTGCTCACAATGATTAAATTTCAAGAAATTCCTACACTAATAGTTTCAAAAGTAAATATTTAAAAAAAATCATATGATCAGTGGCGGCTCGTGGCTTGAGAGATGAGGTCGGCAAGGTATTTTTTGTCTCCTCAGATAGGTGTAATAAAGACTTCAATCATCATAAAAGGTTTTTTTTCTTTAAATTTAAAACCTAAACCTGTTTATACATTAATTCTAGTTTACGTTGTTTGGAAGTAGCAAAATGGGTTATAACGTCATCGTAAAATTTATTAGAGTTTTGGAGAGACTTTAAAAGTTTTTTTTCTATTGACATTTGAGACAAGCTTGACATTCGCTCTTGTTTCATGGTGTTTCGACAAAACGTTTTGATTCTTTTGAGACAAGAGAAATCTCGTTCACTTGAGACAGACGTTGGTGGTAATGAGAGAATTAATGACAATAATTTATTAATTTCGATAACAGTTTGTTGTAATGAATTGCAGTATATAAAATCATACATATTGTAACTTATCCCACCTTCCGAAAATATTTGGATTAGCATTAAAACTTTTAATTCATTTTTTAATTTTATTTTGTTAAAGAATGATGGATAATTTTTAATTAACCTGTCTAATATATATCTTAGAAATTCATTGGCGTAACTTTTAAATTTTGAATCGTCAAAGAGGTCAAAAAATTGCAAAACTTCAAAATTCGAAAAACGAGTATCTATTTGCATAATAATAGTTTCCAAAATTTCAAAATATACTCGTTTTTCGAGATCTGTTTCTGTGTCATGCCTTTGTCTTTTTGGGGGGGTTTGGAAATATCAAGCGAGTCCAAAACGTCACTGCCTACTGGAAATTACTATCATTACGAAAATCTCTGAGATTTTGCACTAGTTTTGTTATTCTATTTTTGGAATCAATACTGTCAGTTAACCGATTTTGAACAACATTGAATATTAAATCGGTTTGGGTAAACACTTTCCTAAAAATATTTAAAAGTATGTTAACACGTACAGTGCCACCGTGGGATTGTATTTTTGCGTAACCCTGGGGCCAACTTTTTTTATTTGAAATTCTGAATATGTATGAGCTATTATACAGATTCATTGTCAATTTTTTGCTAAATTTGAAATTTTTTGCCAGATTTTGCCATTTTTATGTGACGGTCTACGTTGATCCCCCATGGCCCGAAAGCATGTGTTTGGCGTTATGGCCAGTGGGGGAGTGCACGCGTCCGTCGCTATTTTGTACTATAATTTCTACTTCTGTTCAATTCGGAAATCTGCTGTTTAAATTTGTTATCATCACAAAAAATTTGATAGTATTTTTAATACGTTTGTATTCAAATTTATTTGATACTTCCCTGTATTGTTTAAAAATTAAATGCAAAGAATGAGAAATTCCGGAAACTAACCATAATCATAATCATTCGGCATCGGCACGTATTGGTAACCATAAATCATTCACCCACTTTAAAAATTTTATGTATATATGGTAAATATTATGACCTAAATTAAATTCTGATCTGATGTGAGCCGCTTTTGGTCCCATAAAATTTGAATTATGGATGTTTGGAATAATATCTTATTATTTAACTTTTAAGTTCTAAGGATTGAGGGATTGCCATATCAGTATAACCATTGTATATGTCCTCATTGTATATATAAGTTGAATATTGGATGTTAAATTTTACGTGTAATATTTCATAATAACTTTGTATAATTTAATAATAACTTAGGTAATAATTGTGTGTAATAATAAATAATTGAATAATACATTTCTTAAATCTTGTACTATATTTTTTTCCAATGTACTATAATAATCTCCCAGCTCGTGCTATAATAGCTTTCAATGGAGTTGGCAACATTGGTCGGCCGGCACTACTCGTCAGCCTTTCAGTTTGCTTGCACTTTGCAGTCAGTTAGTGTTGTTGATGTTGTGTTCAACTTAGAAATGGCGGATAGCTACGAAAAAGAACAAAATAAACTGAAAAAATTGTGGGAGGAGGTGCTTTCGGCTAGTGACGAAGACTTTTCTTCTGATGTGAGTGAATATGCGCCTTCAGACTCTGACATGTCCAGTTCAGAAGAGGATCCAGAGACACCTAGAAAAAAAAATCAAGATTGTCCAATCTCCGGAGAAAACATTTGACTACACGTCCAAAGAAAATTTGCCAAGTACCTCTGCAAAAAGAGTGGTGTTTTCGACAGATCCACAGACATCTAAAAATTCAGTTCAGGTAACAGAAGCAGGCAATAATATTGACAATGTTATAGAGCATGTTATTCAACAGAATATTAATTACAATGATGAGACCCTGACAGATGAACTCACTGTTGAGCCTGCTGAAGTATTTTCATGGTCTGAAGTATCCGGTACGCACATGAAGAATTTTCAATTCACAGTGGGTAATCCTGGAATTCACGAGAACCTTTATGATTTTTATGAAAAAACTCCATACGATTTTTATAAATTAGTGGTTACCGATGAAATATTTGAGTTATTTGTTCGAGAGACAAATAGATATGCTGCACAAATAAAGGAGCAAACTACAAGACCAAGAGCACGTATTCAACGCTGGAATGACACGGATTGTTCGGAAATGGAAAAGTTTGTGGGGTGTATTTTGTGGATGGGCCTTGTTCAGTTGCCATCAATTTCATCCTATTGGTCTACAAATAAGTTATATCATAACTTCATAAAAACAGTAATGCCTAGGAATCGTTTTCAGTTGTTGCTAAAAAATTGGCATTTTGCAGATAATAATAATTTTCCTGATGGTGACAGACTATATAAAATAACACCCCTTTTAACGAAGCTGTTAGAGAATTTTCAATCTCCAATTGTTCCAGGAGAATTTATCTGTATTGATGAAACGCTCGTGCCTTTTAAAGGCAAACTTAAATTTAAACAGTACATCAGCAACAAAAGACACAAATTTGGAATCAAGCTCTTTAAGCTCTGTCTTGAAAACGGATATCTTTATGATGCTTCTATCTACTGTGGACAGGAAAGAGAACCAAATCAGGAGCAGTCGGTACCATCTAATGTTGTTTTGAAACTAACAGAAAATTTACTAAACCAAGGTCGCACTATCGTCGTGGACAACTATTACACCTCTGTTGAATTAGCATCGAAACTTCTGGAAAAAAATACATATATTTTGGGTACTCTACGAAGCAACAGAAAGAACAACTCAAAAAATGTTGTTCAGAAAAAACTAAGACGCGGCGAACATATTGCCGAGGAAAGCAACACAGGAATATTTATAGAGAAATGGAAAGACAAAAGAGACGTCCTTATGTTGACAACTAAATATGTTCCTGAAATGGTCACTCAGGCGAGAAGGTCTGGCGAAAAAACCAAGCCAAGAAGTATCATAGAGTATAACAAACACAAAGCCTATATCGACATATCCGACCAAATGAAAGCTTACAATTCTTCTTTGCGCCGTGGAGTAAAATGGTATAGAAAACTGGCTATCGAATTTATAGCTGGTTCCTGTATTGTAAACGCTTATGTGCTCCATCAACTCATAACTAATCACAAAATGTCTATTACAAAATTCCGAGAAGAAGTAATCAAAGGTCTTCTAAAATCTGCAGATTTACCAAATTTCGAGGACAACCAGAAACTAAGTCACAATCTTGACGATAGTCAGAAGAAGAGGTCTTGTAGTGGATGCTATGCCAAAATTTCAGAGGAATCAGGGCGTCAAGTTGCCAAAAATAAGACCCCCAAAACCAAGTTTAGATGCAACGTATGTCAAAAACACTTTTGCTTGCAATGTTTTTTTGATTTACATATTTCTGAATTAAAATAAATATTTTGTTGCTAAAATTTTGATCAGATTTATTTTTCCCTCATAATTTTTTTTTTTATACTTACACAATGGCCAACTGATCTCCCATTTTGCTTAACATATCTACAAAAGATTTCCATATAGTTTACATTGAAATTTCGCATCAGTGTTATGCGATGGGGCCCTAAGTGATTTCTGGTCCGTCGGTTTACATTGATCCCCCACGGCCAGAAGAGATTAAAATGTTTAAGCAGAATGGGGGATCACGTTGATCCCCCATGGCACTTTAGGTGTTAAAAGAGTAATCATTTAATAAAGTTTTCAAACCGATTGCTTCACGGATCGAGATATCAACTTTCAAAATCGTCGCATTCAATAATAAAATCAAAAACTTTCAAAAGCTGTTCACGAAAATCTGCTACAGTGAAAACTAACCGAGATTTAAAATTACATCACGTCTGACAAACTGTTAGAATTGTTTTCGAAACAAACTGATCTAGAACATTAGTCTGTTTAGGCGAACTTGAGAAAAATTAAGCAAATCCGCTTAAACTGCCAAAAAGACATTTTTTAATTTTTTTACATGTATCCTGCAAAACTAAATTCATTCTATGCGCATGACAGTGAATAAATAAAGCTTGCGGTGCAATAGTTTTAACTTTTGCCTGGAGACCATTCAATTCACCAGACATCACGGCAGCGCCGTCATAATTTTGCCCTATCAATTTATTTTTGATATTAAAAAATTTTTATCTGTCCTTTAAAACATTAAAAATTTATTCTGCCTTATGGTTTTTATTCACCTCTGTAAAATCTAAAAATCTCTCATAAATATTACCAAGTAACGCGTATCGAACAACAATTGATAATTGGGAATGGCATGATATGTCGGTAGTTTCATCTACTTCTAGTGAAAAGCAAATGGTTTCATAAATCTCAGATTCAATAACGTTACATAAAATATAACTAATTGATTCCATTAATTCATTCTGATTGTTTTAGATACACCGCTAAATGTCTTCAAATCAGAAAGTAAATTAGAAAATTCCAAATCATATTTCTTAAACATCTTCATTACTTCTCTATAATTGCCTTGATTTAACGAATGCTCCAATTCATCGTATCCCCTAAATATGAATTCCTGACAACTTAAAAAAATTACAATATCAATTTAACAACGTAAAACTGCGTGATTATTTTTTACAGTTTCGCTTTAATAGCATTTTCACTTTGGGCATTATCTAATGAAACATAAATATATTGTTTTTCAAATAAATCTAATTTAATCTGGTTGTATGTATGATCTTTTGAAATATCATGTTTATGTAAAGCCCCAAATAATTCCTTTAAATTATCGTAACCAGATTCACACCACGGATTTTGATGCACCTATTTGTCGAAAATAAAATGCAAGACCAACAGAAAAGTTTGTTTTTTATTTCACTCCCGGTAAGCCATGAGTACTTGCTATACCAATTATCTGAAAATGATCTATTACTTCCCTTACCCCTCTGTACCAATATTTATAAGCCGGGTCATTTTGTAACGATAATATTTTGCCTACCACAGGGGCATTAATATAAGGTAGAAAATTGGGGGAAGAAACTGTTGGGGGTGGAGATAGGGCAAGCAAAATAATCGCTACTGATGCGAACGGACACTCAGGGTTTCGTAGGAGAGCTGGGGTCGTGGATAAGTAACAGATAAGGGCATTGGAATGGGGCAACTACAAAAAAATGAAATAAAGGGCTCTTGGAATAAACAAAATAAAAATAAACAAGAAACACCTCAAGGAATTTAATATAGGGCGCCACTTGAGGTGCCTAATTATGCCTATTACAACCACTAGTTGTTGTAACTAGGGAAATAATTAGAAAACAAAATCAAAACATATCTTTTTCAAATAAACTCAAAAAGGGTTAGCTTAAAAAAAAAATAAATAAAAAGTTAAGAAAATAAAATTTAACCTTTATTTATGTATACCACAAACAGTTATAAGGAGGAATACAAAAATATTCAACAGTCACAAAATACACAAATATCAAAACTTATGGTTATGTATTAATGTCGAGAAAGGATAATACTAACTGTCATATATCGAAATGAAATATTAAACCTTTTTGAAACATTAATTTTAATTATAGCAGTCAACTTTATTTAAAAGAAAACTAATAGGACAATTAGCTAATCCATAAAATTTATAATTTCATTTATTTACAATTTTTTAGTTTGTCATCAAAGCAAATTTTTTTATTATTGAAAAATTATTTATTTTTACTTTGAAAAGTAATTTTTAATTTTAAAAGTACCTGGTATCACTGACTGATGTATTTCCTTTAAGAAAATTTTGGAATCGGAATTGAACCAAAACACTGCAAAATATACAACTGTGTCCCACTTAAGCTGCAATTCAGTCTGAAGTGACTTATGAACACAAATAGACAATTCTTTGGAAGTTGGCCACTGGAATCGGCTTCGGATCATCCTGAATGACAAAAAACTGCAATCTTCAAAACTCGCCCACTCAATTTCCTCCCAAAATCATGTGAACTTCTTAAACGGCTGGAAACGTCGTTTTACAAATCTCTCAGATAAAACACAGCACGAACAAATCGGTGGTTAACTCAACAAAAAAAACTGCCAGATCGCATTTTGAGTAAAAATTCACTTTTCAAATTGAAAAAAAAATCCGGCTTGGAAGACTACACCCGCAAGCTATTCCGAATCTCAATTCCAAAACTTGACTGTTTTCTTTGTCTCGGTTTACTCCACACTGCTACTATTTACACATTTTTCCATAACAAAAATGCAATAACGAATTAAAAGAAAATCCGGACTAAACAATGAAACCGACTGACTTTGGCAGCGATTCCACCGAGAGTGACGAAATTAAAAATTTGTTCGCTTAACTTGAGAATCAACGAACTGCTGAAATAGCAAAACTAACGAACGACGTAGATATCCTTTGAAACGCATTTACATGAAAAGAAATCGCCGCAGTAAAATAAACAACAATTAAATGGATTTATTACTCTACGACGTTAGAATGATTGAAAACACTTTTCGAAAGATACGAACTAAAAAACAGAAAACATTCTTCGTTTTATTAAGACGATTTCATATACGAGGCGACTTTAAATATACTTCAAAGAATCAATCAAATTTAAAATGCTACAATACCCCCACGTAAGAGCGAAAACTGGACTAACAGGAAAAGTTTTCGTTTAGGGCGAACAACAATCAGGTTGGAACAACAGTAGCATTTTCTAACTACTGCAACAACACATAATGACTTCAATAACTCAAACAGAACAAAAAACAACAAACAAAAATCATAACCAAAACTACACATCATAACTGTTTATGGTTCTAACATAATAACATACAAAATAAAACTGGATGCTCGATTTGACGAATCGGCACCAGATACAGTTCGTTGGCTCTTGAGCACAACGACACAATGGCAGATTTCTACTAAAATGGCTCTTGCCTAACCAAAAACGTGGAACAGACCAGTGTTGAAGTTTCTGGAAGCGAAAAGAAAGGTGTTTCCAGCTCAACAAAGGCGGGTGGCCAACAACACAGCTTGGACAAGCTTCGCTATGGTTATCCACATAATAGATAACCAAAACAAATATCAAACAATAACAAACTTGACTATAACAGTCAAGCTATGAATTTTCAACCACTAGTTGAAAATCAAACACAAACAGAAGAAAACAGGATGGCCAATAGTTCCATAGAAATATCCTCTGGGATCGACACAGCGAAAAATTTCCAAGTCAGGAAACTCCCAAAAGGACAAAAGAAGAAAATAAATCCAAAATGCTAATACACAATCTTGGAAAAGAAGAAAGAACAGGGGCACATGGCATACAAGCCATAATCAATACACAATCAGTTCAGTCTCAAACTAAATACTTCCTGAAGAAACAAAAAAAAAATCGTAACAGTCTTCCAAAGAAAACAAAAAAGTCACGACAACACTTCATAAGAAACAAAAACCTCATTACAAATCTCCAAGGGAACAGAATAATCACTATAATCTTCCAAAGGAACAAAAAAATCATTACAGTCCGTCTTCAACAATAAAACTTCCAACTGGGTACACAAATCTCAAAAGCAGGGCAAGAAGGGTAAAGAAGAAGAAGAGTATATATATACACAAGGCAAAAACTAATGACTTATCTTCCTTAAAAGCTCAACAGGTCACCTGGCGGACGAATCCAAAACTCATCGACCTAGCCGTTCCTCTTATGACAACTAATAAGGTCAAAGACACCGTTTGGGAAGGGAATAAAGGGGCAACATCAAGAAATAAACTTCATCACTTCACGGATAATAATCGAATACAACATCGTCATACAAATCAGAAAGAAAACGTTCACTATTCTTCAACAAAACTCGAACAGGGTCACAACATAAAACTGGGGAATTCTAAGTGGGTCATTCAACGGTAGTACTAAAAATACTTCAGATGTTTCACTAACATGGTCTCACAATCGACATAAACAAAATTTTCACAATAAGCGGCCAGGTACCTTCACCTCAGCAATCAAAACGTCACAATGGACAATGCAAGTATTTGTACCTCCGCTTTTACCAAATCATCAACACTACATCACAAATACTACAACAAGAAGGAATGCTATTGAGACTAGGTCAATAGTCTTACTTCAACACTTAGAAAGGCTTATCCTTTCTAATATATCACGGAAAGGGGATGCTGCTACGCAGTCTTACACAACAACAGAAATATCCAAGGATACACAAATCCAGGTCACATGCCTGTACGTCCTACATGATACTTCAGAAACACAATACTCAAATCACAAACTAATACATTTTAGACCACCAACACATAGCTCTACTACAACATCTGACCACACAAAGAAACAAAACTAAAAGACAGAAAAAAACATCAGAATACTTTCGCTATGTATTCTCAACAAATCGGCCTTAGCCAGGAATACACGAAGTTGTATCATCACTTCCTTCTACGTGTACACAAAAAAGAACTAGGGAAAAACACAAGACTAACAGACAAAAAGAAAAATAACAATACTCCGCTTTGTCACTAACAAATCGGCCTTAGCCAAGGACAAACGGAATCGCATTATTACTTCCTCCTACTTATAACACAGAATAGGAACAAAGAAAACACGGGGAAACACGGAAATAACAAACATAAGGCAAATAACAATACTTCGCTTTGTCACTAACAAATCGGCCTTAGCCATGGACAAACGAAATCGTATTATTACTTCCTCCTACTTATAACACAGAATAGGAACAAAGAAAACACGGGGAAACACGGAAATAACAAACATAAGGCAAATAACAATACTTCGCTTTGTCACTAACAAATCGGCCTTAGCCATGGACAAGCGAAATCGCATTATTACTTCCTCCTACTTATAAAACAAAAGACAACACGAAAACACATGGACTGATCATGGACTGTAAAATCAGAAGCATTTTCCTTTTCGGGGCTTAAAAAAATTCACACATTGCCTGGACTATTAAACTTTAAAAATACGAAAAAATTTGACCTATATTTTTCGTACAACAGCTGATTTCTGAAACGCAAAGACTCAATAAGAAGACGAAATAGATCATTTATAAACACTTAAAGGAAGGACAGCGTCTACATACGAAATAAATTATTTCGTTAACGTAAACAAAATTATTTTCTCAGACATGGGATGGTACTTAAGACGAATAAGAATAAACAAACTTGATATCGTTCACATTTTAAATACCGGCAAATAAGGAATGACATCATTCCAAATACGTATTTTTTAATTCACAAGGAAACAGACGAAAATTATTTCTACATAATTTTACGAAAACTGGACACAACAGAAAATAGAAATCGTAGCAGTTAACTTGGGGCAGGAATAGACTTGATTTAACGGAACACTGGATAAAAAGCAAATCACAATATAACTGAAAATACAATTCGAAGCAAACTCAGACCAACTTCACATACAGGGCGGGACAAAAATACTGAAACAATGTTTGGGTGAAAGCAAATACACAATGTAAATACTAATAATATTGACAACTTGACTTTTGAGTGAGCTACACAAAATAACACAACATAAAACACCTTGCTCTTGTTCTGAAAACTAAATGAGACTGCTCCTAGGCAAAACTAAACAGCACCTCTGATCACGAGTATAACACTTGTCATCATTCAGATACAAGACAGGAAACACAAAAGGGGACTCAGGGGAACACAATCTCCTATTTAACCCGTGGCATAACACAAACGCCGTCAAAGCTGGTTAATTAGGGAACAACAGGGGAACACAGGGGACTACTCTTCACATTCACAATCTCCTACTGCCCGTGGCATAACACAAACGCCGTCAGAGAGGGCCTAGAGGAAACAATGAAATGGCTAAGGACAAGGGACACAACACAACTATACTCATCAGCTCAAAGAAAAGTCACTCAAACAATAAACACATTTACTCAAAATGACCGGACAAAACAAAATTACAAAAACCGCTTTTTCTGTAAGAAATGTCAAATCAATCAAAAATAAATGGCACAATAACGGTACACTTAATTTGTTACTGTAAATAACTTAAAATTCTTTTCAATATCAAAACATTATTTAAAATTCAATTTAAATATTCAAACTCAAAATATTTGCTTTCATTTACCAATACACAAAAATACATATAGAAAAATTTCTACAGTACACGAAATAAAAGAAACAACATTACATATGTCAAATACAACAAATACATCTGTTGATATACAATAATACATATGTCAATACAAGAACAATACATAAAAAAAACAACAATACATATGTTGATACAAATACATAAACAAACTGTTTGTGGGACACCGGGGCACTACTCGGAAGGCAGGGTTTCATAAAAATGGCAGAAAATTATGGCAGAAAAATTGAAAAAGATATGTTGCTTCTGGAAAAGGGACAAAAATCTAAAAAAACGCCAGCCACGTTGGGGCCATTTTTGTAACGATAAGATACAAAAATGGCGAAAATCTAATACAGGCCACACACGTTGGGCGACATTTTTGTAACGACAGTAAAAATGTCGCAAATCTAAGAAATGCCCCACGTTGGGCGCCATTTTTGTAACGATAATATTTTGCCTACCACAGGGGCATTAATATAAGGTAGAAAATTGGGGGAAGAAACTGTTGGGGTGGAGATAGGGCAAGCAAAATAATCGCTACTGATGCGAACGGACACTCAGGGTTTCGTAGGAGAGCTGGGGTCGTGGATAAGTAACAGATAAGGGCATTGGAATGGGGCAACTACAAAAAAATGAAATAAAGGGCTCTTGGAATAAACAAAATAAAAATAAACAAGAAACACCTCAAGGAATTTAATATAGGGCGCCACTTGAGGTGCCTAATTATGCCTATTACAACCACTAGTGTTGTAACTAGGGAAATAATTAGAAAACAAAATCAAAACATATCTTTTTCAAATAAACTCAAAAAGGGTTAGCTTAAAAAAAAAATAAATAAAAAGTTAAGAAAATAAAATTTAACCTTTATTTATGTATACCACAAACAGTTATAAGGAGGAATACAAAATATTCAACAGTCACAAAATACACAAATATCAAAACTTATGGTTATGTATTAATGTCGAGAAAGGATAATACTAACTGTCATATATCGAAATGAAATATTAAACCTTTTTGAAACATTAATTTTAATTATAGCAGTCAACTTTATTTAAAAGAAAACTAATAGGACAATTAGCTAATCCATAAAATTTATAATTTCATTTATTTACAATTTTTTAGTTTGTCATCAAAGCAAATTTTTTTATTATTGAAAAATTATTTATTTTTACTTTGAAAAGTAATTTTTAATTTTAAAAGTACCTGGTATCACTGACTGATGTATTTCCTTTAAGAAAATTTTGGAATCGGAATTGAACCAAAACACTGCAAAATATACAACTGTGTCCCACTTAAGCTGCAATTCAGTCTGAAGTGACTTATGAACACAAATAGACAATTCTTTGGAAGTTGGCCACTGGAATCGGCTTCGGATCATCCTGAATGACAAAAAACTGCAATCTTCAAAACTCGCCCACTCAATTTCCTCCCAAAATCATGTGAACTTCTTAAACGGCTGGAAACGTCGTTTTACAAATCTCTCAGATAAAACACAGCACGAACAAATCGGTGGTTAACTCAACAAAAAAAACTGCCAGATCGCATTTTGAGTAAAAATTCACTTTTCAAATTGAAAAAAAATCCGGCTTGGAAGACTACACCCGCAAGCTATTCCGAATCTCAATTCCAAAACTTGACTGTTTTCTTTGTCTCGGTTTACTCCACACTGCTACTATTTACACATTTTTCCATAACAAAAATGCAATAACGAATTAAAAGAAAATCCGGACTAAACAATGAAACCGACTGACTTTGGCAGCGATTCCACCGAGAGTGACGAAATTAAAAATTTGTTCGCTTAACTTGAGAATCAACGAACTGCTGAAATAGCAAAACTAACGAACGACGTAGATATCCTTTGAAACGCATTTACATGAAAAGAAATCGCCGCAGTAAAATAAACAACAATTAAATGGATTTATTACTCTACGACGTTAGAATGATTGAAAACACTTTTCGAAAGATACGAACTAAAAAACAGAAAACATTCTTCGTTTTATTAAGACGATTTCATATACGAGGCGACTTTAAATATACTTCAAAGAATCAATCAAATTTAAAATGCTACAATTTTAGGCAAAGGACGCCCCATGTTTTTAATAACAATTTGTTTTTCGTATGGAATAGATGAAAACCCATTTTGCAAAATATAATTTACAATATCAGATTTATCAATACTTACAGTCTCTCCCATGGCTTGCATTTTTTAGGTTAATTTACCTGAATTTGTTTACACATTTATTAAAAAAACTTCTGATATTTCAAAAAACCCTTTAACTATTTACGGCAGTGGTAACGTATCACAGTATTACTTTAGAAAATAAAAATAAATCACAGAAAGAAAAGCTAGTGCACTCAATATCAACTTCACTTCAATACTTATCCATCCTCATCCCGAATAACATTTTATCCCACGCTCACAAGGTACAGTTCACGACCAATCACCAATCCTTAAGAAGCATCGGCAAATTTAAATTTGCCGTACTTGGTAATTAACTTCATATGGAAAGAAATGTATGTTTGGTTGCTCAAGTAATATTCCGTTGATTTTTATATGTAAATATTGTAAATCGTCAATCTTGGGATCGGCTTGCCGAAACCCTAAATCGTGACTATTTAAGAATTCACAGACGGATGCATGTCTCCGATTTCGGATCATTAATTTGAAAAGTGTCTTACACAGGGATCACTTAACGCTCAGATTGGACGAATTCTTTTAAAAACCATGAATAAAATTTAGTTATTTCACAGATATTTTTTTTATTTCACAGAAACAAATGACATCAACTGATTATCTGCCACAATTAATTATTGAAATACTGATTAAATTAAATATTAAAAAAAATCTATAATATATATAAAGGTGTGGGTCGGCACTGCCGACCCTGCCGGCCCTGACCGGCCGCCACTGTGATACACCTCAGTACGATCCTGTTTGACTTTCACGTGCGTTTTTTTACAGTTAGGGATTTGTCAAATGAATGTAGTTTAGCTGTTATAAGGTCTGTTTTAACACAAAATAAAATATTAAAAATATAAATGTATAAACAATATTTTCGAAATGAATAATAATAGGACTTTTGTCACGTTTAATACCGAAAGTAAAAATAACAAATGGATCGAAGTTTTAAAAAAAAAATTTGAACAAAAATCAGTGAAAATATAAACGAGATGCACTCAAAATGCAGTTTTGTTATGCACCGATACAATTTTTTATTTATCACATGGGTCTAAGTCCATCCCTGTAATACTTTCAACGATCATAATTGCCTGGTCTATACGTTTTAGTTTGGTTAGTATAATTCCACCTCCAGTAGTCCAGTACCTTTACGTGAATTTTAAAGCCGCCTTCAAGCAGTTGTCATCAGTATAATACAATTATTATACAAGTACATAGTACAAAACAAAAATCCAACAACCAATTATATTATAAAGTGCAAACACTCCCAACTAAAGTTTATTTCATTAAGCGATGCATGGCATACAAACAAGGATAAATTTAACAGATAATTGTTAAAGATGTTCCAAATGAGTCTACTCGTTCCGATAAGTAAAAGTATCATTATGACACTTTATTAATTTTTTTGTTTTCTTAACTATTACTGTTTATTATTGCATAGTAAATAAATCATTGTTATCACTAACATAGTATCACATACATAGTAAGTGGAAAAATAATCCGATTTATAAAATTAATGAATATTTTATGCATACATGCAAGTAACAGTTCTTCAATAATATTTAAAAACTAACCAAAATGTCCATCTTTATTTCGTTACTGCCGACGTCGGCAGCTCATACAGTTTCGGACACGATTTAAGTAGGTATTTGAATCGATTTGTGAGTAAATTTTTAGTCATCTTGATGGTTAAAGGACACTTAATTATATTTATGCTGTTATTGTTGAATTAGCAAGTATTTGTTGTGCGATTTAAATCTAAGTATACATTATTATTTGACGACCCTGTCTATACGTGATTGTGATTACTGTAACAGTAACCACGTATTTCTATTGGCGAGGAGCCGCAAAGTGGGCGACGCCTGGTGGTAGATTTCAAAAGCATCCACTTCGGGAAAACATTGAAATGGTCGTTATTTTGTATACATATTAGCGACCGGTTTATATTGTAATATACCATGACTTCGACTTCAAAAAACTATTGCAGTGTCCCTCAATGTTCATCCTATTATAATTCACCAAAAAAAAATCCCATACATAAGTTTCCGCTGGACGAGAATATGGGAAAAGTTTGGCAATGCATTTTGTGAATTGGCAAACATATAACCAAAGAATATAACTTTTTAAGTGTTGATTAAAATATTATTTATATTTTAATATATTTATACTTAATTTAATTTATAGTAACACCTGAAACTAAATTAAGAAGACTGAAGAAAAATGCTGTTCCATCAGCTAAATTGCTCCAACAGTCTCATAAAGTTATTAGTAGAAAACGTAAGGCGTAATTTACAAAATATAACATGGCCAGCTCCAAATTTTTCGAAAACCATGTTTTACCGAATATTGAAAAAACTTAATTTTTAATATAAAAGTAGGGGAAGAAACGCTCTTTAACTAGATAGAGACGACATTGTGATGTGGCGAAGAGAATATCTTCAAACGATAAGAGCTTATAGAAAGGAGAAGCGGAAAATATATCATCTGGATGAGACATGGTTGAACGCTGGCCATACAAAGTCTAAAATATGGGTAGACACTACAGTAAAAACATCAAGACAAGTTTTTTTGTATGGATTAAGAACGGGATTAAAAAATCCTTCAGGTAATTTATTACATTCTACATATTTTAAATTACTACAAAACTAAAATACTTTTTCGACGACCCTTTAATATCATGCTAATTATTTAATAGTTTTGAATAGATAATAACATCCATTACCTACTTATCTTGGGTAAAAAAAAATAAATTCTTGGATTTTTCGCCCTGTATAGATGGTTCTTATTATCGGATCTGAACTAAAACAATCAGGTTCTTTGTCGAGCACTTTTGCAAAATTAAAATGTAAATTTCGTATATATATATATATATATATATATATATATATATATATATATATATATATATATATATATATATTGTTATGATATGTAAAATCAAGAAAAATATTGGTTTGCTTAAAATATTTCAAAGTTCCAAAAAATTAAAATAATTCAGATAAGTAGGATAATAACCAACAAACATTTCGAAGAAGGAAAGTCTTTAAATTTTTGGATTATTTGTATTGAACAAAACGTAAGATATGCCTAAATTATTTTCTTTGTTATAATATACTTGAGTGACCCGCATAATTTTAAGTGAAATCCATAGACAATTGAAGCGGTTTTTCCAAATAAATGTTGTGCAGTAATTAGGACAATAGAATAGATTTTAGAAAGATATGTTTTTGTTAGTTCTTAGGAATTGGTAGGAAAAGATTATTTTGTAAAATAGTTTTAGGAAATTTTATAATTGTAGGTAAAAATTTGTGTGTTATCGAAATGAAGAAATGGGAGATGTATGAAGCGTTTTGATTGGATGAGATTGAAAAAGGTGGGATGATTGGTTTAAGAATAAGACTTTAGTTAGTTTTTTAAATACAAAAGATAGTCAGTTGGTTTTCGAAGTGTGTAAGACGAACAGTCATTGTTCTCTGGTGGTTCCCGAGAGGTAGCAAGCAGTAGTGTTGAATGTTAGTGAGTTTTTATGGAGTTAGTGTATCTGACAGAAGCTGAAGCAGCAAAATATTGTAAGTCATATTTTTCTACTTATATTCCAAGAGTCACTGTTCAGGTCAACGAGAGATTCAGTTTAGCGTAAAGAGAAGATATTCCAAGAGTCATTTTTCACTCGGGCCAACGAGAGATTCAGTTTATCGAGAGGAGAAAGGCTATATACTTTGAATGATTCGTGCTTTTGAAGGAGATCATTAAGGACGATATACTTGCAACAATTTGTTGTAAGATTGCTGATTACCTAGGGAGCTGCTAAGAATAGATAATATAGGCTACCAGGAACAAGGATTTGGACCATTCATCATCAGAGAGAGATCGTTTTGTTTTTCTGCAGTTTTTCTTTTATTGATAACACAATTTTTACAATTACTTTAGAAAAGATATAAATTTTTGATTAGGAGATTTAGAATAATAATTGGGATTTTGAGATTTTAACTAATATTGTTTATACCATTAATTTTGAAGGTTCACGTACGTAGAACAAAATTTTAAGAATCATTATATGAGATATTGTTTATTGAAAACATTTGAGTGTGAATTTTATTTCATTATTTTTATTTCAATATATAGTGTTATATCATATGTGTTTTTTATTATTCCGGTATTCTTTGGACCTTACCTTTCACATGTGAAGCATAGATATTGAAGCACGAATTTAACCCTGAGATAAGAGAATTAAAAAGTGTGATAGAGTCATAATCATATCATTTAAATAATTTTAATTAATTAATTATTAATTAGCTAATTAATTGCTTGGCGCACCAAGACTTTAAATATCTCAATAATATATATATATATATATATATATATATATATATATATATATATATATATATATATAATAATATATATAAATTCTGAATAAACAAAAAGATAATCCTAAATGCGGCCCTGTTGGAGGCCTACACGTGGTAATGTTTACATCTCCCTGCATCGCTTAATGAATTTAATTTAACTATAGTCCTGACCAGGGCACGGCATATCGGCAGACGAAATTTGGTTTCAGCTGGCCCTTCCATGCGAAACAGTATACTAAGCAACTTAAAAATATCGACTTGAAAATTTGGTTATTCGTTTTATTGACTTGGCAGTCTTAAATTTAACCCATTTGTGAATATTTTATCCATTCTCTGTTGCTTACTCAAATTTATTAAGAACTGTTCTTTCTCAACACACATTTGTTTAATTCAGTAATTCACAGGATAAGTCTATCAATTATTACTTATCATTTAAGATTTGATAAATGTATAATAGGATGAGTGATGACTTTATAATAAATAAAAATATGGGCGCATTAATGAAATTTAAAAAAAATTTCCTCATTTATTTTGTTTCTTCGAGACTGGTGCAAAACAATAAAAATTTGAGTCTGCTTCAATTGATTTGTTGTATTTTAGATAATCTTATTTTCAAAACTGCTTCAAATGTTATGATATATAGGTAAAAGAAATAAGTAAAAGAAATAATAAATAAGACTTACTCACAATCAGTTTAATTTAACTATCTAGACGACCGGTTTCGCTTTCTACAATATGCAAAGCATCTTCAGGTCTCGATACAAAGTTAATTAAATGATGCCGGTACTCTATTAATTAATGGTTGGAAGAACATGGTTGAAACTATCCTGTATTGTTGAATGGAGAACTTAAGTTTTTGCTATTGTATTTGTTTTACAATAAACAGTTAAGTTCTTGAGGAGATAGATTTTATCCAATGAAGTAGAGATAGGTTTAATGTGATTGTTTGTTAGATGAGAGTGATGTTCTGTATTATTGAATTATTTAAAAGTTATTTATATTTATTCAAGAGATATATTTATGAAATGTGTGTTATTTATTGAGATTTTATGAAGGTGACAGTTGTATGACAATGAATGAAATTAGATGTACAATTGTGTGGGTGTGCAATTCTTTCAACTTGTAATTATTAAATTTCTTTGATATAGTTGATGAAAATGATTGTAAAGTCCAGTATATAAAATTATTAAAATTAAAACAATTACGGACACTACGGGACACACAGAAAACACTTAAAAAGGACGAAACATTAAATTTAAAAAGGGGAGGCCTTAAATGCCTGTGACTTGGAGTCAATGAGACAATCACTAAATAATCGAAAATATAAACGACGAGATGCAATTTACTATTTATCACTTAGGTCTCAGTCCATCATTGCAATAATTGCGACGATCGTAATTGCCTTGTCTATACGTATTACATACTTTGGTTATAGTGTATTTTTATGTATGAGAGAGTAATAAAACAATAAATTATGTATGCAAATCCCTAAACTGTTGATACGGGTGACTCAATGAAAAACAGATATTTGTCAACAAGTTTACAGAAGTATATAGGAAAACAATTTTAAATTGAGTATGACCACCAGGTATAAAGGTTGAAGCAGAATAGAATACAATAGTTGTGAGGGTTTTTAATCCCTAAATAAGGTTGCCAGTGTTGGAGTGATGGAGGTTAACGGGTACTAATGAATTTGCCAGAAAGGTAAGATGTTTATTTTATTGGTTATATATTATAACCAATAAAAGTTTAATAAGTACCTACCTATTTGCAAAATAAAGTTTAATTCTTTAGATAAAATAAAACGTTTTATTTTAGCTGAAATGAGTTGGTTTTTCCATTTTGTAGGAAGGTCCAAGTGGCGTATTCAAAATTCTTAACAGTTCACTAAAAGTAGGTACTTCAGTTGCAAGGTGCAGTTTATTGTGTATACTAGTGTTATGGAAAATTTGGAAGTGCCGTGTAAACGCCGAAAAATTGGTCCTTTAACAGTTAATGAAAAAACATTAATATTTAATTGTTTTAAATCATTTACAGACAAACGTTTATGTGAAAGTGTTGATGAGACCGTTGAGTTAGTTAGCAGTACACTTGGTGTTGGGAAATCTACGATTTACAGAGTTATTAAAGAAGAGAAATGTGGTAGTTTTCAAATGCCACGTAATGCTCCAGGGAAACCAAAATTTCAAATAGAATATCATTTTAAAGAAGGACTTCGACGGACAGTGCATGAATTCTTCTTTAGACAAGAATTTCCAACACTGGATAAAGTTCTTGTCTCAGTTCGAGATGATAAGGTTTATCCAGAAATGAGTCGAAGTACGTTATGGAAACTTTTAAAAGAAATAGGCTTCCGCTGGAAAAAGAATCCCAGAAAGTCTATTTTATTAGAAAGAAGCGATATTGTCATATGGAGAAGACATTTTCTAAGAACCATAAAGGAAATGAGAAACCAAAAAAGAAAAATATTTTATCTTGATGAAACATGGATCAACGAGGGTCATACACCAAATAAATTTTGGCAGGATGAAACTGTTACAAGTCAAAGGCACGCTTTTGTAAATAACTTATCTACTGGTTTAAACCCACCATCAGGAAAGGGACGCAGGCTGATAATAGTACACATTGGCAGTTCAGACGGTTTTGTTGAAGGTGGTTTATTAACTTTTGAATCAACTCGTACCGGTGACTACCATGAAGACATGAACGCTGATGTCTTTCAAGAATGGTTCGAACAAATGATAGATCTTCTTCCTAAGAACTGTGTAATAGTAATGGATAATGCAAGTTATCACTCCAGACTTATAGAAGGACTGCCCACAACCAAGTGGTTAAAAAAGACTTGCAGAATTGGCTGAGTTCAAAAAATATTACGTACCATCCCGGATCTATAAGAAAGGAACTTTATTCGTTGTGTGCCCTTCATAAAGAAAAATTTAAAAAATACGAAATTTATAAAATTGCCAAAAATCGTGGAATGACAGTACTTAGATCCCACCATATCATTGTGAATTAAATTGATTAAACCGATTGAACTGGTATGGGCACATATAAAGAGTGAAGTTTCAAGAAAAATACCACTTTTAAAATTCATGATGTTAAACAGTTGTTTTTGGAGGCCGTAAATAATGTAAAACCTGAAAACTGGGAAAAGGCAGTAAATCACACTATTAAAGAAGAGGAAAAAATGTGGAAGCTGGACAATATTACTGATAAAATGATCGAGCCAGTTATTATAAATCTTGGTTCTGAAAGTTCATCTTCTGAATCTGATTTGGATTTGTAACAAGTAGCTGTAAGTTTTGTATTAATATTTTTATTCATCTATTTAACATACCTTAGACGGTTTTAAAAATTCGTTTTCTCTTTTGTAATTTTTAAAAATTAAAAAAAATGTGAATTTTTAAAACCCTTTTTAATGTAGGCCAGTCAGTTCTAATATAGTGTGTGATAAAAGAGGTCACTTTTGTTTACATACACATAACACTTTATAACACTGAAATAATTCATTTATTTTTTACAATTATTCAAAGTAATTTTTCAATTAATCTTGAGCACGCCCATGGAGTGGTCGGAGGTACCAGTTAAAATTATGCTAATTACTCTCTCGTTCATAAAAATAAACTATAGTATAATTCCACTTCCAGTACCTGTACGTAAATTTTAAAGTAGCGCAGTCCTGTGGTCAAAAGTGAATACAAGTACTCTACTCGCATTTACGGTTGCCCTTAAATATCAGTCAGAAATTGTATGAACGGTATTATACAGATTGAACGAATTTAAAACGGATCATACAATTTAATATATGTCTGTTTGAACTGCATTTGAAATAGTGGACCAATATAAAACTTGGACAAAAATAAATCCATACCTGGGTATAGACATTGCATAAAATATCGTTCAACTATCTGTCTCGCAACAATGTTATTTGCGTAACAATGTTGCCAATCGCCGTGTAATAATCCGATTTGTGGATCTATTTGAGAGTTATATCTTCTTCGTATCTTTAAATAAATCGGATATTTGCCTATATTTTTCATTGTATTTACCAATCTACTACAACAGACTAATAACAAAAATAGACTTAATGGTTTGTAGGTATTTCCTTTCTGTCCTGTAAATATTTTCTGGTTAACACCTTAACAATGAGGTTGGCAACACCGCTCACAGAAGGGCTTCTCTAAGGAAGCGATAATAGTTCAGGAAATGAAGCTCGAAAAAAGTTAAAATTTCGCAATTTTTTCGTCCTGCATGGTTTGAGTTGAAATTTTAACAGAAGGTAGGTGATAGCTCAAGGATCAAAATCTATATCGAACCGAAGTGCGCTGAAGGGTTTTAGGGGTGAAAACTACCCCTAATTGTCAAAAATTATATCATATTAAACCTGAATATGGGTAAGACTTAGTGGTTTGAATTAGTTAAATAATGATTATTTTATACTTTTGAATAGAGTTCCATCATATTTCAACCCTTAAAAGCAACCCTTGTTAGAGATTAATGTAAACAAATTACTAATTCTAAAAAAATGATTTCGCCTTGGATCCATTTGGATAAAAATTTAGATTTAAGCTCAATTCACCCGCTGCTTTATAGTTTATGTCATGTCGATGAACCCTCATTGTTCTTAGGGGTGAAAACTATCCCTAATTGTCAAAAATTATAAAATAACATATTAAAACTGAATATGGGTAAAAATTTGGTTTGAATTAATTAAATAATGATACTTTGAAGGTATACAAGGCAACTATCGAACACGGTGATTAATTTAATCTTGCCCAAGTACTTTCGATCAATAGATCATCTTCAGGGGCAAAATACAATACACAAAGACAAACAAACACTTTAAAATTTTAAGGAGAAGCTACATGTTGTATAAAAGCCGGAGACAGAATGGGCTCCTGGTCTGACGAAAATATTGAGATGATATAAATAATGATAGTTTCGTGCTTTTGAATAAAGTTCCATCATATTTCAACCCTTAAAAAGCGACCCTTGTTAGAGATTAATGTAAAAAACAATAGTAATGCGAAGAAAATGATTTCGCTTGGAACGATTTGCATAAAAATTTGGAATTAAGCTCTACTCACCCTCTGCTTTATAGTTTATGTCATGCTAATGAAACCTGATTGTTCTTAAGGGTGAAAACTACCCCTAATTTTCAAAAATTGTAAAATAACATTACAAATCTTAAGATGAGTTAAATTTGGTTTGGATTAGTTAAATAGTGATTTTTTTATACTTTAAAATACAATTTCATACATTTTCAACCCTTAAAAACCAATTGTTATGAGTGCTATAAGTGAAAACAATTTTTTGACAAAATTTTGCAACTTTTCAACTTTTGAAAATCACCCTTTACAACATTGCAGTTTTTATAAACTAATTTAATAGATACAAATTGAAAAAAAGTAGAATTAAATACAAAAAAATTTATCAACATAAAAAGGCACCATATACATAAAAATATACATTTACATAAATAGTTGAAAATATTTACATTTATAGGTAAAACAATTATAATATTAATTTTATTCGTCATCAATTACATCTTCATCGTGATCTATGTCATCCTCATCTTGTTCAATTATTGGTGGACTATTATTGCACCCTTCACCTGAGCACCCAGAACAAGTAGAGTTACAGTATAAACCAACTTTTCTGCACCCACATGAAACGCCGCATCCTTTTTTGCATTGGCAAAAAATAATTTTTAAAAGTTCATCGGGTGCAGGTTGTTTGTTCATGTGTACGGGTAATAACAAACCATCTTTGGAATACCATCCCCAATCTGTTGCTCTGATATTTTCATTGCCAAGCCATAGACATATGAGCAAATGTTTTATTCAGTGCTATAGGTGAAAACAATTTTTTGCCAAAATTTTGCAACTTTTCAACTTTTGAAAATCACCCTTTACAACATTGCAGTTTTTATAAACTAATTTAATTGATACAAATTGAAAAAAAGTAGAATTAAATACAAAAAAATTTATCAACATAAAAAGGCACCATATACATAAAAAATATACATTTACATAAATAGTTGAAAATATTTACATTTATAGGTAAAACAATTATAATATTAATTTTTATTCGTCATCAATTACATCTTCATCGTGATCTATGTCATCCTCATCTTGTTCAATTATTGGTGGACTATTATTGCACCCTTCACCTGAGCACCCAGAACAAGTAGAGTTACAGTATAAACCAACTTTTCTGCACCCACATGAAACGCCGCATCCTTTTTTGCATTGGCAAAAATAATTTTTAAAAGTTCATCGGGTGCAGGTTGTTTGTTCATGTGTACGGGTAATAACAAACCATCTTTGGAATACCATCCCCAATCTGTTGCTCTGATATTTTCATTGCCAAGCCATAGACATATGAGCAAATGTTTTATTCTGGTGTATGGGATTTCAAAATAGGAACGCTTAAAATTTCGAATGTATAACCAAAGAATATAGACGCTTATAGAAGATCAGTTCAAATGGACGATTTGGTTAGGGTTTACACTTTAAAACACATCTGGTAGTCGGCTTAAACTATCTCATAAAAGATGTAGTTAGGGGAAAGTGGGAAAGGAGTACGAACGGAGCTATTTATTTAACTTTGCATCTACGATTAAAAAAAATCCCATGCTTTTTTTGTTTTTTTTTTCACAATAAAATCTTTATTTTCAATATATTAAATTGTTAAATTTTGAAATTTAAAAAGGTATGATATTTACAATATTCAAAGCATTTATTTTTTACATTTTATAACTTTGAATTAAAAATAGGTTTGTTCCAACACAACGAAAAACCGTCACATAAATTTTTATTATACTGTTTTTCTGCCCAAAAATTTGATTTTCTCAGGACTTTTCATTAAGCTTTTTAGACATGTTTCCATTATTCTGCAGAAAAAACATTGTTGTGTTTTACATTTTGTTATTTTATATTAAAAACAAAGAAGAAATTATTAAATTTAGAAAATTTGGAAATATTTAATTCCGGTGATTGATGACTTTATTGGTTGAATTAATTTTATAGTTAATAAGAAGAGAGTTCTTCTTATTAACTATAATATTATTTGTAGATTTGTTCCTATTTAAATTAAAAATTCGAATCATAATATTTTTTCTAGTAGGGTTCATTTATTAAAAGTTAAAATATTATTATTTTCTTTAAAAAATATTATAAAACGCAAAAATTTAATTCTATTCTACGGCCATGCGGCATTATGTGTTCGTAGTTCTCTGGCATTATACATAAAAAATATCTGTTGCATTTGTTGCCCCACTCTTTCATATTTTAAAAGCAATAATAGCGTTGACATGACCGCTCCCTTCTCGATCCACCCTCTCATTCTTTTTCACAACGTGCGATCATCTTTTGCAAACTTTCAAACATAACAGTGAAAGATTCTTCTATAAGCGTCTATATTCTTTGGTATAACGCCCCACTACCTAATATACCGGTTTTGTAGATTATTACGCTTCGAAATGTACTGTACTATACTAATGGAATTTTCCGGAAATTGGTTTTTTTAACGCATTTTCTTCATTTTTAACGATAGAGTGTTTCTTCAAAAACGATTTTGTAGAGGTTTTTAAGAGCTACAAGGATCTGTGAATTAAATCTTTTTGGAACCCTTGGTTTTTAAATGGGGTGAGTTTAAATGGCTCGAAAAAGATGGTGCTTGATCGTAAATCGATGCTTTAAACGGCTATATCTGGCCAAATATTCATTGTACAACAAATCTAAATAATGGAAAATTTTATTCATTAAAAAAACTACAATTTAGTACATTTTTATTTTTTTCATATATTCAGTATTTTCGGGCATATTTAAAAAAAGAAGGGTAAAAAATATGAAATTGTAAATCGTTTCTCGCTTTAAGCTGTACTTTTTCTAAAGCTAAGCATTTTAAATGGGTCAAACTTCTTGGACGTATTAACAATACATGTACAAAGAGAATTGCAGAAGGGTGAAGATCGATTTTATTTATGGCGGTGGTTAGGGTGTTGTTTTAATCGATTTTTTTCGTAAAAAAATGAAGTATTGACCTTATTTTCATCATAACTCACTCAATTTTTGAGCTAGTCTTTTTTTTATGATAGGTCTATTTATGCTCTTTAAAAAATATTCTTTGAGTTTTCTTTCAAAAATGCATCATTTTCCCGATATTTACACTTTGAATCTTTCAAATTTGGCATTTGAAGAAAACCGCTGAACATTGATAGGCCGTATTTCGGTTCCTGTTATATCGCGAAAATATTTTAAAAATGAATTGTATTTGTCTTTTTAAAAGCTACAAATTTGTTCTCTACAATTTTTTTGATAAAATCCACCATTTTCGAGTTATTCGCGAAAAATCGATTAAAAACGTCGATTTTTTCGTCTAAAAGTTGTTACTTTCAATCGCCAATAGTTTGATAAAATATCAGTTTTACAAAAAAATGTATACAACATTTTTTGTTTAGAATCACTTTTTTAATCGAATCTGTAGTTAAAACGTAAAAAAAAATTTCACCCCCTGAGATGGGGTGGCAACCACCCCCAAGGCTTTGGCGCACTTTGGTTGGATATAGATTTTGATCCTTAGGCTATTACCTATCTTCTGGTAAAATTTCAAGTCAATCCACGCAGAACGAAAAAATTGCGAGGTGTAATGCTTCATTTCCTGGACTATAAGTGGTTTGACAGCATAATAAAATCGTAGATTTATGTGTAGCTTTTTTTATGATTTCAGAATCCAGCAACCCGCTGAAGTATTGGATTTTTATAATATAATTATTTGACAACCTTTTGTTGATCAACCACCTACAGCAGAATTGAGCCGAAATACATATTTCGTATGTTCCGAATTTATTTCGTTCAATCTGTATAATGCGCACTTGTATACTCGTTCATATCATATAATTAGTACTCAGCCGGATATAGCTTCCGCCTGTTGACTTTTTGATATCGAAATACAAAGGAAATGACTTCCTTTCCAACTAGATAAGGAGATTGTATTAATAGGAAATTATAACTTTATCATTTCCTTTTAATATTCATAACAAACTATTTCCGATACCGTTTTCGGCATATCTTGGATTTAGTCGACGCACTGATGATTGTTTACTGAATCAGTAGACTCAAGTTTACCCACCACGCTCATAGTATATATTACTCGTCAAGAGTAGGAATGACTTGCCAAATTTTGTCCATCTGCGCAGAGATCACACAGAGAAATTATTTACAGAGAAAGAGATTGATGAACGTCGGGACTTGACTACGTGATTTTTGTGTGCATTAAGTGGATGTGCCGATTGTAGAATTTTCAAAGACATTCCTAGTTTGGACAAAGGGTATCGAGATAGCAATAAATGTGCGATAAGAAAAATTAAGAAAATATTATGCAATGCCCGCGCAAGGAATGGAGCTTCTGGTCTCGCCATCGTGTGAACTACGATGCCAGCTCTACCGATTCGACAGTATTTCTATCGAAAAAACATCATTTTCTACATATTTTAATTCTTTGGTATATTTTAAACCAAATGTAAGTAATTTAGTACATTTTTCTCTCAATTTACACAGTTAGGCCGTCCGCACATCAAGCTACTAAAAAGAAACCAGTTGGTAACTTTAGTTACCAATCAGTTGCTTATTAGTTACTGCCCATGTATTTTAATCAGTATCCGCACACAGCGCTACTAGTTAGTAACCGGTCTCTAATACATCAGTGATCAGTCGACAGCAGACTGGACGTGTCGGTCGCTTGGGGATTATAGTTTCTATTGTTGTGATATTTTTAACACGCGAAATGGCGAAATTGGTACAACAGTCGTTTAATATAAAATTAGTGCAAGAAGTGGAAAAACATCCCTGCCTATACAACTATACGTTAACTGAATATTCGCGTAGACATTACCGAAAAGGCTTGGAATGATATAGGAAGAGAATTAAATTTAACAGGTATGGATTTACTATACTCATATAAGTGTTTATTTAAATTAGTAAAAAATAAGCTATACACTATATTTCCATTACCATGGAAGAGCAGCTTCTGGAGTTGTAAAGTAATTAGATAAATAATCTCTGCGGAAGATTGGTCAGTGATGACTTCATGGTTTTGTGGATGTATTATATTGAGATCTCCAGCCGCGCTATTGCTGTCCTCAAATATTATTTGTATATATATTTTGTAGAACACAAACAGATGGTGTTATCTTAATAATTTTTTTGGGCAAGTGACATTTGATTGGAGTATCTAAAACGTGAAACTTTTCAGCCATCATGCCAAATGCACATTCTATTATACGTCTTCCCGACTTAATCGATAATTGAACGTTGTGGATATGGTCTCATTGAGTAGCGTAGTAAGGGAAATGCTTTATCGCCAACAAAGTAGTACATTGTTCTATAGTTGGAATTGGTAGATATTCTTCTTTTAATGTATAACATATAATAGTTGTCGTTTCGGGTATAATTTTCGAAACGGTATTGTCCGCTCTTGCAAAATATAGAGCAAGACTAGTGAATGTACCTCCAGTTGCTAAATATCTGGAATAGAAATGCATTTAAAAGAACGGCATTCGCATTCTAAAGAACTTTAAAAGAAATAGTAATGGGTGCCATTATATTATGCAGTCTACGTTGCGTTGACAACAAACCGTTTTTAGGTAAAATCTTTATTGCTAACTATTATAGTAATAAACATTTTCAGGAATATACAATAAACTTATCCTATATACTAAAAGGCTAAGCCCTTTTCTTGTGCGCAATACTCCTCCTAAACGGTGATAGATAGGAGAATAATTTTTTCGAATAATTAAATAGATTGTTGAGTAGATTCCCCCTAAGGTTTCAAATTAAAAAATTCAAACCGGGTTTAAAATGGCGGCCATAAAATGAATTTTTCCTATAGTAAAGTATAGGAATTTTACAGGTTTCATTCTTCAAAATTTAAAGTCCTAATTTTGAATGTATTTTTGAAATATGCCCGCGTCTACTTTTTTCTTATACTTACTGATTGAATTCAGAATTATGAAACCGGAAGTATTTACTTCCGGTAAGATATCCCAGCCTAACCTAACCTAAACTAAACTAAACTAACCAAATTGCAAACAAAAAAACTAATTTCGAATTTCAAGTACAAAATATTTATTAATTCATTTAAGTTAAAAAATTAAAGTCAATCAAAGTGAGTTCAATACAATTACAATCAATCACATAAGAATAAGAAAATCACTAAATACCACGGAATATTTCGTCAAATATGACGTTTTTAGTCCAGATGGATCCATCTTCGTCGAATTTTTGCTTGGAATTCGGAGTGATGTAAACTTAAACGCCATCAAATGATCGAGATCGAGACATTGCAACGTACAGTTGTCCATGGGAGAAGATCGGATTCGGAAGATAGATCCCAACTTTCTTAAGACTTTGTCCTTAAGCACGGTTGATGGTCATTGCAAAGGCCAACTGAACAGGAAACTGGAGCCGTGTCATTGAAAAACTGAATGTTCCTTCAGCCGGGAAAGTTTGATGCGAGGTAACAGAATCACTTGTCCAACTGACTGTCCTGTAAAAACTTCACATTCCAAACAATTGGGGTGAAGTGATTTTATTTTGAGTCGAGTGCCATTTATGAGACCTTTTGCTGTGTTCATATTTCTCATAAGTAAAATGACAGCATTTACTTTGAGAGGAAGACGGTGTCGTGGCAAGCCTGAACCTTTATTCAAGAATTCCGTAGGAAGTAGGAGATGTTCAAGAGGGTAACAATCATATTGTTTCCGTTTTCTAATGTAAATCTTCCTGAAAATCCTAAAAAACTACTGTATCGATTTTCAATTTAAAAAAATAGGCGTCGATACAGTTTATTTTTAGGATTTTTGGAACATTTACATCAGGCGACGGAAACGATGGATCGTTAGACTCCGCCCCTCTTAAATATCAGCAAAACTTACATCAAAACTCGATGTCGAGTTGGTCCGCTAGTTTCTTTACTATTATATAAAAAAACAGTAGAATCTTTTTCAGAATGGTTTACCTAAATAACAACCTCTTATTTTCAGATAAAATGACCTGGAAGATTTACATAAAATAGTTATGTCTTAACTAAGCGGGAAAAACCTGTTTCTCGCATTTTTAAGGGACTTTAGAGAGGGATATAGATAAGTTATTTTATTAGAATTCATTGGCTGCTTTTCTCTCCTACATTAAGGTGCATAATTTTTTTTATAGTAATTAATATTTGGCTGTATCTTTTTGTAAATAGTTAGTGTGCATGTATTTTGTTAATTATTAGAGTCCTCTTTAATTTTACATTATTTTATTTTGCTCCAAACGTTTATTACTTGTGAATAAATATTTTTTCTGCAAGAGTTTTCTTGCTTTTCATTATTTTCTGCAAATCCTTCAGATTGTTTAGATAGCGATCGATAGACACACTATATACAGAGATAGACGGGACCCTCGTGGTAGACCGCATACCCTAGTAGCACCTAGTAATGTATACATTCAATATTAATAATTCTGCCATGATTTCTATTCTTTTATTTATTTTTTTACAATTATGGCGCAAAAAACTTAAATAAGCAAAATAGGTACATCTGAAAGCAATACATAATTTCTAAATAAGTATGTTTTTGTTTCAGGAACAGAATGCAAGGAAAAGTGGAAAAACTTAAGAGCTGTATTTGTGCGACATATGAAACCAGCGCCAAGTGGCTCGTCAACTAAATCAAAAAAACCTTATTACCTTACTGATGTAATGCAGTTTACTTTACCATATGTAAAAGTTTTAAATTCCGCGACGTCAGGGAATTTACCAAGGCAAGCAGAAAAAGAAATACGCGATGACCAAGAAGAAGAAAATTGGGATGATGATTCACAGACAGCACAGTCACTTTCATCTCCAAAATCAGTTTCCCTATTAGCTTCGTCTCAAAATTCTGATTCATTGTCAGTGCCATCTCCCCAGTCGTTTCCTCCTGAAATTCCACTTCCATTATCACCGGTTCATCAAAATTACTCATCTTCAAAGCGCAAAGAAAGTTCATATAAAATCTTCGATGAATATTTCAAATTAAAAAAGCAAAAACTTGAAGCCAGCATGAATCCTGTGCAATATGCCAATAAGATGTTTTTGTTGAGCTTGCTACCCGATATGAACATGATGTCGTGCCACCAAACAAGAATATTTAAGCGAAAAGTCATCGATTTAATGGACAATATATTACACAATACTTCGAATATTTTGAGCCCAAACTCAAGTATTTCTACATAAGCCTCGACAGGAGTCGAATCTGCATATTTACCGATCCAGGCGATAAGAGAAGCAAATACCCCGTGTCTTCACAGTACACAGCATCCACAACAAGTATATTATGAACTTTTAGGAAATATAATGAATACAAATAATACTAATGTTTAATTTAGCTACCGATATTTAAGTATTACTAATTTAGTAGTTTAAATATAATTAGAAATGGGTTAGAATGTGTTCATTTAAAGAAATTAAATAAATGTTACTTCGTTACCTAAGGGTTATTAAAATCCTTTTTTCGCCCAAACACATTTTCGTATTGGGGTATTTTTCTTTTAAATAGCAGGTATAGTTTATTTCACAAAAAATGGTTGAGTGCTTAATGATTGCAATAAAACCCGACCGCAAGTATCCTAGCTTAGTCAACATTAAATGAGCAGGTAAGTATTCAGGTAAAATTAAAGCTACTGTGGAGTGCCGTTATCTTGTTTGTATCATAAATTCCTGGTAATATAAAAACGATTAAAAAATCGTATAAAATTATAAAAACGATTAGAATACATTTTATTTCATAAAGTTGGAAACCTTTTAACAGTGAGTTTCACTATCAATGGTTGATCTTTTAATGACCACAATAAATTTGTTGATCGTTAACTATTTCCTGGAATAATTATACAGGTTCGCTCTATTCTATATAATTTGTAAAAGTATATAAAACCGATGAGAAATTTTTAAATATACATTTTGTTTCATTTAGTTGAAAGTGTTACCAGTGTTATACCTATTTATACCTACAAAACAGCAGTATGTGGCGTCCGTGGAAAAACATTGATGGTGCTTCTGCCAGTGTTCTATAACGAAAAGACCTCTAACCACAGTGAAAAGAATTAGGATAAAATCCCGTTAAGTCAAGAAGGAAGCGTAATGATGCCAGTTCTATCAAATGTATAGACGAAAGTGATAAGGACTTAATAAGACGAAAAATTTACACAATGTACGAAGAGCAACGGATACCTACATTAGATGCTTTAAAACAACGACTTCTAATGATGATACACAAATAAACTGTAGCCGCATTAGTCTTTGGATGATTTTGTCTAAAATGGGCTTCAGATATCGTACAATTGACAAAAGGCGAGTGCTTATGGAGTCCCATTGTTTACAAAAGTGGCGTACTGAATATATAACTTCCATAAGAAAGTACCGTACAGAAGATCGACCAATAATTTATCTGGACGAGACATGGTTTGACACTCATGAAACACCATCCAAAGGATGGTCCGATTCTTCCAACAGGTGTCAAACAAAAGATCCATCAAACAAAGGGAAAAGAATAACAATTTTACATGCAAGATCAGAAAATGGTAGGGTCCCAAATGCCTTATGGCTTTCTGCAAAGAACATTAAAGACTCCTGCGTGGACTACAATGATAATACAACGGCAGAGCTTTTTGAGCAATGGTTTAAGAATTGTCTTATACCTAACCTTCCTCAAAATAGTGTGATAGTAATGGACAATGCAAGTTACCACAGTCGTCAATTACATAAGTCTCTAAGTGCAAATAACACTAAAATTGAAATTCCAAACTACCTGTTAGAAAACGATATATATTTTGAAGAAAGTTATTTAAAAAATGAACTATAAAGTGTTAAAATCATTTTCTATTAAAAAATATATGTTTGTGACGCATTGGCCGAGGACATGGGACATACTGTGTTACGGCTTCCGCCCTACTATTGTTTATTTAATCCCATAGAGCATATGTGGCACCAACTAAAGTCAAATGTTAGGTCACAAAATGTTTCTCCGACTTTAAATGGTAGTGTAGTCGAATTAATAAGGAAATGTGTTGATGATATCTCCCCAGAAAGTTGGAAAAATTCAGTACGCCATGTAATGAACGTAGAAAATTCATATGTTACTTTGAATCACATAATTAAACCAATTGTTATTAATCTTGAAGAGGATAGCGACAGCGAAACATAATTAGGTATTTAGGAATTCATATAGTTTGGTTATTATGGGTATTTTTTTTTGTAAATATTAACTTGTATATATTTTTCTATTTTTTTCAATTCATCTTTTTTTTGTACATTATGTATTCGTTTGTATGTATATACTGTAAATAGAACTATTATTACTGTACATTTTTAACGATATCCGATTAGGAAGAGCAAACACTTTTAAATACGCCAGTTTTTGCTGACTATCCTAAGCCTGTAAAAAGTGTGAAGGAAAGTACCTTTCTGAATTTAGATCCATATACTACAATTATTCACGTAGAACAAAAAAACTACTTTCTTCATGTTAAAAATTGTTCAATTATCAAGTATATTCACTTGAACAACCTGAAAATACCATATGAAATAATTTAATAAATTTTTATAATCGTGTATTACACAGCTACCAATGAAATATATTAAGTAACAAACTTTCTGAAGTGCGACCTTGTGTACTTCGGTAGTTTATTAAGACTCTTGTATACACAATAGGATCAACTCAGGTAACCATTAAGCACTCAACCATTTTTCGTGAAACAAACTTTACAAGCAATTGTACTAAATGTAGATATTTTTGACATTATATAAAAGGCAAGAAATTTAGCATCACTTTCTTGTAATTATTTTGCAGCAACAAAGGCTCTGCAATTTACATTGTTTGCAATGTAGGGATGAATATGTCCAATACCTCCTTTTTTCTGCATTTTACGTCTTCTATTATAATAATAAAGAATAATATCTTCATCACTTGAGTCACTAGACATTTTTAATGCGATAATAACACTCAATAATATAATACAAAGGTTAAAATTTAAACACCCTATAACAAAGCTGAGATGAGATGGACTGACGACCTTAAGAGAACGGCAGAGACCAATGGAGATTAACAGGGGAGGCCTATGCCCAAGAGTGGGAGTTTAAGGCTGATTAAGATAACAAAGTTACTCGTACATGCAAGAAGTGACTAGTTTCTATTAATTTTCAGAAGCGTAGTGTGCGATTCACAGTAACTAACCGGTTGGTAATTCTAGTTACCAACTAGTTTAGTTTCTTTTTAGTAGCTTCATGTGCGGACGGCCTTACTCTTTAAGAGATATCTCCTTACATTCAGTACATTCAATAAGGAAGTGGACATGTTTCAAAGCTTCTTAAACCTTGGTAACAGACATGTCCGAAAACTTTTATTAATTAACTATATTAATTTCATATTGAATTGCGCGTGAGTGTCGGATCTGCACGTAGTTTCAAGTACAGCTCACACGATGTTGAGATTTCCAATAAACACTTATGTTTATCTTAGCTTGAAAATTCCTTAGTCAGCGCATTTTTTTGTCTCTCACACCGAAAGATTTTATGTAGTAATAAAATTTTAAGACTTCCTGTCATCTCTGTCGAAAAAAAATTACTCTATAATAATGTTAATGAAAATATTTACAATTCATTTCAACTGCTTGCTTGAAGTTCACTATTCACTTTCAGTACTAGCACGAAGAGTAACTACCTGACTTGACAATACGACAATCGCGAGCGCGACCTTAAGGCGGGTTGACGCGATCCAAGTGTACTTGGTTAAAGCTACTTTGATCGTGTCACCTGTTCATTACAGTACACTTGTATCAACAGGTTCTATGCAAGTTAAGTAGGACGCTGGCTAACTTCCTTGGATCCAACTAGTGTGGTATTGTGAAATTAAAATGGAGTCGGCGTCGAAAAGGAACTACTAGGTTATGTAATAGAGACCTAAAATTGGCATTTAGGATCCGCCTACTCCGCTGCTACGTGTTCTCGGTCTTACTTTATGGTATCGAGTCTTGGACTGTGAATAAAATCGATCTAAAACGCCTTGAGGCTTTCGGAATGTGGTGCTATAGAAGAATTTTAAAAGTTTCCCGGGTGGAGAAGATTCGAAACTCCACATTACTAGAACGTCTCAGCAAGACTACGGAGATCATAAAAAGCATCAAACAGGGAAGCTGGAGCTATATAAAATATCATGCAAGGAAAAATAGCAGGCAAACTCAGTCCAGAACGAAGAAGAACCGCATGATTGAAAAACTTGCGAGATTGGTATCGGTGTTGATACAAGTATGCTATTTAGGGTGGCAGTGAATAAATGGTACATGAAGAAGGTGTCGAAAAATCAAAAACGAGAAGTAAACACAAAAAGAAAATGTTCTGAAAGGGAGAGTGTTAGATTTATGAAGTGAGATTCACGAAGCTAAGGAAGCTATGGAATGTGCGGAATAAAGGAGTATAAAAATAAGGATGCTAGAGGTGTGACATATTTTCTTTCCCTTTTTCTCAATTTCAAGCTCATGTATCAACATATCATCAACCACTAGAACCTTCTAAATTCACTTCGGCATCTTTACAATGGTTATTGACATCCAAGTCATTTAGCCGTGGCAACCAACTTGGTACAAGTCCACTTGGTCCAAGTTGGAATCCAAGCATTCTTGAATCTTGAATCGTGTCAACCACCCGTTACCGAAACTCAATACCATGGAACTGATCCAACATCTTAGTTTCAATCGGTCCATGATAGTCCAGTTATTTTAGACGTTATAACTAAAGAAGGGAGCAGTGTTACGACAGTTCCATGAGATTTATTCCTATAGAAAAAGTAACGTGACGAACAAGAAGAATTATTAAAGAAATCTGGAATGACCGAGATATCATCAAAAAATACCGAAATGTCTAGTAATGTCTGGAATATCAGAAAATGTATATAAACAGCAAGTTGACCATTCGAATATTAAAGCTGATGACGGCAGTAATGTAGAAACGCGTCTCATATTTTAGCAAACAAATATTGTTTTACAATCTATCTTACTTAAAGTAATTGTTATTACAAATCTACGTTACACAACTACAACTACTTACTATACACAATACATATATGTTGGATTCGTTGAAGACACGTGAAGTAAAAGTCCTTAGTGATATTAAACAGTTTTTAATTAAAAAAATATAGATACATCAACAAGAATTGCAAATGCGACCAAAGTTACTTGTTCTTAAGAAAATGAATTTAAAATAATTCCGTCTTAAACACTCTTAATAATCGACTTTCAATTACGTTTTAAATTCGACTTAAAATTTAGATTATTCAAAAAATACCATCATCTTTTGAACGCTGACTATCGACTCAAGATCTGCCTTTCGACTGATTGTCAGTGTTGAGAAAATTCACTAGATTAAACCTTTAAAACCACCAGAAAACCACGATACTAAATTTCAATAAGCGATGCAGGGCACGTAAACATTAGAAGGTGAAGGCCTCTAAGGGGCCCGCATTTAGGATTACCTTTTCGTTTGGCCAGAAGTATTATCTTGTAAAATACAAAATATATATTTTAATTTCGTAAAAAAGCGAGACAAAGAACCTGATTGTTTATCACCTGAATGATTGAACCTAAATGTTAATTAATATCCATATCCGACAATAGGAACTATTTGTATATAAAATATAAGTTTTATTTATAATTTTTGTTAAAGTTGTTCGTACGATTCCAAATGTTTAAATGTTGCAAAACGGTTAGTCTTTTGGAAGAAAAATATAAAGTGATTCATAATTCGTTTGAGTTCGGCGTAAATATATGGCAAGGATCGAGATCTTTTAAACAATATTCTGATGAACTGGATAATAGGTCACTATCATCAACGTTTATAACAAGTGGTTTAAAATGTTTTTCAATTATATTTTCCAGCCGCTCCGTTTCCTTTTATACTTTTTCGCAAACATGTAAAATGCAGTTCTTTCATATTCCTGGTATAATTGATGAAATTGAAATATAAAATAGATTTATAGCATCTGAGAATTTGAAGGTGGTGTTTTTTCCTGCACTATAATTTTTAGTATTTTCCCAGATGAGTTGTATAGGGTATAACCAACAGTGATCCGGAGGAAGACTCAATACCAGTTTATCCTGGGTTTTTGCCATTTCATCCATTACATATTTATCATAAAATGTTTTGTTTTTTTACGATTGAAAGAAGCTGTAGGTACTTTAAGCATATGTTGATCAACTTTTATATTTTTGGAACGGAGCCAATCTCTTCATGGTAATTGCTATCGATTTGTAATCGCTCTTTCGGAGAGCCCTCAGGGAAGTGGGTAAAAGAATGATTATCAATAAATCAATATATTCTTCGATTGTTACTTTTGTCTTTATTAAAGATTTTTTTTTCAAAATCAATTTAAAATCAATAGTTGAACAATAAAGTGAAAAAGTTAATTAACAAGTTCTTATTATAACCACTGCAGTGGGGTTCTAATTACAGTGTCGTACTAAAAAAATTGAGAAATTTAGTGTAATGTTCGATTCTACCAAAATTAAGAATAAATTTCCACTTAGCTGTTAGAAAGTCTATCTTCTTGAGTTTTGGAGACTCGATCCCAGGTGAGTACTTAATATTTATTATTATTATTTCCTTTAATAATCCGATGTTTTAGGTTCTTTCTCTCTTATGGACAATTGGATATCATCCGATCCTAACTAATATGGAAAACTGATAGCCAATCCCTTAAGGAGTCACGAGATTATAAATATAAGTTGAAAAGATGATCAAAATGGTTTGAGATTAAATCACAGAGTAAAATAAAAGGCATAAAAAAATGTTATTATGTTTAAAACGTAAGTAGTTATTTATTTTTTCCAAAAGAAAACCTACCTTTGTTCAAATGTGGCCTTAAAGTGTTTCTAATACGAAATCAGTTTATAAAATCGAGTTTCTTTTAGTTTTAGAAAACAAATCCACACGATAGGTGATAATTGCTCAGCTTCTCACTGCTACAACTATTAAATTTTCGGAAAACTATCAAGAAAACTCTAGAAAAGCCGCAAAATTGCGTTGTAAGTTCTACACGAACCAATACTTTTTCATACAAAAGACCACCAAAGAAAGGAAAAGAAAAAAATTAAAGATAAGTTTTCTTAATCCGGCGCCGGCCATTGTCCAGTAAGAATTTATTTAAAATAAGTTGTTGTACTACTAATAGGATTGAGATCTGTTTAAAAATTACAAGAAGAAGAATTCTATCAAGCTATTTTTGACATTAACCTTTAAAATAAGAAATAGGTTTTATGGTTTGTTTATTTTTAATTCAAAGTTTATTATTCATTTAAATTTATACTTATTTTTGTTTTAGGCTGTACAAAATCAAGGAAAGAACGAATAGATCATCTCAGAGACCAAATAAGACTTGGGAATGCATTCATTTTTTATGAAATCTTGTGGAGTTGTTAACAATTATTTAGCCAAAAATAAAATAATAAAACTTTATTTCAATAATTTATTCTGAATTCTTTGGACCTGTAACATAATCACCAGACTTATTCGACTTAATTGCCCAGAGCCCTCAGGGGATTGGGAACAAACCCATTCTCGCTGCTAATGTGACAAATTAATAATCAAATTACTAGAAGGATTTCTTAATTCCGTTGTTAATCCATCCAAAAAAGCTTGTTTATGAGATTTGATTGTAGTGTCTACCCATATTTTAGATGTATTTTGCACAGCGTTCAACCATGTCTCATCCAGACAATAAATTTTACGTTTTTCGTCTCTCGAAGTCCATATCTGTTGAATAAATTCTTTTCAAATATCGTCTTTGTATAATAAAATAATGTTTCTTCCCCTGCGTTACTATTGATTTTTTTTAATATTCTATAAAATGTGGTTTTCGTCAAATTTGGCAAATCAGGATCATCGTTTACCTCCTTTAAAACCGCATCGACGGTGGGTATTTTGTTTCTCATAAGCAAAATTCCTTAATCACCGCAAATACACTTCGATCACAAACTCCAACTTTACTCGCCACTTTTTTAAAATATCTCCAACCACTAACCTGTGATTTTCAATTGTTTTTATTTAAATACATTTCAAATTATTCTTTTACTTTAGCGCTAAGAAAACTTCTTGTAGTTCGTTCTCGAGAAGGGTCCTTGTATTTTCAACTAATTTATCAGCAGAATCAGTGGACGACATTTTTGTTTTCAAGAACAGTAGTCACGTAGGTATACAGTTTAAAGTAAGTACCAAAGAATATAGACGCTTAAGCGTCTATATTCTTTGTAAGTACTTATACGTGCCGTGCCTCATATACGGGAGTTTTTGTGCCTTGCGCTTCAATGCGCTTCCCGTCTAACACTTGCGCGCATATATGCGTTTCCCGACTTTTGAGGTAAATAACTCCGTAAGTGTAAAATTGAAAAAACAAGTACAGAAGATAAATGTTTTATTAATTATTTATAAAAATGCATATAAATCAAAGAAATTATTCAAAAAACTAAAACATATAATTCTATATTAGAATAGCAGAAGTTTAGACCCAGTTTATTTTTATTATGGTAGTTTTCAAAACAAGGTACCACACAAAGAGAAACCTCAGAATGTTGGCAACAATAGATTGTTTCTTTGCATACTTTTTTTTACTGCAAACGAAACATCTTTTTCTGGTTTGCTTATTTTGATTAGTCGTTTCCAAACGTGATAGGAAGTGCCTGTCATTGAGTCGCAAAGGAGAATCTTGATGGTCCTTAGTTTTAGTGGATTGCCTTGGCTTGGTTATGTGAAATTTTTCTAGAATTTCTCGTGTCAATGTAAGGTGAAAATCTGCCAATGATATTTTAGATGACTTTTTCATTTTGTAGACAGCGTGCGCATTTAGAATAGACATATCAAGAAGTCGAAAAAATCCTTTTTTGTACCACTTGATGGTTTTCCGTGCAGACTCGATCGAACTTAGTAACATGTCTGTACGATCTACAGCACCCATGTTACTATTATAGTCAACTACTACCTGAGGTTTTGATATAATATTGTCAGCATGGTCTTTTTTCCGTAGCAACAATATATGGTTTATGAAATATACTCAACATACGAACTTCGCGTTTGTCTTGCCATTTGAGCGCAAGTAAATTGTTTGATGTAAAGGCTTCTATCTCGCCCCGACTTAGTTTTTGTATCATAGAAGGCATGTTTTTTCTATTACTCTTTACATTACCACATGCATTTGTCTTTTTTGACCACAGTAAGCTATACAAATTTGGACTGGTATACTAGTTATCAGTATAACATTTTTGATAAAAAAAATCACGAATATTTTGAGTAAAAATATCAACTTTATTCGTAGGTAACGTAACCTTGTACTTAACACAACTTACTTATCAGGTTGATCAACTCTTCACACAATTTGGTGTGGTCCGTATCTGTTGACTCGAACATTGAATTAACTCTGTTTATTTCAATTAGTATTGGATATGAAAATGAAATACTTATATGCGTAATTCATCTCGTTCGCATACATAAAGTGCAATAACTCAGCCGTGTGACATCTTTCATGTTCCTTTGCTATGGAAAATGTGTTTTCGCTCTAGCCATTGCGTGTATATTCTCGATACAGCAGATTCTATTGACAATCACCTTGTCTGGCATGTTGCACCAAAGCGGTTGTCTGCAGACGTTTCCTAGTTTATTTCCCATGCAATCTTACAGCACTTATTTACCTTTTTATTTTGTTGAGATTTCCCATGAGATTTCAAATCTCCGTATTGACTCCTTAAAGTTGTACCTCAAAGTTTACATTTCTACCTCTTGACCCATACTACTTTCAATAACCTGTAGCCAATCTTTTAAATGTGGTTGTTGAAGACAAGAATCCCGAAAATGTTGTATATATTGTGGTTTCGGCATAGTTACGTATGAATAAACTCGTAATGATATAGTATTTGATAATAACCAGTGTTGTTCATGTCGTATTTTATATCCTAACAGATTTCTTTCGTAATAATTAGTAATAGACTTACAAAAAGCTGTAGATGGCAATTTTAAAATTTTATTTTCCTGCAGTTTTATATGCAGGCAATTTTACAATCGTACGCTAGAAAATTCCATCAGCCACTAAAAGCAATTAAATCGGGGTTTAAAACCACCAGTTTTCGTGGAGAATCCACCAAGTTGGCAACACTGCGATTGTATCGAAATGCCCGTTTCGTTCTGGCACTTATTTTCGTCTCAGTATATGTTCTTAAAAAATGGTTCTCACCGCTAGGGGTTTTTTTATGTGGTAATTAAAATATTTCCTTTCATATGCGTTCATATTACTTGTACTATGCAGGGGTGCACACGATGTAGAGTAGAATGGGCGGGGTCGTTCTTAGAGGTGAGAAACGTAAGGAAGAAAAGATACTAAACGACAAAGAAAGGAAATAAGGAAAGAGAACAAATCTTCAAAAAAAAAAAGGGCTCGACAGTTTTTAAATGCCTATATCCCCAAAAACAGAAATGGGATATACACTAATCAAATGAGGAGAAATATTTCAATAACAAAGTAACTATTTCTTTGAGTGGTCTCATTTTCGATGAGTAGGATATTTCATAATAGTAGAACGCTTCTTTGATGTAATATTTTTCGATATTTGTAGACAATTCGTTTCATTCATTTTCATAATCAATGAGTTTATTGTTTGACGGTTCTTTTTGCACAGAGAAAAAACGATCTTGTAACACCGATTATTTTACGTATATCAGATATCTTCGGTTGAACTTCTAACGAATTACAAAAGGATATTATTTTGGTAAGCGATATTCTTGAATAAGGTTTTAAAACAAATTGAATACATCGTAAGCTATTTTAAGATATATTTATAAAAAATTAAAGTGTATATACAGGATTATTTAAGATTTACTTAGGGCCGATTGTTCGAACGCTAATCAAAACTTGATTGTAATCAAATATTTAATTACAAATCAAATACGTCAGAGCAGCTGTTAAAATTATTAAAATATGCTTAGGTAATAATATTATTTATTTGTAAATAAAAACATGAAAGTAACATCAGAAAGAGTTTAATTATGGTTTATTTTAAATTAAAACGCAAAATAATAAAATTGAATAAAATAAATCAGTCAACATAACCTCAAAATGTGACGTATTTGATTTTAATTAAATATTTGATTACGATCAAGTCATACCCAGTAACTCACCTTCACTTGGTCTTACGAGTAATAACTTGACTGGTTTCAACATAACTATATCTGATATTTATTAACAATTATCAGAACTGGATGCGAATAAGGATCCTGGTCCTGATGGATCGCCTCGCAGTTATCTTAATTGTTATTTTATATTATCCAGACCTCTTTTTCACATTTTTAATCTGTCCTTAAATAAGAGTGAATTTTCAAAATGCTGGGAAAATAGTTTTTGTGTCTGAGTTTTTGAATTTTAAAGCTTCATTTGAAAAACAGCTAGTAGACCAACAACTTGGATTTCGGAATAGCAGATCAACCGATATATACTAGTGTTTGTGAACTTTCTGAGGAAGACGTTGGAGACGGGCTGTAGGGTACAGCACTGTACACTGATATCTCTAAGGCCTTTGATCGGGTCAACCATAATATTTTAATGTTTAAACTTAAAAAATTGTGTGTTGATGGTCCACTTCTTGGATGGTTGAGAACATACTTGATAGACCGAGTTCAGGTAGCTACCAGGGATTTTGTTTCCAGTGAGATTAAGGTTCATTCAGGAGTACCCCAGGGTTCTCATTTGGGGCCCCTGTTATTTAACATATTCAGAAGATTGTGTTAATCTTGAACACATACCCAAGTTACATCTTCCTTATTCTTCCTATATTATCGATACTGATATCCAGCTTGAGCAGAAGGTTTTAACTTGATGGTTTCAATCACTTCAAAATTTATTAAAAGTTGTTACATACTGCACTAAACAATCTCTCAAACTAACAATATACAAATATTATGCATTTGTTTTTATATTTAGATTTTGGTAATTCTCTCCCCAACCTTTATAATTAGGCAAATACAAACTTTGTCATTACTGTTTTTATTACCTATTGTTTGAAATATAGATAAGCGGATTAAAATATTTCAATAGGATCGACCGAGCCTACTAATAACTCGGGTGGTTACTAATTTACGACATTCTTAGATTTCTAGCTTTTAAGCCCGTTCCTCGCGATTCTGGGCATAGCTAAATTCCAATGTAAAAGTGTATATCAAATTTTTTCGAATCTGTTTTTATTTTTAACATAAAGTGTAACACAAAGAAGCTATTTGGTATAAACTTTTTAAAAAATCTTAAAGTTCTGCTAAATGTAACTCTCTCTCTCTCTCGGTCAGTATAGGCTATCTTTGTCGATAGTTTCTGGATTCTCGCTAACGGGTAGGTAAGAAGTAATACCCTCTCGAGGGTGGGTCATAAATAATGTTGAATAACATTATTAGGGCTTATTCCGACTTTTGACAAACCAGTGTGTTCTCCTTGACGGCATATTAAAGAATGGGATTTGTATTTTTAACACTAGTTCTTTTAACACTGTCATAGGCTGCTTTGAAGTCAACGAAGAGATAGTGCGTAGCTATGTTATATTCTAGTGACTTTTCTAGAATCTGCCCATGTGCTTGAATTTGATGTATAGTTGATTTTGCAGCAGTAAATCCGCATTGATATTGACCAACAATATCCTTTGTAAAATGTTTAAGTCTTTCAAACAATACATTGTAGAATATTTTATACGCAGATGCTAACAGAATAATGCCTCTACAGTTCTTACAATCCAGATGATCGCCTTTTTTATGCAACGCATATTATTTCATTTAGCCACTCTTCTGGTACCAATTCATTCTGCCATATAAGTACTATTAGTTTATGGATTACTGCAAAAAGTTGATCACCACCGTTTTTATACATTTCCCAGCAGATTTAATCGATGCCTGGGGCTTTATTGTCTTTCCGAGTTTTAGGACGGCATTTGACACTTTTATTATTGTTGGGTCTTTACTGTGTAGATGACGATGTAGATTTTGTTGATTGTCTATAATGTAACCTCCTTTAATATCGTGTATATCATATATTATATAATATGATATAATAATAATGTACCTATAATATGTTATAATCCCTATAAAACGTCTTCCGACGTACATTTTTCATTCAATTCGATTGTTCCATTGTTCTTTAAGCTCTTTCGAGTTCATTGAGTTTCTTATTCATTCCATCCGTGTTTTCTAAAGTAGTACTCTCTTCTGGATTCCTGTAGGTGTTCATACAAGTAATTGTTTCGGTAGTCTACTTTCTTTCATTCATTTATTATTGCATCCAGTTCGACGAGATATCTTTCTTCGATGTCTGTGTTAATCATCTCGTTTCACAACCGTGTAAATAAAAGCATGCTTTTTACCACAGTTTCATTGGTTGTAGTTCTAGAGAGAGCATGTCAGCTGAGCCAAAACGAAAAATAATCCTCCTTATTGTTTCCACTGGAATAAGCTTGAACGTTCAACTTGGCCCGGACTACCTCCTTCTAATTCTTTAAACTCCTGTTTTGAAATTAATAATACTCATTATTTTGTCTAATTACCTATTTAGTTATCAAAACAGATACACTGTTACCTAAAGAAGTGAAAGTGGTTCAATTTAGAAGTTATATAGTAAATAATAAAATATTTGAAAACTGATGCACATATTCCTCCCGGGCTTCAAGTACTAATTTTATAAATCGCACTACTACTAGAAGTAAATCCTTTCATTTTATTTTCATGAATGTTTTTATTCGCCACATCTCAACATTTTCCAATTGGTCAGTAAAAAAGTAACAAAAAAAAACAAAAGAAAATAGATATAAAAGACATAAAAAACGAATACTATGACCTTAAAATATCTTGTTATACATTATTTTGTAATAAAATTTTATACAAGTTTGTCTTCGATTTGATTGTTATGATTTACAGGACAATTATTTGTTACCTGTATGTACCCTTGCTAAGTTGTGAATTAATTATTCAATAAATAATATTACTCTGGTATACTCGTATTATTCTAATTACCCCATAACCGCACTAAATAGAAGACCCTCCCGCTTTATTGTATAGATCCAAGACTTTTCACTACAGGGGGTTGTAAGGAGGTAGGTATAAAGCTAACCTCTAGTACAAGATGACGTTTAGAATATTCTTGGTGAATGGATTTTGTTTTCGTAAAGAAAGATATTTTTGAAATAGATATCATCTGAATTTTACCGTTAGAATTTTCGAGGATAAGACTTAAGTAAAATGTCTGATCGAAACTGCAACGTCACCTGCCAAAATATTTTGGATTTACCGCTTTTGCAACGAAAATTACCTTGACCGCATATGCAACGACCGCATCTGAACCTATTTCGTTCTTGTATATAGCTTAGATCTTATAATATTTACATATCAAAAATCGAGAGAGTTCGATACAACTTCTTTAAATTATGTAGCATACAAACAGGGTATACCTGTTGAATTAAATCAAGTAAATTAAAATCAAATTGAAACCCAACGGGTATTCTCTCATTGTATGACCGACGATTAATTAAAGATACAAATATCTTTTATGGCATACTTAATTAATTCTACAGTCTTGTATCCTCAGCTGCTTGAGCAGGTGGATCTGCATGTAGGTCTTTGTAGAACCCGATTAAAATAAACTTTCTATATTCCTCTTCACAGAACCAACTATACCTATATCAAGTTTTTATCTCGAACACTAAAATGGGCGTAAATATTCACCCAGATATAGATTTTTTGCACCGAATGCCGAACTCATTTCTGGTCTCAGACATGTATTTATTTGAGTGGCTGTGGAATCGGTAGCCATCATTTTGATACGTAAAACTAAATTACGTGATTAAGTCTGTGATGTATATATTTTATTTTGTTTTATTGAATTTTTATTTAGCACACACATTAATTTTTTTTGATAGGTATGCATTGAAAATTTCTTTCAAATAAGTATATTGGAATATAACTATATTGTAAACATTGTTAATATTATTGGGCAACAGCCCGTTGAAAATAAACTTGGCGCTACAGCCCAATTTGGGCCCTGACCTCCCCTAGCATCCGCCATCTCAACATCTCTTAAATAGTTTTATTTAACAAAATATATTTATTACAAAATTATATCACAATTATGAAATACACTGATTATACGAGGTCTGGCTATTAAATAACGAAAACTGCTTATGAAAAAGAGTTTTATTTTAAAAATTATTCTACAATCGAATGCTCTCCTTCAATATGTGGCTCCCCTTCCCTCGCCACACACCGTTCCATTCGTTTTTTCCATTGGCCAAAGCAATGCTGGAAGTCTTCTTTTGTTAGAGCTTTTAGGAGCTCCGCCGTTTTTCGCTTCACCTCTTCCATCGACTCGAAGCGTATTCCTTTTAAGGCAGACTTGATCTTCGGAAGCAGGAGAAAGTCAGAGGGTGGTAAATCAGGCGAGTACGGCGGGTGTTCGAGCACTGGAATGCCTCAAGCGGCTAAATAACGCTTCACAGACAGCGCGTTTATGGCAGGTGCGTTGTCCTGGTGCCAGATCCACGGCTTGATTTTCCACAACTCCGACCGTTTCTTACGAACTTGCTCTCGCAGTGTTACCAAAACTTTTAAATAGTAACTTTAGTTTACAGTTTGACCCTCTGGAACCCACTATGTCATCATGATGCCGTTAATGTCGAAAAAAAAACGATTAGCATGGCTTTCAATTTTGATTTCGACATCCTTGCTTTTTTCATTCTTGACGATGCAGGAGTTTTTCAGTGCATGGATTGTCGCTTAGTTTCAACATCGTATTCTAATATCCAGGTTTCATCGCAAGTAATGATGTTTTCCATTAATTCAGGCTCTTCATGTAACCTCTCAAAAAAATCTGAACAGGTCTGTTGACGGATGAGTTATTGGTCAGGGGTCAAATTTTTTGGGACCAGCTTTGCACAGACTTTCTTCATGTTCAATTCGTTATGTAAAATGTTTCTGACAGTTTCTTTATCGGCGTGTACAGTCTCAGCAATCATCCGAATGCTCATACGACGATGAAGAACTTAGTGAAGAAACCCACACCCCAGACTTAGCCTCAGTATTCACTGCACTGTATTCACACTGGTACAAGCCGTCACTGCACTTACACTGGTACAACCCAAGCCTGAAGCCCAGGAAAAGAAGGTCGAGATCCCACAACCAAAATGGACCCCTGCACCGCCTCAGTACTCTGACGACGATTCAGAAAATCCACAACAATTCGTCAACGACATAGTGGACCATATGAATAGTTTGAACATTGATACAAAGCATTGGATCGCCTACATACTTGAAAAATCCTTGATAGGAGAGGCGGCCCAATGGGCACAGAGCCAATTTACGACTGGTCTAAACTACGAGACGTTCCTGAATAGACTGATTGATCACTTCGATAATACTACAAAGAGATCGTTGCTGATGTCTAAATTATACGGACAATATCAGAAATTTCAATCAGTAGCCGAATTTATCTCAGCCAAGATAGCACTTTTCCGGAGACTGTTACCACACATCGACGAAGAGGAGAGGTGCAGGGCGATCACAAATTTAATCCGCCCTGAAATCAGGAAACACTTGCGAAATAATATGCCAAGAACAGAAGAAGACCTGAGGCGAATTTGTAAAGAACTACAAGCCGATGAAAGCTATTCACGCTGTCCTGAACCGCCGAAAGCCACAAAAAACAACTACCAGAGATACGGTAATGAAAATCGAGCTAACTGACAAAAGGCCGATAAACACGAAACCATTTAAATGTTCTCCAGCGAAGAAGAAAATAATGTTTGACGAAGTCCAGGAGATGCTTGCAGCAGGTGTCATCCGACCAAGTCGATCACCCTATAACAGCCCAGTGGTGATCGTCAAGAAGGATGGCACACCTCGATTTTGTGTTGATTATCGTAAAATCAACAAGATAACAATTGACGAGGTCTCCGCCCTACCGCCAATCCACGATGCTATTAAAGAATTGGGAACGGCGAAAATCTTCACAACGCTGGATTTGAAAAGCGGATTCTGGCAGATTCCGCTACATAAAGAATCGATCCCGATGACAGATTTTAGCTTACCTGATGGATCGTCATATGAGTTCGTTGTCATGCCATTCGGACTCAAAAATGGGCCTGCAGCTTTTCAGAAGCTAGTTACCACTGTCTTCGCCGGCTTTGTCGATGAATTCGTAAAAGTCTACATGGGCGATATTATCATATATTCGAAGTTATGGGAAGAACACCAGAAGCACCTCCAGCTAGTCTTAGAACGACTTCGTACACACGGACTCTGGGTCTCTTTGAAGAAATGTCGCTTTGCTACAAACATGTTATGTTGCTGTGCTACATATTGTAGCTTTGCTACATACAAACTTTGCTGTAATAATCACCCCATTGACTGATTTGACGTCCAAGAAAAAAATATTTTAAATGGACACCGGAGTCAGAGAAAGCATTCAACACACTAAAAGAAGCACTCTCCGGAGATCTCCACTTAGAGAGGCTGATATGAATCAACCATTCAGCTTACAAACCGACGCTTCAGAATATGGTATGGGAGCTGTCCTATTTCAAGGCCCGGCCGAAGACAGAAAAATTGTAGCGTATGCTTCAGCTAAACTCCGACCCGCTGAGAGGAAATATCATATCAATGAGAAGGAATGCCTAGCTGTTGTCTGGGCACTGAAAAGATTCCGTTATTTCCTCCAGGAAAAGAAGTTTACGCTTCTCACAGATAGCACAGCACTATTATGGCTTGACAGATACCAAGCAGACAAAGCGAAGCTATCAAGATGGTCACTTCTACTACAGGAATTCAATTTCGAGGTGAAACATATACGAGGGCGAGAGAATCAACTCCCCGACCATCTCTCTCGAAATCCAGTAGAAGACGTACAAATTCAAGAAGAAGATTATTTATTTATTTATCGTATGGCAATTTCAACACATTTAGAACAAAATTACAAACACTAGTAATATAGTGGTCTTCCTTATTCGGTCAAATCGACCGAATCTACGTAGGCTGAGGATGCTACGGCCGTATGATACTAGCAATAATAAAAATGTTTTATTCAGGCAATAGTGCACGAATTGTCATTTCTTTATTTGGCGTAAGATATTCCAATAGATAAATTCAAAGTCATTCAACAATTCAAAGGATTTTACCAAATTTTGAAAATAATGGAACCCTGATTTCTAATTGTACCTGTACACACAATCTTGCTGAGGTACAAAAAAATTTTAGAAAAACAAAATGAACAAATTCCCCTTCGTTGGCTCAGTGAAGATGTTCGTTCAGTTGTAATGGAAACACCAGGTAATAGTAGCAGAGTTTATTGATGAGACGTATACTATGGGTGTTGACCCGGGATTACTTTGAGTAGATACTGATGAAGTTGATCGTTGAAGACTATCAAGTTTGTTGAGTGAATATTGATTGAATGCTTCTCTAGGCAAGAAATCTTAGTTTTAATTGAGTCAATATATTCGCGGACCTCGCGTGATATGTGTATCTAATTTATGTGAATTGTTTAACTTTTGTCAGCACTTTTGACTGATGTCCAAATTAAATTATTGATCATTGACCAAATGTGTATGTAATCTAATTAACTACGTGTGTGTATTTAATAACAAATAAATTCATTCGGTCTACTGGGTGATACAATTATACTGTCCAATTTCGGATATGAATTCTGAAGATTTGATATTGGACACAAAATTAAATAAATGTATTAACAGCAGTTGTAGAAAATCCTAGAATAAGTTCTCGGACCATTGCAGACCAGTTTAATTAATATTCATAATTCTACGGCCTTAAAAATTTTGAAAAGGAATAAATTCCATTCATATGAACTGAATACATTTCATCAATGTTATTGCTTTGTAAACAACACTACACTACTATAATAGTAGTAGTATTTGTAAAAATTTGCGTATTTTAGTATTTGTGTATAATTTAATCGGAAAATAAAAATATTGACAATTCAAATATTGTCAAATATCAGAATCATCAATATGACCAAACGCAACATATACGGCCTGAAAAATGTATATTTTTATAAAATTTTGGAATACATTTAATTCGTAGAAAAATTTTAACATTTGTTTTTATTACATATTTCAGTCCTCTACAAATAGTTTCCTATGACTTTTGATGTAAAATAATTAGGGAAGCAGGAATTTAACAATTTAGAATTTCCTATGGCCCGTATGGCGATTCACCACCCGGTATATTTTGTTAAAATACAAAACATTTTGTATTTTGTTTAGAAATATTTCTTTATTTAAACGTGATTAAAATCGTTTTACTTAAACACACAACCTGAGTTAAACACGACAGTCTTATGTATGGCAACATCGTAGGAGCGTAAAGCAACACTGTATTGCAAGCACTCCTGGCTCCAGTTCAGTGATTCCGTCTCACGCACGCGCCAGTCTCAGTCGACACCGTCAGCTTGGTGTTTGTAGCAATCAGTGTAATCGTTAATAACAGAGTGATTGTTTGTGAATTATTTAATAGTGTTGTGTAACAGATTTGAAAATGGCTAAGTCACTTCCAAAGAAAAGATTGTATTCAGATGATTATATCAAGTATGGTTTTACCTTTATGGAGAAAAACGGCAGTCACATATCTCAAGTGTGTCAACTGCCAAGCTGTTCTTTGTACTGATGCAATGCGCGGGAAACTAATTTGCATCTAATTACAAACCATTCTTCTTTGAAAGATAAAGGTCCAGAATTTTTTATTGCTAAAAAAGCAGCCTAAAACGTATGAAACTTGACTCTACTGCCAATTTTCGTGTTGAACATGAGAAAGCTGTGGAAGCATCATACAAAATAGCACTTTTGATAGTTAAAGACAAACCACACACTATTTGTGAGTCACTAATTAAACCTTGTTTACTTACTGCTTGTAGTAACGTACTTAGTGAAGACAGCTGTAAGAAAGAAAAAAAATTCTCTCTCAAACGACACAGTAAAACGTAGAATACGGCTCTGGATTTGAAAAATCGACTATTGCAAAAATTAAAAGATTCACAGTTTTTTTCTTTGCAGAGTGACGAAGCAACTGATATTTCAAAGTATGCATAGTTATTATTTTACTGTCGATTTATTGACAGAAAACGGTTCATGGAGGAAATATTGTTTTCAACATCTCTTGAAACAACAACTAAAGCCTATTGGCATATTTTCTGCTCTTGAAGATTTTTTAGTAATCAATGAACTTCAACGGGAGAAAGTAATTGGCATATGTACTGATGGGACCCAAGCCATGACAGGATGTCGATCTGGATTTATGGAATTGGCAAAAAAGAAGAACCCTAGGATAATTGGTTCTCACTGCATTATTTACAGACAAGCTTTAGCTAGTCAGACTTTACCTGAACCTCTCAACGTCACATTAAACTTAGCAATTAAAATAGTTAACCACATCAAATCCAGCTCATTAAAGACTAGGCTCTTTGTCAGGCACTATGTCAGGAACTGAATAGTGATCAGGAAACCCCCTTGTTTCACACAGAAGTCCGGTGGTTACCCAAAGGAAATATGCTTGCAATATTATTCAATTTAAAGTCAGAAGTTGAATTTTTGTTAATGACTTCAAAACAAGATCTATCTTTTATTTGGCTTATTTGTCTGACTTTTTTAAAACACTTAATGTCGTGAATTTGAAGCTTCAAGGCCGTAAAAACCTCTTATGATGCAATTAAGGGGTTTATAGAAAAATATCGCTTTTTCAACGCCACCTTCACAGTTCCAAGCCAAACTTTTCCTCTTTTCCTAAACTGAACGACCTCTTCGATAATATTCAAACCCTTCTATTACATCTAGTTTCGGATTTGAAAGACGTTAAATCAAGGCATTTGGAAGAACTGAAAAATCAAATTCGAAAGTACTTTCCAGATGTTAGCTTGGAATACTGGGAATTTAACTTGACAAGAGATCCTTTTCAGGACATTCTTCCAGTTAACCTTCAAGAGCAGGGAACTGACCTAAAATATGATTCACAGGCAAAAGCAGATTTTGCAAACATGGAATTGGAAGAATTTTGGTTAACCTACTTTCCTGTTTACCCAGAAGTGGCTTTAGTATATGCGAAGTTATTAGTCCAGTTTTCATCCACATAGCTTTGCGAACAGAAACCTTAACTCTCAAAAAAACATCAGCCGAAAAATTGAGAAGGGCAGAACGAAAGATGGAGAGATCAATGCTTGGAATAATCTTAAGAAATAGAATAAGAAACGAGGAAGTTCGTAAACGAACCGGAGTGGAAGACATTATCGAACATATTACAAGGCAAAAATGGAGATAGGCAGGACATGTTGCAAGACGACAGTTGGACAAAAAAATTGCTTGAGTGGAGACCACGGGCTGACAAGCGAAGCCGAGGAAGACCCCCAACGCGATGGACCGACGACCTCAAAAGAATCGTGACCAATTGGATAGCAGATACGAAGAACAGAAGCAGATGGAAAAGTCTAGAGGAGGCCTATGTTCAAAAATGGACAACTCAGGGCTGATTGATGATGATGATGATCTTTGCGAATCTGGTTTTTCTGAATTGGCGTATATAAAATCAAAATACCGTTCAAGGCTGGACGTTCAAAGTGACTTGAGGTGTGCTCTGACACAGTTTCAACCGAATATCGAAAAACTTGTCAGAAACAGATATTGCGAACCCTCTCATTAAAAGTGCAAAAACACACACGCGGATTTGATTTTTGGATTATTCGTTTTCTCAAATAAATAAACAATGTTAAGTTTAATGAGACATCAAATAAACTTTTGTATTTAAATTTATCTGGATTTTTATTTTGCATCCCAGCTTTTGCTAACGCAGAGTTAGCATCGTCAGTTTCACAATTTCACTGTTCTAACTTGAACCAACCAATTATTGACTGGAGAGAAGGCGTGAGCTATCTTCAGTGTTCAAAGGAGGCGGCAGTGCTAAAAAATTGAAAACCGCTGGTTTATACCATTCGAAAACACGCGCACGAGATAGAGAATTCTCGCCATAGGCCTCTTTCAACAAATTATAGCACTCAGTCCGAGCTTTTTTTTAATTTAACGAGAAATTTCACGTTAATCCGTTGCTCATGTTTTTCGTCATACATTGTTATCTGCACGAGAAAAAAACACGTTCTTTTCTAACCTCTACAAAAAAAATACTACTACAGCGACAAAAACGTGTTTTCGTACTGGAAGAGTAGACACTTCCAGCTATCCAATGCTGCATTCGCTTCCCTCTCTTCCCCTCTAAGACGCCTTCTGCGCGCACAGTCACGTTATTCATAAGCATTTTTATTGAACAAACACATAGTTTGCGTATTTTTAAAGGGTTTTGAGAACTTTTGGACCACTTTGTAATATATTTTTGGTTTATTTTGTTTTGATCTTTTTGTAATTAATATTGTAACATACATAATTTATGTTTATTATAATATTATGTTTATATTTTAATAATATTTTTAATTGACATATAAATATATTGATTATATTATATCACAATAATTATGAAATAAACATAACATAACATTTTTATTTAACAATTTGTTTTTATTTAAAACAAAACTTTTCAGCAGCAGTAACATTTCTCCGTATTCTCTGACCTTGTAACAATCAACCATTGTTTCTATTTACTTCATTTGGAATCATTTTCATTCTAAACTCAGGATGTTGTGCATCTTCTTTAGGATCTTTAGGAAGAAGCTGTTCTTTCATTGCCATTAGATATTGCAATTGCGGGATCCAGCAAACGTGTCAAATTTGAAATAAGTTACTTTATATCTTCATTAGCCCCTTTATTATTCAAAGCCGTGAGTCGGCAACTTGCCATTCTATCGTGCTAGCAGGAAGGACGTGCCACAAGCAGAACAAGTCAGTGATGTTCTGCATGGTACAGAGAAACTCCCTCTGTTATCCGAAATTTATCCCACTTTTTATCGGAATATCCCTCCCCAATAGGTATCTTCGTTTATCGCGAGATGGCGCAGCGAACACACATTTCACATTATGCCGGGTCCAGACCAAGCAGACAAAACGAAAACACAATTCTGAAACAAAAACACGATAAACCGGCGACAAAATTTGTCGTCAAAAGACAAAACAAAATTGAGACAAACTGTCCACACCAGAACAACAAAATATAAAAACAAATTCAGTTGGTGATGTTGTTGTTGTGATTAGTGTTGGTTAACCATGTGGCGTTTTAATCAAGAAAAAAATGAAACTGAAGATTTATTGCTAGCCGCAAGTTTTTTTTTTGCTCTCATCATCATCCCAGGTTGCTAAAAGAAAACCCAAACGTTTTTGGATTAGACCAAGCCTAAAAATGCGAGAAAGTTGTTCGATAGACAAATTGTTAGTTCAGCTGCGAGCAGATGATATTGGACTAAGTGGTGAAATTCGATCAAGCTTCAAAAATTTTTTAAGAATATCCACCGAAGATTTTGAGAATCTAATATGCCTTGTTGGTTCTGCAGTTGCAAAAAGACATACTAACTTTAGAAATGCTATGAGTGTAACAGAAAGGTTAGCAATCACTTTAAGATTTTTAGCAACAGGTGATTCCTACCACAGCCTAATGTATATTTCAAAAGTATCAAAGCAATCAATATCTGTAATAATACCGAAGTATGTAAAGCTTTAATGAACAGTCTTAGTGGTTATGTACAGGTATGTTAAACTTTTTTCATTACTATTTTTCTGTTAATATCCCTTAAAATAAACTCCATATTTATTGGTTAAATGTTTAATACAAAAGAAGTTGACGATAGATACATACTACATGCAAAATAATGACGAGTCTACTTATTTTTACATTCAAAAAGTTTATCATCAATTTCGTTCATTTTCTTGATCTGAATACTGAGAAAGCTCTGTGACAATACTAGGTGGATGTGAAAATAAAGGTTGTGTGTTGGTGTTTGGTGGATTTAAGTAATAGTTTTGTGGGTTAGCACTGGGTGGATTTGAGTATGAATGTTGCGTGTTGGGTGGATTTGAGTATAGACGTTCAATGCTGGGTGGATTTGAGTATAAATGTGTGTCAATGCTGGGAGGAGTTGAGTATGAACGTGTGTCAATGCTGGGAGGATCTGAGTATGTATGTTGTGTGTCAGTGCAGGGTGGATTTGAGTACAAATGTTGTGGGTTGGAGTTGGATGGAGTGAAGTGAACATTTGTGTTGAGACTAAGTAACAGAAAAATACACTTAATTTTGATAAAAATTGTACATTCTATTTCTCCTACTGCTGAACTCGTTTTGGCACGCACACGCGTCCACACTGAGCCGACAACTTGTCGTCAAATACACAGACAAAACAGACTTTTTGATCTTTACCGACCTGAGACGGGACCTGAAAAAGTTTTCAAATTTGCAAACAAAACAAAATTGTTCAGAAATGTCTCAACAAATGTTTTCGATTTGTCGCCACTTTGTCGCGAAGCATGAATGCTTTTGTTTTGTCTGTTTGGTCTGGACCCGGCATTACAATAACAATGTCGAGATAAACGAATATACAATTATATCAAATTAAACCAAAGGATAAATAATACAGCTTTCGTAATTTTTAAAAGATTTTATGTTAGACCAAAAATTCAGCATTTGTTTTTTGTTTTTTTAATAAATGGAATTTCCATGCTTAGCCTTCATTAAAATTTACATTCTCTTTTTTACTAATCTGTTATTCTGTGTGTAAATACTAGGAATGCATAAAAAATTTAGTATAAAAACTACTAAAAGAGGGTAGGTATTAAATTTTGTCTTATTGACTGTTACTTTGTGGCTAGTTTATTTGTGTTTATTTTTTGTATTCTTTATATTCAGCATAATAATAGGTAATATATTTTTACAGTACATTTACGATAAGAAATGTAGATATTTTCTAAAAAGCGAGACATTTTTAAAAATTTAAAAAAGCAAAACAGACGTTGATAAAGGTGTTGAAAGTGTGAAAGGTGCTGAATTGTGTTTCAAAAGTATTTTACGGTTTTATTGTCAGATGTCGCTATTGCGTCCGTATTGAAGCCATTTTAGTGTTGCTTCTTAAAAGACAGAAAATATTGATCTTTCACGTTTGAGAACACCTTTGAATAACTGTTCTGATCAGACCTATTAGGTCGAAATACGTATCAACAGATACAAAGGCGCTTTTTGCGTGAAATCAAATGTTTGCTGTCTTTTCACTTTTTTCGGATTTACTCTGTACGATTACTAGAAACCAATTCGTTAAGGATTTCTGCTTAGTTGATAAGACGTGTCGTGGAATGCAAATTTTAGGTTCCCCACGTCTCTTTTAACACCTTCATCAACGTCTGATTTGCTTTGCAATTTTTAGAAAGCACAGATTAAAGCGGAAATCTGAATTGTGTTTCGAAACTATTTTACGGTTTTATTGTCAGATGTCGCTATTGCGTCCGTATTGAAGCCATTTTAGTGTTGCTTCTTAAAAGACAGAAAATATTGATCTTTCACGTTGAGAACACCTTTGAATAACTGTTCTGATGAGACCTATTAGGTCGAAATACGTATCAACAGATACAAAGGCGCTTTTTGCGTGGAATCAAATATTTGCTGTCTTTTCACTTTTTTCGGATTTACTCTGTACGAGTACTAGAAACCAATTCGTTAAGGATTTCTGCTTAGTTTATAAGACGTGTCGTGGAATGCAAATTTTAGATTCCCCACGTCTCTTTTAACACCTTTATCAACGTCTGTTTTGCTTTGCAATTTTTAGAAAGCATAGATTAAAGCGGAAATCTGAATTGTGTTTCGAAACTATTTTACGGTTTTATTGTCAGATGTCGCTATTGCGTCCGTATTGAAGCCATTTAGTGTTGCTTCTTAAAAGGCAGAAAATATTGATCTTTCACGTTGGGAACACCTTTGAATAACTATTCTGATGAGACCTATTAGGTCGAAATACGTATCAAAAGATACAAAGGCGCTTTTTGCGAGAAATCAAATATTTGCTCTTTTCACTTTTGACATAAATAATATTATTTAATATAAATAATTATTACCTTCGGACAAATTTGCCAATTTGGTTTGGATGTACACAATTAATATTAAAAATTTCATATTGACCCTTTGATATCATTTATTGAATTATTCTTGTTGATTAATGTTTGTTATAAACTAGAGTCTTGAATAAATATATTATATAAAATATAGTCTCATCAAAATGTTCAGTCAGTCACTGTAATTTGAATTTCGTATTTGTTTATTGCGATTTGCATAAAATGGTTTATATTTGATCATATTTAGGAAAAATAATTCCGCAGTAACTAATACCATTCTAATACTTTGACGAATAATATTTTGTAATGTAAGTAAATCAAATGATTGTGAAATAATATGGACATAACTTTTTGAACCGATTTATACGTAGAAAACTTATTTCATTAGACCTTTGACCTTTATACTAGCAAAACAATCGCTTAAAATGAGCACGAATATTTGATCTTGGGATCAAGAGTAGTACGTAATATGTTACGATTGCATTTCTGAACCTGCAAACTACTTTGTACTTTTGAATAATTTGTTTACCAACAGAAACTTGCGGAAAAATAGATTAGCCAAGTGGCCTATGCAAGATACAAAATGTCTTGGTAAAGAAGCTCGTAGATCCTATGATTTTCGATTTAATGTCAATGGAGGAATACTTTTGTTGAATGGAACGATAAGTGTTACTTTAGCACCTAATTTTGATAGTGCAGAACCTCTCGCCAATAGTACATAGTACAATCACAGAATAATAAACAAACAGAATACCCACTCTCCACGGAAAATTAAGTACGCGCATCTCCTCCGCGCAGACGTTCCGCCATGTTTTAGGAGGATTTTAAAGAAATTAGTGTTGTTTATGTGGTGTGCATGGAAAAATTAACCAGGTTTATTTGACTTACGGCAATCATAGACATACTATACAATTATATCAACATTGTTAAATATAATAACACAAATATAATATAATTAAACATAAATATAAACAATTACATAACCACACAAATCATATGTCTGCGTCCTCCTAAAACATGGTGCGCGTGCTGAAAAACTTCAAAGGCGGCATCTGAGAGTGGCCCTTCTGATTGTTTATTATTCTGTGGTACAATACAACATAGTACAATGAACACAAGGTGTATAATACATAATGTTCCAAAGTCGGTTCGCGTCGCGCATGACGTAGTCAAGACCGCTTCTTCACGCAACATTTGAATGTATAGTTGTATAGGAAAGACTTTTAATTTTAGGTTTTTTTTATATAATTTTACCAATTTAATTATAGTAAATATAAAGAGATGATAAAATTATGTTATTATATTTAATCATAAATAAAATTTTGAAGGTAATTTAAATTTATTGATTTTTGGTAGTTATTTTGTTAACATAGATATGCTTTACAAAACAAGTTTTAATTATCTTTTATTACACGTATGTACAGGTTAATCAACTTATACTCCAGAGTTTGATATTCCAGATGTTTAAAAAGATAAAAAAAAAGTGGAAATGAAGTTACACAAAATTTATACGTATATACTGAACTAAACACAAAATCAAAATAGATAATGATAAAGTCAACTTATATCAGCATATATCTAAATTATTTTTGTATTATAAAATAAATGACTTAGTCAGTATTGAGTTACTTTAAAATTTATTTATTATCTCATAACTCGCAATCTATAATCGTCACCATTGATAACCGATATTATTGTCGAATTTTTGTTTTTATACAAGCCTTTTGTCTTGCCGATGTAAAGTCGTCTGAAGTCGATATTTATTGTGTTTTGCGTTTGAACTAATTTGTGCCTTATTTTCATATTATTATATTGTTTGGTAAGTAAATTTTGCATATAATAGTCGGTGAGTTATAGTAATGTGTATATTTTTTTATTTTACTAAATTTAAAACTAATTAAATCTAAAACCCATTTTTTAAGCTCTTTTCTATTATTTTAAAATACCATATTGAATTATAAATCAGATTTTTCTTTATTGTAATCTATTTTGTTTTTATTTCAGTAACACTGCTTGGAAATGATTGACAGTGAATCAAAATACGCAAATCTACTACTATTTACCTATACAAAAAGAGTGCGTATATTATTAGTATATGTATGAAAACAAAAATAAATATTTGGCCTGAACCCCCAGAAAAAGTAAAGGTTTTACGCAACTTCTTCTTCCTGGTCTCCTCTTTCCGTAGACCTTTCACTGTAATATAAGTTACAGGAGGTTATATCTATGATCGGTTCGCATTATATGTCCAAGATATTCCAGCTTGCGCTGTTTCAATGTGGCTATAATTTCACATGTTTTATCCATCTGACGTAGAACCTCAATGTTTGTTATTCGGTCCACCCGGGAGATGCTCAGTATCCGTCTATAACACCACATCTCAAATGCCTCGAATTTTCCCATGGATGCCTCGGTTAGTGTCCATGATCCAACCCCATAGAGCAGCACTGTAAACACGTAGCATCTCAATAAACGGATTTTCGTTTTTAAGGGTGCTTCTTACTGATGACCATGTACTTTGTTTTCTTGATGTTAAAATCAAGCCCGTATTCTTGACTGATTCTCCACACTTGCGCTACTAGTGTCTGTAAACCTTCTAAACTGTCTGCAAAGAGGATGGTGTCGTCTGCATATCTGATGTTATTCAGGCGCTCACCATTTAAGAGAATACTCTCTTCGATATGCTCTAATGCCTGGCTCATGACGTGTTTTGAATAGAAGTTAATAATAGGGGAGAGTATGCAGCCCTGTCGTACTCCTCTCTTTGTATGTAATGTACTATAATCTAAATAAATTGTAGTCACGAAATCAAATAAAAATAGAGTATTCTTCAAAAAAAAAAAAAGTAAATTGAGTACTTCCTTCCTTACTATTTAAATATTAAACAGTGATGGATATTGACAATTAATAAAAAGTGTAAATTAATTACTATTCAAATTTTAAAAAATATACAATGATGGGTATGGATCACAATTTTTCAACGGAAAAAGCTTTTTGGGTCTGTCAATTATACTCGTAATATAACCAACACCTAAATGGACTTTATAATTATATGTAGATTCATAATTAACAAAATACATGAAAATTTAGTCGTACCATGAATGTATTACATACATTTCTAATTCAACCATAACATGGAATGACTTCACACTTAGTCCACTCAAAATTACTGGATCGATGAACTTAGCTTGTTAATCCTTGGAGGCCATGTGTTTCGAAGCAAAAAAAGGTAGGCACGACCTACCTTTGTGCCGGCAGCGGATTTAACCCTTACAACACGATAATTATTATAGCTACTTAGAGCTTTAATCTAATTAATTATTAATTAGATTATATTACTAGACTATTAATCTAATATAAGTCCATAAGTGTAAAATATTGGAATAAATTCTTATATTTTATTTAAATTTTGAATTATATGACCTAACCTATTTCGTCTGTTAATGCAGTGGTTCCCAACCCGTGGTCCGCGCCGACTTTACGTGAGCTCCGCGCGCTGTTTCAGAGTACGTCTTATAATTCACGGTTTTCTTCATCAATACGAGTATAACAATGTTTTTACTGGCTATATAATGAGACATTCATCCTCGGAGATACGTTTGTTATGAAAGTATGCCACATGAGTAATGCTGTTTTTATTTCTGATGTTAGGCGTGGAGTGACAGTGGCACAGCGCGAGCGCAGAGAGGGTAGGCTATTAATAGTCACAGCGGGGCGGGCGGACACATGCTTCCACCACTCTTAAGCTCGGTCATTCTCCTCCGCCGCTGTGTAGCCGCACCCCAGCCCAGAATTGTCTACCTTCTCCTGAGTTCCATGGCCATTTGTCTGTCGTAGTGTCTAGTGTCACGTACCGTATGTACAGAGTGAGAGACTGCAATGAGTAAGCAAGTGAATTTGTTTAAGTTTTTAAAAAGAGCACATGATGAAAGTGAACCCGGACCTAGTGCTAGTACGAGTGTTAGTGACAGGTTTGTTTCAAGTGAACCTAAAAGTAGAAAACCATCCAATCGTAAGTACAGCGCAGAATACTTACAATATTGATTTATTTTTAAAGAAGATGGAGATGTTCATTTGCCTCAGTGTATGTTTCAGGTTTATGCATAGCTAAACGGCCAAACTCTGCGTCATTTAGACACAAAACTTGTCAAAACATATTTTTCAACGCAGAAACGTAATGAAACAGTATTTTTCTCAGGATAAGGCTGCTTTAAAAGGATCTTTTTTAATTTCATTGAAAATAGCAAAAGCAAAAAAACCATTTACAATAGGAGAAGATTTAATTTTACCCTGTATTTTTGAAGCCACTAAAGAAGTACTTGGTGAAGAGTCAGCTAAAAAAATAAAAACATAGCTCTATCAAATAATACAGTTACTAGAAGAGTTGAATCGATGGCAGCAGATGTTGAAAACCAACTCATAATAAAGCTTCACCAATCTAAGTGGTTTTCTTTGCAATTAGATGAGTCTACCGATGTTACAAATAAAGCAATTTTACTGGTGTATGTAAAATACATTGATCATGAAGAAAAGAAATTAAATGAAGAATACATGACATCTATTGAACTGCCAGGTCATACAAAAGGTCGGGACATTTTTAATGCTGTTGATGGGTATTTAAAGTTGCATAAACTATCTTGGAAAGACTGTGTTGGATTGTGTACTGACGGCGCGGCTGCTATGACAGGCTCCAAACAAGGCCTTAAAAGTTTTGTACTGAAAGAAGCGGGAACCGAAGTACAAATAACACACTGCATTATTCACAGAGAAATGCTAGCAACCAAACAGTTGAGTCCTGAACTCAATGAAGTCCTCCTTACAGTTGTAAAGGCTGTGAATTTAATCCGGAGCAAAGCTCTTAATTCAAGATTGTTTGCTACGCTTTGTGATGATATGGGCTCGCTTCATTCCAAACTTCTCCTCCACACTGAAGTACGATGGTTATCCCGAGGGCGTGTATTGGCCAGATTTTATGAACTTAGAGAGGAGGTTTGTATGTTCCTTGACAAAAACAATCCAGAACTAGCGGCTGTGTTTCGGGATGGACAATGGGTGGCTAAACTTGCTTTTTTGACTGATATATTTGAAATTATAAATGTGCTGAATCTTGGTCTTCAAGGGCCCTCACACACAGTATTCGATCTGTGGAAAAAAATTGCTGCATTCAAACAAAAGTTAAAGTTATGGCAAACTGAAGTAGAGAAAGGATCTTTTGCTATGTTTAATCTGTTTTCTGAATTTATAATAGAAACGGAAGGTATGAATATAAATAAAGAACAGCTGTCATCTTTGGTAAAGGCTTACATAGCATCGCTTCAAGGGTATTTTGACAACTATTTCCCTGCCAGTTCTGACGTCAGTTCTAAAAACTTGTGGGTGGCAAATCCTTTTTTACCACTCAAGGATATTGATCTTACACTTAATGAACAGGAAGAACTTATTGAGATATCTTCTGATCCTCAGCTTGAAGTTGTCAAAATACAATGTGACAATATTGCAAGCTTTTGGATCAAGTTACTTGATGAGTACCAAACCCTCAGCCAAAAAGCCTTGAAAATTCTACTTCCTTTCAATTCTACATATCTTTGTGAAACAGCATTTTCAACACTAAATGTTATTAAGAATAAGCATCGTAACAGTTTGTTGAAATTGGATGCTCCATTCAGGTTGAGTTTGACCTCTTTGAAGCCAAATATCGAAGATCTTGCCAGTAAAATGCAAAACCAAGGAAGTCACTGAGAGACTTAGTGTCATATTTTGTAAGCGTTTTACAATAGATTTATAATGTTTCTATAACTATATTAAGACTATAACTATGTTTTTTTTCTAATTACTTACTCTTAATACAATGTATATTAAAGGATTTAAAATATATTTCTCTAGTTCTCAATTTAATTTACCTAGTTATAAAATCATGTGGTCCGCAGACGTTTTCTTATAGATCTTGTGGTCCTCGAGGGAAATAGGTTGGGAACCACTGTGTTAATGCATTACGGTGCGGCGGTGCATTTAGATATTACGTCACCACGTGTGGTGGCGCAAGGATACCTAGGGACTATCTAAGTTAGTTCGGCACAATCGTGCCCTCGGTTGAACGTACCCTCAGGTAAAATCGGCGCAATCGTCCCATACCTCTTCAAACAGGTCGAAATTTAAACTTATCTGGTCGACCAAAATAAAATAATCAGGAGAGGTGATGACAAACATAGTCAAAATTAATATGTTACTATAAAGTCGTACCCAAAACCGTAAATATATTTAGTACTAATAGTTTCATTCATTCACGAATTTTCTAGGTAATACCAGGGTTGGACAAAAAAATGTTTTTAAAAAAAAAACAAAAAACATGTTTTTTTTATTTAAAAACAATGTTTTTTGTTTTAAAACAGTTTTTTTTTTCATCTAAAAAAACACTGTTTTAAAACAAAAAAACACTGTTTTAAAACAAAAAAAAAACGTTTTAAAATAATTACGTACTTCACTGGATTTCTAAAGGGGATTCCCATAAACCTCAACTGGCACACATATGGGCTTTGGATAAATGCCAGAGAAATACCTGCACCATAGCAGATGCAACAGACATTTGGAAGGACTTACTGGGTTATTTCCAAAGTGAAAGTGAAGCTCAATCTAACGGTTGTAGCAACGTGTTGGAACTTCATAAAGCAGAAGCACGTTTTCAACTGGCTATAACAGATGCGCATTATTTAGCTTATTTATTAGACCCTCAGTACTTAGGTCAGAAACTCTCTGAGGTGGAAGTTGATAGAGCATTGTTATTTATTTCGGATTTTCACCCAAATGTAATGCCCGAAATACTGTCATTTCGTGCCTTAGCACCGCCATTTAATAAACAATATTTGTTTGCAAAAAATACAGTAGACAATTTAAGTTCTTTAACATGGTGGCTATCTCAAAAACAGTTTATTTCATCGGAGTTGTTGCAGCTGACAACTCAATTATTTTCAGCAGTTGCATCCAGTGCTGGAGTGGAGAGGCTATTTTCTTCATATGGTCTAGTTCACTCGAAATTGAGGAATAGGTTAGGAAGTGACAAAGCTGCTAAGCTAGTAACAATATTTCAACATTTAAATAAAAATGTTTAAGGTTACATTATTAACTGTAAAAGCTCTATATTTATAGTTTTTATTTTTTTAAGGAACATTCATTGTTATTTTTATTTTTTGTATCACATATCAGTTGCAGGATGTAGGACTGTGTAATAGATGCTGTTGTAATTCAATAATTATTTACTTAATTTCTTAATTTTCTTTTAACCTTATTAGGAGTATTGGTTTAGTTAATGTTACTACAGCACTGTCGTAACAGTACTAGTATGCTTGCTACCTGAACATAAATAAAGTTTAGTCAGTTACTTTTTTTGAGTTTTACTTTTTACTTAGCATTAATATTGTTATTGCACCTAATTATTCTATAATCTATGTTTGCAATTTTGCAAATAAGCAAACACAAATGTCTTATAACAAATGTTAATAAACAATATAATAATAAACAATAACGAAAAAAAACTATGTTTTAAAACAATGTTTTAAAACAATGTTTTAAAACGGTGTTTTAAAATGCAACTGTTTTTTTTTTCAGTGTTTTTAAACATGTTTTAAAAAGCTTGTTTTAAAACAGCCCAACCCTGGGTAATACCTACCCTGAGAGACGATGGGTTCTCCGAGCCGCTATAAAAAAACCAGTCTAGGTTCCAGTTCATTCGAGACAATTCAGGTCAATAGAGGTGTGCTTATTAGTTCTTTTAGACGAACTAGTTCAACAGAACTATTTCACAAAAATGAACTTGTTCAGTGAACTAGTTCGCGAAAGAACTATTTGTAGGACCGACATCAAAATCCAACCCTAACAGAACTGGTTGCCAGATGTCTCGTCTCAATCATCACACAAGCTCGGCGCCAGCCGCCCGTATTCTTTCAGTCTTTCACTAGTTCACTTAGTTCACTACCGTACAAGTAGTTCGGAACTATTTCTTTCGATCGCAGGTTTAAATGGTTTAAATTATTATATGATTAGTTAGTTTTTATTTGCAAAAAATTATTAAGATTTGTTTTTTATTAACCGTTTTAAATATAAATATGGTTCAAGTATGATTTATTTTTATATTTACGTATATGTAAACTCATAGGTATTTATAATTAGGTTATTTCTAAAAGAACCTTTACAAAAAAAATCAGTGAATTTTCTAGGAACATTAAATAACACATTTTCATTCTCACTTTTACATAAAATTATATTTTATGTAAATGTCTCAATCATTGTAACCACAACTAAAATTTTTATTTCAAAATTACAACACAAGAAAGAGCATGGCAACATCCAAGCCAATACATGGGCATAAGATCCGAACCATTATGACATTAAGATACGACTTAATGTTATTGTCACATTCATAAGTATTATGAATCTGTTATCTGAGGCTAATCGTCATTTTTTTTAAACTAGTTAGTCCATCCATTCACAAAATAATAAATATATGTTCTAATTTATTCATTCATTATTTTCTTCTTTGGAAGTTGAGACATAATTTATAATGCAAATCGTTCGCAGTGAACTAGTTCTATGAAAATTAATGAACTAGTTCAATTAGTTCAGTTGAAAGAATCGTTCATTAGAACTATTTCGATGGTGAACTACACATCCCTACAGGTCAACATCCATGGGATTCTTTTTTACCAGACGAGAAGGCGATATACCCTTCTAGATAACGGCATTTTATATATAATAACGGGGATTTTTAATGAGGAGAGCGGTCAAAAGAAGATATCGCGATCGGGTATTTTAAATGTAACGCTCGCATATATAAATTATTGTAAGATAAATTATTATAAATAAAATTTAAATAAATTAAATTCGTAAATGTTATAAATATTGAACCTTTAGTAAATTAAAATAAGAACAATAAATTAGAATTAATAAAGACTTTACAATAAGTTAGCGTAAATGCGAGTTATTGCCACAAAACTGTATTTAAGAGACTAATTACTTGATGTATGCCGCTGCGCCAGTGTACAAAAAAAATTAAAATACCCCTCTAATCCTCGCATCTGGGTATTATAAATACCCTTTAGCCAGAAAAATGAAAACTAAATGTTAAACATTTTTTTAATAGGTACGTCAAGGTCGAGAAAGAAAGTGCGTCGGTGTTTACAATACAAACTTAGTTATACTGCAGGTACTTTTTAACTAGACTAAACAGACGAAATTAGTTAGAGACGAGAACTGAAAATACGGCATAGTTAGACAAAAAAAAAACAGTTTACGAAATAGTATATAAAGGTACATCACAATAAAAATTAAGGGCGTTTACTACTAAAAAATTTTTTTTTAATTTTTATGATTTAAGTGATTTTTGTGAAAGGGGCGGTTTTGGAGAGTGATTTTTGTGAAAGGATTAGTTATGGATATACCAGAGGAAGCTAAATCCTTTTTTAAACCATTAAACCATTTTTAAAAACCTTACCCTTTTAGAACATCAAAGTAAATCCAATTTTTTGTAGAATTTTCAATATAAACAAATGATTTTAGTTATCCTCTACCCATCGATACGGTTATTTTGTAATGAAGATTAGAGTATTTACTTTCATAAACAGTTTTCACAAAATAAAATAAAAACGAAAATACTGTGAGTAGTACAAGCTGATTTATAAATTTGTTACATACTTAATGTTAAATTTTAAATTTAAAAAAAATGGTTCAATATTGAGTACTTACCGCCAACTATTGAGTACTTACTAGTTCCAACTGTCCCTTTCACAAAAATCAGTTGAAATATAAAAATAAAAAAATGCAAATATGTAGTTCAAAAAGTGTATAATAGTAAAATATAACTATATATTTAATTTAATAGTAACTATAATAGTAAAATCTCACAATACAAGTAAACACGCAGCCAAAATGTTTTAACGAGTGGTGCTGTAAAATTTGTAATCTAAAGGTCGATTCAGACACATCAGTCACGTTTCGTCACAGTTCTGGCGCCGAACCGAACAATCTGTCATACAAAATATTCTTTAATAGAAATATGGCGCCGGCATTCACATTTATCAGTTGACGAACAGTTTCTCATCTGTCAGATAATTAATAGTTCTGTGACCAAACAGGACCGGTTCGGCGCCGAGACTGTGACGGGACTGATGTGTCTGAATCGACCTTTAGTCTATTCTCGGTGGGAGTAGTTCCAAATAACGATAACGTCACATATAAAGATAAGCTAGCTTAGCTACCTTTTACCTTTAGAGTCGGCCTTCCAGAAGAATAGGCTGAAAATGCTAAGTTAAAATTTCCATTTTTTGACCAGCTTTTATGGAAAATTCCACTCTGTGCGTCGTTGACAGCACCTATCATGGAGAATGATGCAGTTTAAAATTCATGTCAAAATATCAGTGTTTTCAATAAGAAATAAGTATATAAAAACTATAATTTTCTGTGGAAGAATATTAAGTAAACCACAATCCACTGTTCAATTCCAGATTAATTCGAAGATCCTTACTATAAGTAATAATAAATACTTCGGATAATAGCGGTGGCTTTTAAAAATAATACATATTTTAAATGGAAATTACATAAAAAAGAACGTTTTCCATAGAATAAAAATCATTGTACAATCATCACCAAGTGAAGCAGAATTCATTGATATAAATTTCATCTCCGTACCTAGACATCGTTCCATCTTACTACACTAGTACCAAATACTTTTACCAAAAAATATTGCTAGAAATCGCTATGAGAATTAATTGTTTCAAAATGGAAAAATTTTAGCCGCTAAATAAGCATTCTACTGTATAACTAAATCAGAATTCGTTGATACAGGCTATACAATACAGCTTGCATACCTATGCGAAGTATAACCAAAACTAATATTACTAAGTACTAATATTAATATAATAATGCCATCAATTCTTATTAGAAATAAACTGTATTATAATTCAGTCAAATGCGTTTCTAATTTACCACTCAAAACTTCAACTAAAATTTAACAAAAGATAAAAACATGTTGTGAGAATACAACTAAAAACTACTAAGTACCTAATGACTATTAGCAAATTAAATGATTACATAAAAAAAGAACCTGATGAAATTTTTACTAACTTTTTGAATGTAGATAGACCAAGTTTTTAAACGTTTTTTTACAATTTTTAAACTATACAATCAAATTATCCAAAATCTACCTGCTCACATAAAGCAAAATAACTAAACAATGAAGATTCTCCTTTTACTTCTCGTTGTCATAGGGCCTTGGCCTTATTCATTCCATTTGCGGTGTAAGTCATAAACAGTAGTTTTGAGTGTTTATAAATGAAATTTTTCACATACTAGTATTATCAATATTATAGTCCAACTAAACTGAGTGAAAAACTCCGATTGTTTTTAAGTTCCAATAACTAAAGAAAGATCTTTCATTAAAATTAGTAACAATAATTATAAACCTTAAATAAATCTCTATACATAATAAAAATTAAAAGCAAAACCACTAAAAACGATAATAGACTAAAAAACTGACCACATTGACAAGTTCGTTAAGATAATATTTTATTCATTTACAAAATTTGAATTGTTTGTAACAGTTTCATACGGATTTTTAAATAATAGGCGAATATAATATGCCATTCTCCAATCTATTATTTGATAAATACGTCATTTTAATAAGTCTCAATGTTTCTTTGACTTTTGACATAACCTTAGAAATAAAACATTCTTACCTCTACACCAACAGTTTTAAGAATTAACTTCTTCACATATTTAGTGCATTCCAACCTATCGTCAAACACCCACATTAATTGTTTGTCCCGAGATAAACACAATCTGCACAAATCTTTTAAGTCCATTTTAACTAAATTTAATATCGCGCCAAAACTAACTTTTTTATTGCACAAACTTCCGACCTCGCTGTTTTGTTTACATTCCGTTGCTAGTGAAACTTTGTTTTTCTGGTTTCCTCGTACTCGTCTGTGGCTAACAACCGACAATCCGACAAATGCCGAAGCGATAAGTCTCGGTGGTGGTTGAAGGTGAAGATGGATGATTATGCATGCGCACTACCAATTGAATTATTATTTGTTTTATTTATTTTTGTTTTGATTGGCTTATGGTGTTGTGTGTGTATACGAGTATAAATTCGGTTTTATTTTCGGTTTTATGTCACATATTACTTTTGTTTAGTCCATTACAGTCATGGTCTTAAAGTGCGTTTCGCTATAAAAAAAAGTAGAATAAAAAAGAGTGCACTATTTTAAATATTGTGTAATTTATATAATGTTAAAGAAATAGTCAGCATTATAAATAATAATAAGTATTGTTTAATGCTGACAATTTCCTTTGATACATTTTATGTGTTTATAAATCTACCAAGGTTAATGTCCGAGTTGCTGGAAGAAAATGAAACGTGATCAAGCTTTCAGACATAATATACTTTTGTGTAATTATATTTAATAATTTTGATATTTTCTAGTTGCTCAAGGGTTTTTAATAACATTTGCGAGCATTTTGAATATTTAAAGTAATTTTTAAAAATTATAATTCTCATTGGTCTTAGTAAATAAACTTACCTATTGTTTAACTGTAAAGTAACTTATTTATCGTGTTAACAAAATTTTTCTACCAAACTTGGTATGCATGCATTAGGAATAAAAAAATATGGTACAGAAAAATCTCGCGAAAACTAGATTTTCTGTATTTTTAAAATTTAAATAATGGGGATTATGAATAAAAATGAGAATTTAGTTGATACTCCAGGGGCGTGCGGTGAAATTTAAAACAAGGGAAGCAATTTATTTTAAAAAATGTAAAAACTCACCTATTTATAATGTAGTTCAATTCTTCTACCATTTTTCGCAAACTCGTCTATAACTTCATTGTAAAAATTTGGATATTGTGACATTTCTTTAACCAGATTATTTTCAATTGCCAACAGGGAAACATTAGAGAGTCGACCTTGTCCTGTCGAGTTTCTTAAGTAAGTCTTTATTCATTTTAGTGTTGAAAAACTACGTTCTACAAAGACACTAGTAGCTGGAATGGTCAATACTAACTTACATAACTTCCTTGCTTCCGAATACGCTTTGTCCAAAGAAGTTTTTTTTAAAAACGTCAGTAGGTAACTCACTGGCATTATTTTTTGTGCCAATATCCTCAGTTTCGTATAAAGCTGTTAGCTCAGAACGTAATGAAATCAAATCAAAATATTGTCCATAAAGACATATCAAAGATTTTATTTGTTTTTCAGAAAATGTGGTCAGTTTCGTATAAAGCTTTGCTCAACGTATGATCAAATCAAATATGCCCTAAACATATCAAGATTTTATTTTTTTCAGGAAAATGTGTCTTTTAAATGCATTAAATTGCACAGCATAGAAAGTCTGGGTCATCAAAATTCTTAAAGCTATTTTCCATTTGTTGGCATATTTGGTCTAAAATAAGATAATATAGTCGGCGGTAGCACGATTTAACATCTCCAACATTATCAGTGCGTATGCGTTTGCTTTTAGGCTTAAAACGGTTTTTCATCATATTATTCCAGCATTTTTCAAAGTAATCTCTCTTTTTGTTAATAACATCTTTAAATCCGTTAACTTTTTTATACAGAAGCCAATATTTTTTATCTTGCATTGTAGTACATTAAATAAATCATCTGAAAATGGAAGTATTTCAGAAAAAAACAAGATTAAAAAATTAAAATCATTTTTAAACTATCCATAAATCCTCTCGAGCTAGTTATGGTTTTTGTATCCCACTTTTCACCATTCTCCAAAACACTCTCAAATAATTCGAAACATCTCCGCTACGAGGTTGGCTATCATCATGGCAATTTTGACCCTGGAGGCTGCCGCTCGGAACAATTGTATGGAAGTGCAAGCAAACCACTCCCTGAGGTTTCTCAACCATGACATTCTTCTCCTACCTATGCGCCTACCTTCAATCTTTCCTTTCCTAATCCATCGCGTAATTCCATCGCGTCACTGCAACTTTTGATAGTCTTTGTTTTACAATTTTATCTAAAGCTGAGTTCATTTAGAGGATTTAGAAAAGAAAGCAGCCATTCCACTTAAAGTTGCAAAAAAAACTTTGCATTCTTTGATCTGCATGGCCGATTGGGATACAACTAAGTTTAGTTTGTGAGCAAAATAGTGTATAAATATCGCACTAGGACATGTTTCTCGCACTTGCAATTGTAGAACCTCCAAGTGTCCAGCTATAACCGCAGCGCCGCTACTACCACTATCATTCCAAACACCATTTTCATTCACAAAAAGCAAACAACACCAGCAAAAGAGTTTATTCCTAAATTCACAACCAGTTAGCCACACGTATTGTTCCTAAGGTTTTTCCGAATTAAAATCTCGGACGCAAGTTTTTATTTTGGTAATGAGATTTTTCATTTCAGGCTTCGACCTACCTTTAACTCAAAAAGCAGTAATACCTCAGCTTCTTTTATCAATTATTTTATTATTTTTATTAATAATAATAGTAATTGTTATTATTATTTTAGGTCGATTGTTTTAATATTAAAAATAACACAAAATAAAAAATAGAACAGTTGATTTAAAAATATTAAAACTATTGATCGAAGAAAGCTGTAATATTATCGTTTTCCCTATTCGTGCCATGTAAATATAATATAGGACCTTTATTAATTATGTTCCATTTTTCACCAAAATTCAACGGACTAAAGCGTTTCTCTAATAACAAACATACTACACACTTACAAACTACAGCTGATTCCACAAAATCAGTCGACGAAGACGCCATTGTCTGGGATGTTTTTACATAAGGCAGGAGAAGCAACTCTGAACGTGGATTATCCCGAAATAACTCTCCGGCTTCCAACGTAGAATTACTAACAGGAAAGCTAAAGATATGCGAAGGGTCGAAACGAGCTCGCTGCTCGTTCTACATAATTCTCGTATGCAGCTTAAAAGGCTGCTTATATGTATGTTGGTTTAAATTATTTTTTGTTAAATATTCTCAGTTACTCAGCTAGTACGCTATTACTACGAAAACCTAGGGAAGCAATGCTTCCCTTGCTTCCATACACCGCACGCCCCTGTTATACTCAAAATTTTGTAGTAAATACTCCGCGTGGTATGAATAAAAAACAGAAGTCGATACCCGGCTTGAGTATGTACTATTATGTACAGTTTGTTGTGAGCATGTTATCATTTTTGATATGAATAAAAATATCTTTATGCTCTTGAGGATGAGAATCTGCTCCATAAATTTTTAGTCTAACAGTTACCAGACTTCAGTTCCATCGTGGCTAAGCTATGGCTCAGTTAATGTTTAATTTTCGTTCAAAAAAATGTTATAAACCAAGAAGTATAGGCGATCATGAAGTATTATATCGATTTAATAAAGAAAATGTTAAGTGGATTAATGGAAAATGGAATATGTAACTTGGATAAAATGAAAATATTTTTAAGATTTGTAGGTGATTGTGGGTTTCAAAGAGGAGTGGGAGAAGATATTGGTATTCATCAAACTAGTATGTCTAAGGTTGTGGCGCAAGTTGCTGACCACATAATAGAAAAATGCACACGTTGGATAACATTTCCTCACGCTACGGCGGATATAATAGAAGCTAAACAAGATGGCAAACAAAGTACACTTTTCCGTGTGCCGTGGTTGTGATAGATTGCACCCACATAAAAATAAACAGACCACCTCTAATGGTGATGAATATATCAATCGCAAAAGATCTCACAGTATCAACGTTCAAGCCACTTACAATGCAGATGAGTGGTTTACAAGCGTAGACACAGCATGGCCAGAATATGTCCATGATTTACATTTATATGGAGCAACCCACAAATTTGTAACATTGCTAAAAATGAGTTTAGGAGGACAAATGCGATAATTTTATAATTTTAGAGAGATTAAGATGAAGATTATGGCGTAGCACCGCGCGCTTTAAAAATCCAAATACTCCTGCAGAACTTTATAATAAGTTATCTACAAAGAAGTATGTAATAATTGAAAGACGATTTTGATAACTACAACAACGATTTCCGATGCTTCAATATAAAGTTTGGGTGTCGATAGAAAATGTTCCAAAACTTGTTATATGTTGTTTTATGTTACACAATGTAAGTATATATTTAAATGATGAACTCGATCCAATGGAGCTCCCAATACAAGGTATTCCGGATCCGTGTCCAGTAGAAGATTAAAATGACATTAGACAAAGTGGGCAACGAAGGCGATCTGAATTAGCAGAATCCTTCTTGCTCAAACTTGAGGTAATTAAAAGTCGAAATACAAAACGAAACATTTATAATTTTTATCGTTAACATTTTTTCTTACAACTAACATGTTTTATTATGCAACTGTTAAAATAATATTTAAATATTACATATTGACGTAAGCTTTTCCGTTTTCACTGCCAACAATAATATTATTATTTGAAGTAGATTGTTCACTTAAATCAGGATTTAGCTCCCTCTTTAGAATTTCCTCCTTCATTTCAAAAACTCTCAGTTTTATTAGCAAAACTAGTCTTTGTATTTCGGTATTTGAAAGTGGCTTGGTATTGTTTCTCTCGTATTTTTCAAGAGGACGATTTTTAATAGGTTTCTTTTCTTAGATGGGTATACTTCAATAGTAGTATCATCATTTGTGGACCATGTTGCAGAAACAGAAGGTCTGCGGATTTTAGCTTCATGATTACTGTCTTGTCTTGGGTCTGTTTATTCTGTACCACGTGTACTTTATCTTCTGGTGTATTATCAGTTTTAGGTAAAACAACTTGAATAAGATTCATAACTTTCGATGAAAGTCGTTCCTCAAAATCTGTTATATTGTCTAAAAGGGGTAAATAAATAGATCTTCGGAAATATTCTTCGCAAGAGTTAGCAGGTTGGTTTTGACCACAGGTTTGACGAGAAACTATACGAGGCATCTTGAATTCAATGTTTAGTTGTTCAGCTATTTCCTTTACTTCATAGTAAAGTTTGCTAAAAACAGATTCAGCATTTGATCTTTAATTTTGAATAATGCATGGCCTCAGTAGCCTTCTTCAAAACTAATTATTTTGGTGACTGAAGAGGACGACTAAGTGATACAGTTGTACCTAAAACATCACTAAGACAAACTACTGAAATTCTGGGCTCCTAATAGTTTAAATCAATGAAAATGCATCAGCTGACATTTTGCTGCCCTTCCACGTAGAAATTGTTTGAAGAGCGTTGTATATTTTGATGATTGATTCGCCCTGGAACTGAAGATGACCTTCATGCCTTTCAACCCAACGATTTTCACACACACCTTACGACAGCAGCTCCCAATTTCTTTATTTGTATTCACTAACTTGTCAGACAGAGCTAATGCAAGAATATTCACTCTCATATTATTTATTCTTCTTCTTCTTTAAGTTCCATCTTCTATCGAAGGTTGGAAATCATCATGGCTATGCGGACTCTGTTGACTGCCGCTCTAAAAAGTTCTGCACTACTGCATTCAAACCATTCCCTTAAGTTCTTAAGCCAGGATATTCTTCGTCTTCCCACATTTCGCTTTCCTCGGATTTTGCCCTGCATAATAAGTTTTAATAATGCATATTTTTTGCCCTCTCATCACATGTCCCAAGTACTCAAGTTTTCGTCTTTTAATAGTTAATATTATTTCCGCCTCATTTCCTATCCTTCTAGTTACTTCCATGTTTGACATTCTTTGAATCCATGATATTCGTAGGATTCTTCTGTAACACCAAAATTCAAAGGCGGCCAGCTTATTCAGATGAACTTGTTTGAGTGTCCAAGCTTCCAGACTATAAAGAAGAGTAGAGAACACTTAACATCGAAGCATTCTCAGGCGTAGTTCTAACCTTATATCCCGACAACAAAAAAACTTTTTAAGTTTAATAAATGATGTACGTGCTATTTCAATACGTGTCTTAATTTCTTTGGTTTGGTCTACATCTGATGTTATCCATGTTCCTAAATATTTATAGTTATTAACCTTCTCAATTGCAGTATCTTCAATAGCCAATTGGATATTTGCATGTGCAGATTTAGTCATGATCATGCATTTAGTTTTCTTTAAATTTATCTTCAGTCCGTACTAATGACAGCGTCCATTAAGGCGTTGCATTAGGTTCTGTAAATCATTGTTGTTATCCGTAATTATTACTGTATCGTCTGCAAAACGTAAGTTATTCAAAACTTCTCCATTGATAGATATACCTTCTATTGAGTCTGAGAGCGCTTCTTGAAATACCGCTTCACTGTAGACATTGAAAAGTAGTGAGGACAGCACGCAACCCTGGCGGACTCCTCTCTGTATTTTGATATTTTCGGTGTACTGGCTGTCAACTCTTACCTTGGCAGTTTGATTCCAATATAAATTAGATATAATTTTCAGATCACGACTGTCAATATTTTTGCTTTTTAATATATCTACAAGCTTTTTATGTTGAACTTTATCAAATGCCTTTTCAAAGTCTACAAAACATAAGTACATATCCTGATTCATGTCCATGCATCTCTGAGCCAGCACATTCAAGCCGAACAAAGCATCTCTTGTACTCATACCATTTCTAAAGCCAAATTGTGTGTCACTAATCTCATATTCAAGAGTTTTAACAATTCTGCTGTGAATTATTTTCAAAAATGTTTTAAGTGTGTGACTCATTAAAGCTATTGTTCTGTGGTCTGAGGAAGTTGTTGAACTTGGTTTTTTGGGAATTGCTACAAAGGTTGATTGCAGCCATTGTCTGGGGATTGTGGCAGTCTGATATATTAGATTAAAGAGTTCAACCATTACATCAATAACATCTTCATCGATGAGTTTTAATAATTCGATGGACACCTCATCTGGTCCAGTAGCTTTACCCTCTTTTGTGTTTTTGATGGCATAGATGACTTCTTCTCTTAATATTGGTGGTCCAGTATCCTCGGTGATTTCTAATGACAGTTCTTCTCTTTCATCATTAAATAGTTGTTGAATGTAATTGGTCCAGTGACATAATCTCTCCTTCATATCAGTAATAATATCCCCTTTATCATTTTTAAGGATATTCGTTTTTGTGCGCTTTCTAGAACCTGTCATTTCTTTGATTTTTTTGTGTAAATTAAAGCTATCGTACTTTTTATCCAGATCTTCTATTTCCTTGCATCTATCGGAGAGCCACCTCTCTTTTGCCTCTCGAATTTTCTTTCTGATGTTTCTCTGAATTTCTTTGTATTTATTCAGGTCTTTTGCTTTATGTTTTCTTCGTTCTTCCATGAGTTCAAGAATTTCTACTGTCATCCAAGGTTTTGTTTTTTCTTTAAGTGGTTTGAGGGTTTCTTTTCCAACTGACACAAGGGCATGTTGAATTTTTCCCCATTTTTGGTCAATAGTTAGAGTTTCTGCATTATCTTCTTTGACTTTCCTTAAGCTCTCGTTTATTTTAAATTTGGTTTCCACATATGTGTTGTCTTGTTTGAGACGTCTTGTATCTATGATTTTCTTGGTGCTAGGGCTGTTGACATTCTTTAGTTTCACTCTCATCGACAAAACAACCGGGTTGTGGTCGGAGGATATATTATTTATTATAAATAAATTATAATATGTAGCACACAGTCTCAACAATTATAATACATATTCAAATTACAAACAACCAATTCGTAGAAAAAACTGAAGATAAGAAATACAAAATAAAAATGTGTTAATTTTGTGCGAAAAGTCATGTCATCTAGGTACTGGCACTCAAATGAATTGACAAAATTTGAAAAAGTCGGGGTAGCACTAGTCGAGGTATTATTGTATTAGAATTATTGATTTTTTTTAAAGAGCAATGTAAAAAGGCTTCCGCATAATTCTACACTGAACCCTTGAAAAAATGAGTTTGGATTATTTCAACACTTGACTTCCTGCTTATAGGATTGATGGGTTTTAATTTTTTTTTTTTGATTGACATTTAATTTTGTTTTGGGGAAGGAGGTTGACCCCCGTGACCACCCCTTTGATCCGCCACTGTGTATAGCAGATAAAATGAATCTATTATAATTTAATTTTCAACAAACAAAAAACAAAAATTAATTTTTATCATTTTTCACAAATTTGTATTTAAAAAAGGGTTTCCGAGCTGAAGGTCGAAAATTCAAATAAAATATTTTTAATTATATTCTCTATTTTTTTTTCTTTATAACTCCCATCAAAGAACTATAATAATAAAAACGTAAAATATCACAAGAAAATAGCTTTGCATTACACAAATCAAGATGACTAAAAAATTTCAGAACCGGTTACTACAGCAGCTGCATCCATACAATCTACATTTACGGACAATCGAAACCGGATGTATTAAAAAGCAACTTGCTTACTCAGTTTTCTTACTTCTATATATGGCAGGTGAACTTATTTTATATTTATATTTATTGTTAAATATACAGGGTTGCAAAAAGTCTGCTTACAATGTGCGTTTTTGAAATTAATATAAACTTATAATTATGCAATTGTGAGATAGGAAATGACATTGTTTTCTGAATTTTTGTAGATTATTCAACTCCAACTCAGTCGATCCAGCGTTTTTACCTTGTTTAGACTTACACGCCTGTTCAAGGCTGTGACCATTTTGTTGGTTTAAAACGTGAGTCTCATGTTGCCGCTCTCCGGCACAGGGCATGACAGTAGCTGTAATTCTGTAAGGCCGGAGTGTCAGAAGAACTTCCACTTTCTGGGTGCCATATGGACCAAGCCCGCTACTAAGTACAAGTTCAATGGGAAAACGGTCCTTTTCAGATTGTTGGCCTTTTGTTTTGTTCGGTTTTAAACGCGTGGAGGATAGCTGTGACGCAGTGGCGGCTTTTGGGGGTAGGCAGGATAGGCCGGGCCTACCCAATAATTTTAAGAGCTTTAAAATTGAAAAACATATATTCAAAAATTATGTTAATGCATGTAAATAACTTTTAAATGTACTAAATCACTCAATACATTAACGTCTGTTAAAACAACTATGTTATTATATTACCACAGAAAGCATCGAATCGTATTCAGGCATTTTAAATATCATTAATAGGCCCGATCGGAACTGGCCGACCCAGCTCACATAAGATCCCCGTACAAAAAGCGTTTGAAGTTAAAAGTTAAGCAGCTTGTCGGACAACGATTTTTATTGTTGTCTTTATGATTGCTGTTTAGGCACCAGATGATCTGGCCTACGCCGACCATCGTTGTCACTTGTAACGTAATTATCGAATTGTAATACAAATTTTCTTTTAAATTATGATAAAAAAATATGTAACATAATCTATAATTGTAACAAATATTTTAACAAACAACACAAATGTGTTGTATGCGAACGCCATAAATATCTCCACATTTTTTGCATGCATTCTTGATGAAACAACCGATATTACTGAAAGGGCACAATGTTCAATAGTATGCAGATTAGTGGATACAAAAGGCGTTGTTCAAGAATATTTCTTAGGTTTTTTTTATATAGGGGAAGACCGAAGTGCTCCTGCGTTACTTGACTTACTGTTTAGTGTAATTGGTAAATTTGACTGTAAAGCTAACTTTAATTGCTCAAACCTACGATGGAGCTAGTGTTATGTCGGGACAACTTAATGGACTTCAAAAATTAGTGAGAGATTCTGCACCATTAGCAATATTTACCCATTGTTTCGCTCACCGCCTCAACTTAGTTTTACAGCAAAGTTGCACCAACATTACAACAGTCAAAATATTATTCTCAACGCTTCAAGATATTCCAGCTTATTTTCACCAATCGTCCAAACGGTCCTATTTTTTAAATAAAATACTTGAAAAACGAATTACCACAAATAGTGAAGTAAGATGGAATTCAAATGCAAAAGTAGTATATGCTGTGTCACAAGAAAGAAAAAAATTGTTACAAGTCTTTCAGGACATAATGAATTGCCCAGAATCAAATGCAAAATCAATTAGGCAGGTAGATGGTTTTAAACGTAAGTTGGAGGATTTGGAATTTGTATTTTTATTAAATGTTTTTAGTGATATATTTCAACAAACTGAGCTCTTATACCACATCTTGCAGAAGAAAAATAATGATGTTCAATTGTGTGCCAATTCAGTGTCCAGAAGTGTTGCAATGTTAAAGAGCTGGAGAAATGACCTTACATGTTCTAACCATTTTAACATTGCTGTTAGCGAAACCAATTCTAAGCCCATCTTAAGTCGTAGTGAACTTGATATTTTACCTGGTAGTTCATCTAATAACGGAGATCAAAGTTTTTTGGAGAAAGCTAAAACTAAATTTAGAAGGATCTTTTTTGAGATTTTGGACAATATTATCACTGAATTAGAGCAACGTTTCTCGGATTACAAAAAGTTTCAATAACTGGAATTGGGCGATAATAAAAGATTCACAGAATATGGCGTTAAATTTACGATGTAATTTGCTGGCTTGGCCTACCCAAAATTTTACCACACCAGCCGCCACTGCTGAGGCTATGTCCTCAGCTAGGATCAGGTATCGTTGTGCATTGGAAACCACAGAAAACCAATCTCTCCATGTCCTTGTGATTTGAATTCGACTCTAAGGAGTGTTTGATGTTTGATATTATGGATGTGTGTGTTTATGGGTTGTTGGTATGCCAGGTAGTTATTGGTTGTGTGGTGTTGGCTTTTTCTCTAGGTGTTTATATGTTTATGATTGTGGGCTTGGTGGAGGTAAAGTGTATTTGTGGGTAAATGATAAGTTATATTTGGATGATCTGTGTGAGTAAATGATACGTGTGTATCGGAGTGCATGTGAATGTTGTGTTGTGTATTTATGTGCGGAGTTGGGTGAAGGTTTGGTTTATTGAGTTATTATAACAGAAAGTAGGTATGTCGTACCCATACAGTGTGGTGGACATTTGGTTGAGATAACGGATGGTGTCACTCCTCTTTTCAGAGAAGACATTAAAAAGGATCATAGAAGTAAAATGAATTAAGGATTTCATATCCGAGGAAAGGTCATATGAAGGGATTTATTTAGGTGAGTGTACAGGTTGGGTTTGTTTTAGATTTTTGGGTTGTATTCTGCGGTGTGGACATCTTGGTGGGAATGCGGGGTGTCCTCCATTACAGTTGGGACATTTTGGATCAGATATCTGGGGGCAAGCATTAGACCTGTATTGTTGTCCACAGAATGGACAAATGAATGATTTTTCTGCGCATTCGCTGCTGAGATATCCGCTTTTGCAACATTTCGAACAGTATTTCAGTCGAACCGGAACGGAATTGCTTGATTTTGGAACCTCACAATTAAGCCGTTCTTCTAAGTGCATCGGCGAACTTAGTTTTTGAGTTCGTGAAAACTCTGATATAAGAGGTGGGTTGGTTAATGGAGCGTCAATTATGCGAACTATTTTGGGGAAAGGAAATTTATTTTCAGATAAGTTATCCTCGATGATTTTATGGGAAAGTTTTTTGTAGACGCCGGCAATGACTAGATGAAAGATTTGTGAATCATTAGGAACGGGTTGCGGATAAGGGTGTTTTCTGGATTTGCATCCTGAGTTTAATGAGATTGTGTCATCTTGAGTAATTTGTCGTAGTTTTGCCGTGAGATCTTTGATGTCTAGATATTCGGTAGTTCGCACTGAGGCTGCCTTTTGGGTAAGGAAGATTGATTGAGTCTAAGTGAGGGATTAGGTTGTGGTCTTTGATGAGTCGGTAGAAAGGTCTCTGCTGACACATATTTGGGGGTATGTCCTCGATTCTGTAATTTCGGATCGTGTGTGGTGATTGTTGTGTGTTGGCTGTTAGTGGTTGAGTGAGAGTTGTTTGTTGATATGTGGCGCGTGTGTATGTGGGTGTGTATATGGGTGATGGTGTTGATTGAGTGTGTGTTGGCGAGAGTGTCTTGTGTTTGTAGGGGTGTGTGGGTACAGGGATTTAGAAGTGGATGACTGTAGTAAAGTGTATCTGCTTTGGATGTGGACGGGATAGGATTGTGTTGCTCTGTTTGTGTTTCTTTGTGTTTTCTTTGGTATGGTGAGTATTCTTGGTGTTGTGTTGTTTGTATCTGTGTTTCTGGGGTTTTCGGTTGGATATGGTTATGTGACTGTGATCTGTGATGGCTTACAGATCCTCTTCCCACTCTCTTATTTTGAGAATAGGACATGTTGTGCACCTTCCTAGAAATCCTACCACCTTCCTAGAAATGGCAGGATGGAGAACGAGCTAAGGACGACAGCCCTGGGAGGATGCACAATGGGTCAAATGTGGCCTAAGTGCGTGGAACTTAACTCACCCTCCCTACTTTACAGATACAGGTACAGAAGGTTGCTCATAAGAATGCTTGATACTGGTCAGATTCTAATCCGCACTAAATGGAGAAAATTCATACACAACATCAAGAAAAAGTGAATGTCTGGACGAAGTTGGTCAAAAACCATTTAATTGGTTTTTTTTTTTTTATTAAACATACTTACTGTCCAAAATCAAATTATATCTGAAATAAACCGTTTGTTTCAAAATATATATGTATACTTTAAACAAGATGGTGTACCCCCACATTATCATAGAGATATTAGGCAATACGTATAAATCATTCCCTCTCAGAGGCTGATTGATCGGAGAGGTATAATTGAGTGGCCGACAAGATTATCCTACTTGACATCACTTCATTTTTTCTTTGAGGTTACCTGAAAAATCGCGTTTATGTTATACTCCAGTCGTCAGAAACTAAAATTCCACTGAACCTGTAAAAATCATACGAACCAGCTGAATTTTGATCAATTGTCAATTTGGGACCACAAACAAGTGCAAGAAAGTTTGCAACTCTTACCCCGGGCTTTTTCCTCAAACATCGTCGTAAGGGAGAAAGCGAAAACATCGATTTACTAAGAATCTGTAAGCTGCAAAAAAATGTTTCAAATAAGAAATGTAGTTATGATTGTGTAATTTTTATTTTCCGTTTTGTTAATGAATTTTAGAGCTTCTATGATTGCGTAGAGTTCTGCATTGTTTATGATCCAGTTGTTATACAACTTAAATTTAGCATTATGCCCCACGCCGTTCGTTGTTTTTGATGCATCTGTGTATATCTAGTAAATAGTCACTAGTAGGTAGTCACTAAAACTGTCCATAATGTCTTTGAAGTGATTTAATATTATAGCTGGTGGTGATTCATGTTTATTAAATTTCGATAAATCAGTGATCACTCGTGGTTTATTTACAGTATGAAGTAATCGGTTAATTCGTTCATAGAAAGGCGCATTACATTGAAGGTGAGATGAAAAGTAGTGGCTAAAACGATTGTTGTGAACGTTATGGTAAACTGGGATATCTGGAGAGGATAGAATTTTACAAGCTAATGACAAACTTAAAAAATCTTTTCTAAATTCTGAAAGGGGTTTGACCTGACTCACTACATAAACTTAGTATGGAGCTTGTTCGAACGGCAACCAAAGCAACTCGCAGTCCCGTATTTTAAATTACATCTAGTTCGTTAAGAAGAGATTTCTTAACTGAGTTTATATGCCACTAAGACGTAGTCAATTTTTGATCGAACTAAGGATTACACGATTAGTAGAAGAGTTGCCGTATCGCTGCCCCAGGAGATGTTCGATAGTGTATTCAAAATATTAATGCTTTGCTGGCAAGTACCTTTTAGATTTTTAATGTGACTTTTTCAAACCAAGGTAAGATCAGATTCTTACCATTCAACGTTTAAACTGGATTACTCTCATTTCGCTTTTTTGAGAAGAGCAGGCACTTTTTTTTCGATAGAGAATCTGAGTTCTGTTTTATCAAACTATTTCTGGAGATTATTTAATCTGTGTTGAAGGATTTTTGATCATTTTTGTTTTCTTTAAATTCATGTTTATTACATAGATATTGCATGTGCAACTTAGACGTGGTATCATATATGTTTTTTTACTATTAACCCTAGAAGCTCATCCCATGATGTGAGATACCCATCCAGACACCTAGTTTAATAAAGCATGCGCAGAAGGAATTCAATGTTGCTGCCGTTTAATGTAAATTCAATCTGTAGTCTGCCAAGGCTACCGTCTGTGCAGTTGCGGTCTCATTTGAGCAGTATATCCAATCACGAAAAATTATTAAATAGGCGCTGGGGTATGTAGCACTTATGTGTGAGGTTTATGATTATTTATTATTTTTCTTATAATTATTTTTTACTGAATTGGCTTCATGCAGCTGGAAAAAAAACTGGGAAAAACATCGCTCATTGACCCAAACTGAAGTGGAAGGGGAAGTCGAAAATTTATTTGCTAATGAAAACAATGAGGACGGCAATCAAGATATCTTTGATGCCGATTCCGAATTTGAGGAGGATCATGTCAAAGAACAAATTTCCAATACAGATTATGGTGAAAGAAAACAAAGTGATAGTAAAGTAGATCATGAACCAGTTAAAAATGTTGCAAGTTTACTTGAAAAAGACGGATACCATTGGTCAGAAATATTTTTACGCATATCCCAGGCTCCAAAGGAAAAGTCAGGAACTTCAACCCCTGAAGAAGCTGGAATATACTATATCGTCCTTTCCACAAATGAAGAAATCATTCGGAAAAGTGAAAGTATCATTAGGCAAAGTTACACCAGATTGACAAATAAAACAATAGTTAAGGCCTTCATTGGATTACTATTATTCAATATACATGATTGTTATCTGGTGCATAACGTGTCTTTAACTCTAACGTTAATGAGCTTTGGTCCCTACAATTTAGGAATGGAATATTTCGTACTACTATTTCGCAGCAGAGATTTGAATTTCTAACTGTATACCTAAGATTTGATGATAAAGAAACAAAAGCAAAAAGAAAAATAGCGGATAAACTTGCACTTACACGCGAATTATGGGAAATTTTTATAAGCAACTGTATATCATGCTCGCGCCTTTTGAGTTTTCTACTATCGATGAACATCTCCCAGGATTCATGGGAAAATGCCCATTTAAAATGTATGTGAGTAGTAAGCTCGATAAATGTGAAATAAAGATAATGATGATGACTGACTAAAACATTTTATATGGTTAACGGTATTCCATATATTGGAAAACTTCAAATACAAGGATAATGAATCAGTATCAGATATTTACGTCCGAAAATTATTGGAATCAATACATAGAACCAACAACCAACTGAAATATAACTAGTAGAAAACTGGTTCTCCTCAGTACCTATAGATGATTAAATGATGGGGCAATTCAAACTAACTCTCTTGGGTACACTGAAAAAAAAATAACCTAGAAATTTCACCATACTTTCCGGTAAAAAAAAGTAGGTACATCATTGTTCGTTTTTGACAAAAATAAACTATCCTCTCATACACTCCAAAGCCGAAAAAAGTTAGTCACTTCCAACATTATATCACGATGATTCGTTAAATCCTGTTAGAGGAAAAACCAATCCTTATACATATATATATATATATATATATATATATATATAATATATATATATATATATATATATATATATATATATATATATAAGATGTGTGGTATTCTTGACTGTTGATTTAAATATAAGTTATGATTTTTGAGGATGCAGTCAGTTTATTTGGCCCACAAGACAAAGAAAACTCTTTGACTTACTGTCAAGCTTTCGAATTTTTTTTAATTCTTTTTCAAGACATCTATAAAAAGAAATATAAATTAACTAGTTAAAATTGTTAATTTTCTTACTTACTAGTCGTGAGATTACAGTTTTTAATATTGTACTCTACTAAACAAACCATAATAAATATAATAAAATTTTTTTATTAAAAATAACTATATTGTCACTATATATGTCACTGTCATGGTTTGATTAATGGACATATATGAATGAAAATACAGTTACTTTATGTGGAAAGCAAAACCAGTAACAATAGTTTTTATTATAATTTATTTAATTGTCTATAAAAAATATAAATTAATCCAGTCAGCAGTTTGGCTTAAGCACATATGAATTTTTAATATTAGGATGTCAATAGAAAATGAGATTTTGACGGTATTTATTGATATGTTAATATGTAGCAATAAATGTTACTTAATTTGTCAATATCTGATCTTCTATTTACACATTTTTTATTTTTTTGTATATGTGTCATTTCTAAAAATAACCGTTTCTGTTCATGTTTCTGCCTCTCTAGAATTGAAGCCTGTGAAAAATTAAATGTGTGATTTAGATTGATGGAATGTTCGGCTAATGCACAAGCTTGTGATTTCTTAGTTTTTACATCACTTTTATGAGAAATAATTCTGCTGTGTAATGTTCTAGAAGTTTCTCCTATATAAACTTTATCACAGTCTGAGCAAGGTATTTGATACACTACTCTAGAACTTTCATCAGTTGTTAAAGGATCTTTAGTTTTAGTGTATAAATGTGCTATGGTTTTAACATTTCTGGTGGCAATTTTTATGTTTTCTAATCCTTTAAATAATTTGAGAAGTTTTGGTGTTAAGAATGGAATATAAGGTAAAGATCCAAAATTTTGTGGTGTTATTGGTATAAAGGTGTTAACTGTCAGGCTATTGTTTATTTCTTGATTTGCCATTTTTACTGTGATTTGTTTTTTATTGTTGGTATTGTCGATCAATGTGATGGAGGTTGGAGAGTTTGCAGTACTAAAAATTAATTTATTGAGTAAGCCAACGGGATAAGAATTTTCAATTAGTATGTTTTTTAGTCTCTTTAAACTTTGTTCTCTATATGTTGGATGAGTTATTCTAGTTACTCTACTTTTTAGCCCCAAAATTAAGTTTATTTTCATTTTTGTAGGATGTTCGGAATAGTAATTAATGAATCTATTGCTAGAAATTGGTTTTCGATACCATTCTGTTTTAAGACTATTGTCATCTGTGCGATGGACAATCATATCTAAAAAAGGGAGACTGTTATTTTGTTCTCTTTCTGCAGTAAATTGTAATTGGCTACATTGGTTGTTAAAAATATTTAAGACGTCAGTTATTTTGTCATTGGGTACAGCTAGGATCAAATCATCTACAAAACGTTTAACAAATGGAATATGAAAGGGTATTATTTTTCAAACATTCCTCAATGAGATCATCAAGAGCATAATTGCAAATGATAGGTGATAAAGAGCTTCCCATGGGAGTACCTGATGTTTGTTTGTAATAACTGTTATTAAATTTGCATATATTAGTATCAAAAATGAAATATAATATTTCTTTTAATGTATTCAAATTTAATGTACAGTGCGATTGGATTCTAGAGTAGTGTATCAAATACCTTGCTCAGACTGTGATAAAGTTTATATAGGAGAAACTTCTAGAACATTACACAGCAGAATTATTTCTCATAAAAGTGATGTAAAAACTAAGAAATCACAAGCTTGTGCATTAGCCGAACATTCCATCAATCTAAATCACACATTTAATTTTTCACAGGCTTCAATTCTAGAGAGGCAGAAACATGAACAGAAACGGTTATTTTTAGAAATGACACATATACAAAAAAATAAAAAATGTGTAAATAGAAGATCAGATATTGACAAATTAAGTAACATTTATTGCTACATATTAACATATCAATAAATACCGTCAAAATCTCATTTTCTATTGACATCCTAATATTAAAAATTCATATGTGCTTAAGCCAAAATGCTGACTGGATTAATTTATATTTTTTATAGACAATTAAATAAATTATAATAAAAACTATTGTTACTGGTTTTGCTTTCCACATAAAGTAACTGTATTTTCATTCATATATGTCCATTAATCAAACCATGACAGTGACATATATAGTGACAATATAGTTATTTTTAATAAAAAAATTTTATTATATTTATTATGGTTTGTTTAGTAGAGTACAATATTAAAAACTGTAATCTCACGACTAGTAAGTAAGAAAATTAACAATTTTAACTAGTTAATTTATATTTCTTTTTATAGATGTCTTGAAAAAGAATTAAAAAAAATTCGAAAGCTTGACAGTAAGTCAAAGAGTTTTCTTTGTCTTGTGGGCCAAATAAACTGACTGCATCCTCAAAAATCATAACTTATATATATATATATATATATATATATATATATAATATATATATATATATATATATATATATATATATATATATATGTAGGTATGTTTAGTCAACTATGCCATTCTTATACTGCATTACTAAAATCCAGACGATGATCACTAAGAATTTTTTCCAACATGTTTAATGCAAGTGGTATAAATGTGAAACATTTTTTCTATAATTAGATTAGTAACTAATTATTATATATTACTTAAAGATTAATTTAATAATAATAATAAAATAATAATAAAAAAATAATAAAAAATAATACAAAATACAAATCCCATCCCCATTAAGAGAGGAGTGAGACAAGGAAACGTAATATCGCCAAAGCTTTTCAACCTAGCCCTAGAAGACGTCTTCAAAACTACAAATTGGTCAACCTATGGCATTAACGTTAATGGCAACAAGTTAAACCACCTCAGATTCGCTGACGACATAGTGATTATAGCGAGCACATTCGAGGAACTGCTCCAACCTCCTAGCCAGCTCCTAATACGTCGGCCAAAAATGAATATGAAAAAAACAAAAATAATGACAAACACAGAAGACCCCAAACATGTAACTATAAACGGCAGTGAGATAGAACAAATCCATGAATATATCTACCTAGGCCAAATCCTGAGACTTGACAAAGAGAACCAAAGTGCGGAAATTACTAGAAGAGCAAGACTAGCATGGGCAGGGTTTGGAAAACTTAGTTGGATACTTAAGAACCGCAAAATACCCCAATGCTTGAGGAGCAAAGTGTTCAACCAATGCATCCTTCCTATCATGACATATGGATGTTAAACCTAGACCCTAACCAAGGCAAACATGAATAAACTAGAAACAACAGAAAGAACAATGGAAAGATCAATGTTAGGTATACGACTGTCAGATAAAAAGAGGAACGACTGGGTAAGATCCAAAACAAAAGTCGAGGACATAACAATAAAAATTGTAAAACTTAAATGGAGCTTCGCCGGCCACACTGCTAGACAGAAAGACCAACGTTGGAATACTACAATACAACATTGGAGACCTTACGAAAGTAAACGACCAAGAGGAAGACCACAGATGAGATGGGTTGATGACATTAAAAGAATAGCTGGAACAAATTGGAAATATGTTGCTCAGGATAGAGACCGATGGAAGGAGTTGGGAGAGGCCTATCTCCAAACATGGACGACAGAAAGCTAAGAAGAAGAAGAAAGATTAATTTTAAAAAACATTTGCAATTACCGCAACTACGCCAATGGCCGTATCCAAAAATTTCCTTTTGGCACCTCGTCGAAACGAATGGGATGTGCTGATGTAGTCCTATATGAGAATTTAACGGTACTTTAGATTTTGAATCTTTATAGACCTAATTCTTCATAAATCTTTGAGCTTCTTTATTCCTTAAAAGAAGTACCGAAACAAGCAGATTACCTGGTGGCTGCTTTGTTAGAAATTTAGGAGCAATCGTCATTTTTTGGGAACATAGAAAATTTAGGCACCTTTTTTATAGCGCTTGGAACGGTGTAATACAATTGGCTAAACTTCTTACAAATAGCTTTACTTTAAAAATAATCTTTCCCTTAATATAGTACAGTTATTTGCCTTTGTGCTTCTCTTTTTAGAAAATACCGTTATGTTTATATGTTTCCGCCGAAAATGAAAATAAGTCCGTTCTTGTTAAAGGTAGTTCTTTAAGTGGGGATGCTGTAAGTGATCTTACTATTAATATTAGCTCCAATTATCTCCAAAGTCGAGTAATCTACGGACTATTTTCGACAACATTTTTCTAATCGATGGTTGAAGCTAACTGCCGATGCAGTCAATTCCTCTTAGGAACAACGATTTCATCAATTGCACTTTTCAGAACTTTCATTAACTTTCATATCTTTTCATTAAAATATATTTATTATATTCATTATTTAGCTTCTTGTGAACCAAGTGCGGGTTGATCCTTATTTTAATTTTTGGTAGAACCGATTTGTATAATCTTGTCTCTGTTCTTTTGCAACTTTATTGTAAATTAATTTATCCTTATTTTGTACTTGCTATCAATTGTTTACCTACTGAATTTTGTTTTATTGCATGTTTCATATAAAAATGCTTGCACGTCATTCAAGATTTACGGCGTCAGAACAGAACCCCACAGTGTTGAAAAAATATCAGAATAGTTAATAAGTGAGGAATTTTTAAAATGTCAACTATTTGTCAATCTATTATATTAAGAGTAAATACACTTAATTTTAAGACTGCTGCAACACACTAAAATACATAAGAAAACATTTTAATACAAAATTATATATTCTAAATTTTAAACTTACCTCTTTTAGGGCTTTAATAGTAAAAACGTCCCGCCATTATTTCTTGTACAAAATAATCTATCTTATATGAGAGCTTATCAGCTTTCTACACACTATTTATTTGTTTTGGCATAGCACAATCCCAATACACAACAATAATTAGTTTTTAAAGCTATTAATCTAAACTTAATATGTATTTATAAATACAATTTATTAATATATATTATATTATGATCAAATTATGTAAGAAATCAAAACATAAACAAAATTCTTACTCCAAAAAAGCGGCAACACATCATACAATTTTACCACACGCTGAACTGTCAATAAAATTTGAAGTATTCCCGTATCAGTTGCGTACACTTGTCTAATCTATTTAATTAAAATTATTATTTTGTGGAATATTAGACTTAAAGAGTTATTTCATAAAATTTATATTATTAATAATAACAAATGTTTTTGGTTATTTAATCAATATAATTCTAAAGTTTCCAATATAATGATGATTACATTTTTCTGATTATTAAACCATGTTGACGCCTATAACATTGTATGTTTCGTATTATTAGCTGTGTTAGGAAAATTTGAACTCTAAGGTTGACGTTCTGGAAATTTTAAATATAAATGAAGTCACTTTATATAAATTGTGACGTGCAAGCATTTTTATATGAAAAATGCTATATATACTCTCAATGAGTTTCCTGATAATAGAGTACATCTAAATATTTGCTTAAAAAATATTTAACTATCAGGATATCTTCGACCAGGAGAAAGACCAGGCCATATATGTATTATTAGGCCGAACATATTATTTATTATTTGTTTATGTAGTGTGTTGACCCCCTTTATTTAATAAAAAAACTATTAATATCCTTTCTTGTATTTGTTCCCAGAACCTAATTATCTCTCTTTATCTCTTTTCGTTTCTAAGGTTTCTTAATTTTCCCCTTATAACCCCAAAAAGCCTTTTTCTTATCTTTTATTATCTTTGGTAATTTTACCTATCTCTCTTGTTATCTACTTCTCTATCTTTTCTAATCTATCTTATATTATCTTTATTAATTCTTCCGTTGGATCCATTCCCAGTTCCAAAAGCTAGATTAGAATCCCTGACTTTCTCTACACTAACCATCTAGCTGTCGTTAGCAGTGTCTCCATTGGTGACTTTTCTAGCACCATCCAAAAAAGTTTCAGAGGCTACAAATGCAATGGTTCTATTTTCTCTCGTAAATCTTTATTGGATAGAAAATCCATATAGTAATAGATCATTTTTGAAGTCTTTGAGAAAGGCTCTAATTGAACCACTAATGCAAGAGAGACTTCAAATACCTTCTTTACAGAAATCACCCAGGCAAAAATTTGTGGTATTCTTTAAGTTGAAGACCTTTCAATGCAACATCCCGCAAATTTGGTTAAGCAAAACACCTAGCTAAAAAGAACCTAGACAGTCTCTGAAAATCATAAAAATTTTATTACTTTTTTTATTTCTTCACAAAAATGATTGGGTATCTGAGACCCATAAGGGTGATTTATGTTAAAAAAATTAGGTGTGATCTTCCATTGTTAATAAAATATATAATAAATATTATAGCTACTGTTATTTCTTATTTCTTTATACGTGCTAGAATTGTTTTAATTATATTTATATATTTTTTATATATTTCCAATTTCTAATACATATCTTTATATGTATTGTTTTCAATGAACTTCCATTTTGTTTTTCTGCAGACTCGTTTTACATTTCTCTAATGTATTGATAAAATATTGGTCAATAATCGATCTTTAAATAACAGAAATATTAATGATTAGCTAATTACATATTGATTAGATATAAATTGACTTTTAGACATTAAGAGAATTATCGGAAAAATACTTACTCCGGTAAATGACCGAGTATAATTTTCCTCGACACGACAGATTTGCTTGAAAATTTGGATTTAGTTTTCTCTTAGCATCTACTTCATTTGTGTGCTTGAGCCTAGGGGTTGCTTTCACTTGGGCGTGAAAGCCACCCCTTCTCGAGGGTGGAAAAACATACATTCAAAATAAGTACTAAATAGATAAATTGACTAATATTAGCAATTTTTATTACATAGAGTTTTTTCATCAAGTCAATACTTTTTGAGTAATTTGCGAATGAAAATGTTCATTCTTCAAAATAAATACCACGTTTTCAGATGGTTTTTCACGAATAACTAAAAAGTAATTATCAAAGAAAATGATAATAAAACTGTAGCTCATAAAATTTAAAAAAAAAATGGTGTACTTAGGAACCCTGTGGACCTAGTAGAAGCTGAGTTTTAGCTCATGAAAAGTAGGTTCTTATTTGTCAAATTCCAAATCAAATATTTCAACGTGAAATAACCAAAAAATGAAGCACTTTTCGGGGAAAACTCATCAAAAGTTTTTGAAAATGTTTTAAAAAAGCTTAATTTTCTTTTAGTTTTTCTAGTTTTCTAGGTGGTTTTTCTTTAGAAAACCACTCCAAATCAGGGTGTGGCAGTCGTTGCTCAGCCGTAGCCGTAACTGGCTTAACAAGCTGGAGGGTCCGAGTTCGAATCCCGACACCAACAAAATTTTCAAGTTCTAATTTAATTGAGCTACCACCGTACTTCGGAGGGCACGTAAAGCCGTCGGTCCCGGCTACGAAAGTAGTCGTTAAGTCATGTTAGGAGCGCTTGCGCGATCTGAAAACCCTAACACTAGACCTTAGCCCGAAGGTTACACGAACTTTACTTTACCCCAAATAAATTTAATCGTTATCGCTTTACAATTTACTTTATTTATGTATTTTATATATTTATAATTTGGTAGTGTGACCTGTTCAAAGTGCTTATTTAAAAAAAATTGGTTTGAAGTAGGTAAATGAAAATTTTTTGAAATTTTGAAAAAAATTATTTTTTCCAAATAAATCAAAAAAATATTAGTGATACGAAAACTTTTGAACAGTAGTAAGTTTATTGTTTTTTTTTTGTAAGACAAAAATTAGTTAAGATTGCTGTTCGAAGTTTGCATACACTCGTGATTAGTGACTCATACAAGCCCTTTCAACTACAATCCTTTTAAAAATAAAGTTTGAAAAAATAATTTAAATAATCTCAATGCACTTAGAAGTACCTACAATATGTTTTTTAGTACTTCATAGCTTAAAAACTAATCGAGTTGTAAGTAAAATACCAATAACATATTTTAGGATATATCAGAACGTGGAGCATTGTAAGATACAAATATTCTAGTATTAAGGCACATACATACTTTTACCTATCCTTTTAAACTAATAGGGGTTGTTTTTTTAAGTTAAAATAAAATAAATTCATAACATTTTGATTTAAAAAATTACTGTTTTTATACCGTAAAACGGGGTTACATTGAACCCGAGGGTTACATTGAACAGTTTTGCAATGAAGATTATATTTTTCTACAAGTTGGCCTAAACTTTTTTTTTGGGGCCGATATATTTTTTTGAGGGTTGCAAATATGTTTTTCTTGGACTTCCTGATAAAATTTCTGGCAGGTTCTCAAAATTAACAAAAATGAAATAAAAAATGGTTTCTGAAATAAAAGGTAGTAAAAAAAAATTTCTCAAACTTTGGTCTGCAGCCGGCGATATGCAAAAGATATCTTCTCATGACTAATTTTACACGATACTCGTACCTATTTGAACCCTATTCTACATATTACCGTAAATGATTAGGGTTTTGAATATTTTTAATTAATTTATACAAAAAATATGTCAATTATTTTGGGAACGTGGGGTAACATTGAACGGCAGGATTGAACGTGCTTGGGCGGCGTCAATCGAGTTCCATCTAAATATTATTGTCTGGCGTTACGCTACCTCGTTTTGAATCATTTGAATGAAATTCACTCAGCTCAGAGCTCAGTATAACATTGGTTGGCTTGGCGGTAGGAACATTGTGTGGTTAGGAAATTCAGTTGTGGTGCAATAGGTAGTGTAGTGCGATAATCTCAGTCCAAAATGCGTGATTACGTTAGAAAGTTGGGTAGTCGATCATACAAAAATTACACCTCTGATACTTTGGATCAAGCAATCCGCGAAATTAAAACAAAACAGTTATCACTTTCCAAGGCGTCGAAGAAATACAAAATCCCAAAAGGAACATTAAGTCACAAACTGAACAACAAAAAAATGAAGGACGTCGGAAGGCCCACAGTTTTAAACAACGACGAAGAAAAGGCACTGGTCAAGATGCTTTTGAAAACCGCTGAATGGGGCTTTCCTTTGACTCACGACGATTTACGACATGTTATGAAAAGCCATTTGGATACAATGGGTAAGAGAGTTAAGCAGTTTAAAAATAATTTGCCTGGTATCGACTGGATTAAAGATTTTCTGAAAAGAAACAGAGAAATAAGTGTAAGAAAATCTCAAAATATAAACCCAAATAGAGCATCTTCCACTAGAGAAGTTTTCATTGCTTATTTTGATAACCTTGAGCAATGTCTAGACGGAGTTTCCCCCGATTGTATATACAATTTCGATGAGACAAATTTATCGGATGATCCTGGGTCTGCAAGATGCTTTTTTAAAAGAGGGATGAAATACCCAGAACGTTTATTATCTCAATCAAAATCAAACATTTCTTTGATGTTTTGTGGAAGCGCTTCAGGAGTTCTGCTGCCTCTGTATGTAGTTTACAAAGCAGAAAACCTTTGGACAACTTGGACGGAAGGAGGACCCGATAAAACCAGATACAACCGAACAGCTCATGGATGGTTCGATTCTGCAACATTTTTAAATTGGTTTACTTCTGTTTTCCTTTATTCCACGAGACATGAAGAAGGAGTCAAAGTATTAATCAGGGATAACTTGGCAAGCCATTTTTCTGAGCAAATTATCAGACTGTCGGTTGAAAATAATATTCGATTCATATGTTTACCGCCGAATACTACGCATATCGCTCAACCCCTGGATGTCGCGGTGTTCGCACCACTGAAGAAACAATGGCGTGCAATACTCAGCGATTATAAGTTAGCAACGGGATCAACTGGTCTTCCAAAGGAGATGTTTCCAAAACTTTTAAAAAAGCTGATGTTAAAATTCGCAGAAACTGGTGAACAAAACCTTCAAAGTGGCTTTCGGGCAACGGGTATATACCCTTTAGACAGAAATCAAATATTAAAGAAATTGCCTGGTACTGATGATACTGAATCAAATGAAAGTTTTGGAAACAGTTTAAACGACACAGTTTTACAATTTCTACAGGGTATTAGGAACAAAAAGAGAGCTAGAACTCAAAGAAAAAAGAAAATTAACATCGCACCGGGTAAAAGCATTGGATTGGAAGATTTTGAAATAGGAGAAAGTTCTGGATATTCTGCACCACCCACGAAGAATAAGAAAAAGTCTGCTAAGGAATTGGATAGTGACAGTTCCGACTACGAACTAGAGCTTCAGGACGAATCTGATTGTGATTTCGAGACATTTTGTGATGAAATGCACCAAGAAAAGAACGAGGAGATCGAAAGGCCAACAGGGGCTGCAGTCGTCGACGATTATGTGCTCGTGAGATTCGCAACCAAAAAGATCTTGAAATTTTTCGTTGGTCTTATAAAAGAAAAACTGCCTGATGGAGATTATGTGGTCAAGTTCCTGAGAATTGCGAAGAATTCTGCCTTCTATTGGCCAGAGGTAAATTTTTCAGTGCATTTTGCATTATACCAAAATCGATTGTTGATTTATTTTCAGATAGACGACATTTCAGTCGTAAGTTCTTCAGATTTTGAGAGACTTCTGCCAGCTCCAGCTGAAGACCGCCGCGGAAAAGTGGTTTTTTCGATCCAATTTGATGGGTATACTCTGGGCTAAAATCCTTCTAAAGACTGTCGTTTATACGTTTCCCTTATGTTTTGTCATTTGACTTGAAAATTACCAATTTCTTTAGTTTGAAATATGATTTTATAAGACTGTGTAAAAGAATTTAAAGTTTAATAAAAAAGAATGTAAAAAAATATTTTGTCAATAAATATAACCATTGAGAAAAAAAAAACAAACAAAACTCTCCCCACTAGTTTTTTTCGCTTGTTTCACTGGCGGGGTTAAATTGAACGAATAACTAACCTGTGGGCTCGTAGACACCGATTTATACTACTGTTCAATGTTACCCCGAATCCGGGGTAAAATTGAACAGCAACTTTTTCATAGCTATTTTTACATAGCTACGCCCAAGAGATAATCTAACGTATGTAAAGTCATGCTTCTATAGTGACCCATAAGTGGTATTTTTTTTTATTCGATTGAGCAACAGATACAAAACTTATTCAACAAAATATGAAGAAAATGTTCAATGTAACCCCTTTTTACGGTAGTTAAAAAAATATGTATTCGAATTTCTTCGCAAGGAGTGGTTTTTATAATGGCAGAAATTATGTGGTAAAAAATTAAAACAGTAAACAAAAACAGTAAATTTAATGTCACTGTATAATTAAATACTTCCAAATTATTTGTATTTATAATTACATGATTTTTTGTAACAGGGGTCGTTTTTATCCCTAAAAAATTAAAAGCAACCAATTGAACTCCAATTTTGAAGTGGAGGGTAAGTATAATTTTATTCTAAATTTCCATGCCAATCAGTGGAGACAAGGTAGTCAATGATATTTTTTTAATTATAACTAATCTAGTAGGTGAGATTTAGGGGCTAAAATCTAATTAACTGTGATAAAATCTTAAATTATGTTGTTTAATCTGAAGTGGCATTAATTCACTTTAATAAAAGATGATTTGAATCAATTAGGTACTCTCTTTAATATACAATTACACGATATTTTTCTAATAGGGCTAGTTTTCACCAACCAATGGCAAAAGTCCAAAAGTGAAGTGGAGGATAAGTAGAAGCTAAATCTACATGTTTAATGAATTCGATGATTACACGGAAAATTACAGGGTATCGCTGTATTTCACGTTCATTTGCTGAAATATCTATATTTAGATTGGATAGGTCTGACAGTCCCACCGCTAGGTTATAAGATGCAGCCTACAAAACTGACGTAGTCAGTATAGAAAAGTATAGACTATAGTAGTGATGATAGTATGGTGGATAAGGACTTCATTTTGTCATCAGATGAACTAATTGAGGCAAGTTCACTTGAAAGTGAAGTGAATAAAGTGAATATAGGTAATAAAATCTGAAGACATTCAAGATGCAGACGTGGTTATGCAACCTTTGCCGTCAACTAGTACAGAATTTTCCGCTGTTGACTGATGCCAATGCAGCAAATTTTATTCCGAGATGTGATCTACCAGCCAGACCCGCCCCAGTTATTACAGATCAATTGAATCGAGGAAGTTCTGCATTAAACTGTTTTCTAAAAGTATTTCCTAAAAGTTTGTTTATGTATATGGCCCAGTGTACAAACTGAAGGCTTGAAATTTTAGAAGACAAAAAGAAGAAAACTTTTGTCAAAACGTGCCAAAAAGAAGTGATGCTACTTACTGGTGTTACGTTAGTTATGCATTATAATAGAGTTTCTTCTTTCGCAATATACTGGTCTAATAATAAATCGCTTGGAAACGATTATATTCGTAGTATAATATCAAGGGATAGGTGCCAACTACTATTATCAAAATTTTGCCGAACCCAATAAACCTACAACAGCAAATAAAATTTATTATGTAGATGATGTTATTTCCTGCTTGAAGATAAGATTTATGAGAGCTAGAAGTGATTCTACCTATCAGCATTCATGAGTCTATGGCAAAATTCAAAGGACGATCTACATTGAAACATTATATGCCCCTCAAACCTACAAAACTTAGCATAAAGTTATGGACAAGATGCGATTCGGAAACTGGCTATGTTTACGATATAAATGTGTATGCATGCAAAAATGATAATAAGATGGCAGGTACTTTGGGAGAACGTGTCGTAAATCAGTTATCTACAACAATTTCTAATGAAAATGTAATTTGCTTCGACAGATTTTTTACAATCCGGTTCCGAGGCTGTATATTGTTTCTTTGAGAAGTATTTTTTTTACGATTGGTAAGTTGTTAACTTTGCCAATCACCCTCCAGCCTACCCCAAAAACTGGGTAAGAAATAGAAGAGTAGAATGGAACAATCATATAAGCCGAATGACAACAAATAGAGTAGTAAAGACGGCAAGAGACGGTTTCCTAATAGGAAGACCACGAAAACGATGGAATGACCACTTACTGGAGGCACATTGAAAAACACACAGAGTCATATCTATATAAAAAGAAGAACAAGAAGAAGAAGATTTTTAAAACAGTTTATCTTATGGATACCATTATGTTTCCTGCTGTCGGTACATGCATGAGTACCCGAAAAAATTTACCCAAATTTCATGGCAAGCTAAATCGAGGAGAATCGCAAGTAAACGGTAACGAAACTGGAACATTAGCTATACGATGGCGGGACACAAAAGATTTTATTGTACTAACTGCCATAAGCCAGAAGAAACAACTGTATGTAGAAAACTGAAAGATGGTACAAAAGCCAACATTTGTCACCTGTATCGACTGAATTCTATAACCGTTACATGGGAGGTGTAGATAGATGTGATCAAATGACATCTGTGTACGATCTCAATAGAAAATCCAAAAAATGGTGGAAGAAGGTTTACTACAAAGTTCTAATGATGGCAGTATACAATTCATCTATTCTATATACTGAGTTACATACCAGAAATAAGAAAATACCCTTTCTAAATTATCTGGTTGACTTAGCTGAGATTTTTATCAGTACTGGCCGACAAGGACTCCAAAGAAGAAAAAAAATTATTAGGGAAGTCCAGTCGCTTGAGGTGTATAAGGTGTACACAAAATAAGAAAGATAAACGTACCAAATTTATTTGTAACATGTGTGATGTTTCGTTATGTAGCGATTGTTTTGCCCCATATCATGTATAAACATTTATCGTTCGTGTATACTGTTGGGATTATATATCCCATACAAAAATACTGTTGGTGTTATATAATCCCATGCATTTTAATAAAAAATAAAATTGTTTAAATACATTCTAAGCTCTTTTAAATGCTCTAGAACAACAAAGTACAAATAAATATATCAAATTTTAAAATAAACAAAGCAGGAGTGAAAGGGTTAAATAAATAATCTCGGTATTGGCACTCAGTTACTTTAAAGAAATGTTTCCACAATCTCTATAAGATAAAATTGTTTGCCAATGAGTCATTTCGAAAGAACGTGCTTTCGGTCATATCTATTGCTTTTACGTGATCACTTAATGTAAACTACATAAATGTCCTATTTTCTTATTGGAATCTCTTAAAAGTTGTATTTGCAGCGGTTAGATTTCCTTCAGAGTTTCGTTACTTAATTCTCCATCAGACACACATCATTTCATACTGAATGTCATACACAAATGACGAAAGACCAACAAACAATTTTGAGATTTTAAAACAAGGGATAAATATGTCTTCTGGACTAGAATTCAACAAAAGCAGTAATGGAAGCTTCAAGAATGACATAAGATGTTTTGTAAATCAAAATGTTGATAATTTTACAAAGTGCCAATTGTTAGAACGACCTTGGTAACCATCAAAATCATATCAAGTTTCATATTCTGTACACATAAAGAATAAAAAATAAGTGAAGTGTTACTTGGGTCACCTACCACCACTTAGAACAAAAGATTGGTTAGTGCTTTCGCACATTCAAAAGAGATTGTTTTGCAAGTAGTGCGTTTTATTTTCTAATGAAAAATATGGACATAATAAAGTGATGACAGCACAAAGCCTCATCACGAAACCTTTACCATCTTTCGCCAAACTAATGGGCAAAGACGGAGCCATACAAAGTCATGAAAAAACACCATACCACAAGTGGTTTTAAAAAATTTCCCCAGACCCCGGTATTCCACTCAAAAAAATCTCATGCCACCTCCCCTCCCCTCCCACTAAAATTAGTAAATTTTGGTTCCTATGAAATACTTTTCAGTTTATTTTTTTTCCCATTTCTGTCAGGCCAACTTGAAAATGTTTACCATTCACTCATTGTATAAATAGCCACAAAGTTTGTCTGTCATTCAATGGTGCTATTCATGCCGTCACATTCCATCATGAATTAAAGAAACTTTTGTGCTGGTGCTGTAATTTTACTGCCATCATAATGAACAAAGTAATATAACATTGCAAGCACGTTTTGTGTTATATTTTGTCCTTCGCAGGTGTCGGATAACAACGAGACTTCTGTAATATTATCAGGCATTGTATGGAGATATTAGAATAAACATGTTTTAATTTTTAATCTACCTTTTGTTCCTTGTATTTCAGTCCAAGCGTATAGCTTTTTTAACAGTAAGCATTATTCGTCGGATCACCTTCATGAATTGTCAGATTACACCCACACAGTTTTCTACTATATTGCTGACATATCACTGCTGTGTAGCAGCCCGATTTGAAGATATTGTGTTACTAACATATTTTGTTACCGGAGTATTCTAGCAAGGTTGTAAACAATTTAGCAGACACGTTATTTCCTTGCCGAACGCCTCTTTCAATACTAAAGGTCTCAGGTCACAGCAGGTCAGATTATCACAAGTTTTCGGATGGTATACCATGAAAATGCAAAATTAGGTTAAAAATAAAAACTTTACATGCGAATGTAAAAAAAGCACGTACCTCCTCCAAAAAGAAAGAAGATGATAAATCTTATTTAAGTAAATTTTATCAAATGTGTGACAAGTTATTAAACAAGCCGCTACCACAAATAGTGAAAGCTCAAGCAATTTTAAACACTAAACCTCCAAAAAGTAGAAGGTATTCTGATGAATATAAACAATATGCATTAATATTATATTTTTGGCTATCAAAAATTAAATATTGACGGGGACATATGGAAATGGAATAAAGAAAAAAAAGAGTTGGAAAAAGATAACCAAGGGACGTCAAAAAACTGATACAACAAGAAATATCGGATATCCAACAAGAAACGAAATACGAAATGGCAAAGAAAAAGGATATGAATTCTCAAGAAAAAATAATAAAACATACGTACATAAAAAAACATAACAAAAAAATTAAAAAACACGAGCAAGTAAAAATAAGTACGTGGAACATCAGAACAATGCTTGAACCAGGAAAAATGCAAGAGATTGTCTCTGAGCTGGAAAGATACGGAATTGATGTTGCAGCAATTCAAGAAATTAGATGAGCAGGTCAAGGAGAAATAAATAAAAAAAATTACACATTACACTACTCTGGGCACGAAAAACAAGGTCAATATGGAGTTGCATTTATAACTACAGGAAAAATACAAAATAATATTATGCAATTTAAACCAATAAATGAGCGCATGGCATACCTGAGAATTAACGCCAAACCATTTAATATATCCATCATAAACGTATATGCACCAACTGAAAGTGCTGTACCAGAGGAAAAAGATAACATCTATGAGAAACTGGAACAAGAAATTGAATCTTTACCCAAAGAAGACACAATTCTGGTATTGGGAGATTTTAACGCTCAGATAGGCAAAGAAGACTACATTAATCAAGTTGCAGGTAAATATACATTACATGAAAAAAACAAATGATAATGGTCAAAGATTATGCAACTTAGCAACTAGCACCAATATGATTGTCAGTAGTACAAAATTTGCACACCCTGTATACCACAAAGTAACATGGGTCTCACCAGACCAAAAAACATGGTCCCAAATAGACCATATACTCATCACAAAGAGAAAGCAAACATCGATAACAGACGTGAGAACATACAGAGGTGCACATGCAGACACAGACCATTTCATGGTTACCGCAACGATAAGACAAAAAGTCAAAAGAACGCTAAAAAACAAGACAACAAAGGACAAATGGTACATAGAAAAATTAAATGCTACAGATAGAAGAATTAAATATGCAGAAGATATAAGCAAAAAACTGAAGGAATACTGTAAACATACAGAGGATGTTGAAACAGAATGGAACAATATAAAAAAATGTATAAATGAAACAGCTTCTGAACATGTAGGGATAGAGAGAAAAAACAAAAAAGAAGAATGGTATAATCAAGACTGTCATAACATGTTAAAAAAGAAGATAGAAATAAGACAAAGGTGGATCAGAACAAATAGACAAGAATATAAAGAAGAATACAACAAATTAAGGACTGAATGTAAGAAACAAATAAGAAAAATTAAACGAACCTGGTTAAATGATAAGATAAATGAAATAGAAAAAGAAAACACAAATAGAAACACAAAAGCATTTTATAAGAAAATTAGCGAGCAGAAAAAAACCTTCAAAGGAAAGATAAAAGGCATAAAGGATAGAAATGGAAAAGTATCAGAAAATGACAAAGAGTTTAAAGAAATCTGGACTGATTATTTTAAAGAATTATTAACAGTACAAGAGGACGAAGACTATAATGAAAATGTGGAAGAAGAGGCCACGATGATAGAAACCGAGCTAGAAAAACCAACGAGAGATGAAGTTGAGGAAATTATAAACAGTAGTCGCAACGGTAAAGCACCAGGTATAGACGGTATAAACATGGAACTAATAAAATATGGTGGACATGAACTCAGAGAAAAAATATACCAATTAATAAAAGTCATATGGGACGAAGAAAAGATGCCAGAAGAATGGCACAAAGGACAAATTATCACAATCCATAAAAAAGGAGACCAACAAATGTGTAATAATTATAGAGGACTGACACTGTTAAACACAGCGTATAAAATAATGTCAACCTTAATACAACGAAGACTGGCCAAAGCGACAACAAATATCATGGGACAGTATCAATGCGGATTTATTAGGGGAAAGTCAACAACAGATGCCATACATACGGTAAAGCAAATTATGGAGAAAGCTTATGGATATAAAATAGAAATTGAACTGCTTTTTATAGACTTCCAACAAGCATTTGATTCAATAAACAGAGCGAAATTACTTACAGCTATGAGAGAAATGAGAATACACAGCAAATTAAGACGATTAATAAAAATGACAATGAGCAAAACCGTAGTAACTGTAAAAACACAAGAAGGAGACACAGAAGAATTTGTTATAAATAAAGGTGTACGTCAAGGAGATACATTATCTGCAACTCTGTTTAATCTTGCCCTGGAATATATAGTCAGAAAAATCAACAAAGGTACACTTAGAACGAGAGAGGGACAAATAATAGCATATGCCGACGATATTGTGATAATAACAAAGAACAGAAAAAAATGGAAAGTATGTTAAAAGAATTGGTAGCAGAAGGGAAAGTAATGGGATTAGTAATAAATCAAGAAAAAACAAAAATAATGAGATTTGACAAAAAATATGAAAACAAAAAGGTTAGACTGGGAGAATATATATTTGAAGAAGTAGAAAAGTTTAAGTATTTGGGAATATTATTAGCAAACAATGGAGAAAGGGAAACAGAAATTAAAGAAAGGATAATTACAGCAAATAAGACATACTATGCAAATAAAAAGCTTCTAAAAAATAAATTACTGAGCAAAAAATCGAAAATGAAAATATATAAAACAATAATTCGACCGACTATGATGTATGCTGCCGAAACCCTTAGCATGACAAAAAAACAAGAGGAAGACCTTAGAATACTAGAAAGGAAAATACTAAGAGCAATATTAGGACCAATAAAAATTAATGAAAACCAATATAGACAAAGAACGAATCATGAACTACTAAACGAAATTAAAGAGGATATAGTTTGTAAAATAAAACAGCAAAGGGCAAAATGGCTAGGACATATATGGAGATCAGGACCATCTACGACAATATTCTCAATATTGGAATGGACACCAGCTGGTAAACGAAGACGTGGAAGACCAAGATCTACATGGCTACAAGAAGTAACAAACGATCTCAACAGGGCGGGCGTACGACAATGGAGAGAAAAAACCAGAGATAGGAAACAGTGGAGAAAAATAACAAGAAAAATTAAATAAAGAAAATGAGGACTGATCTACCTCGTAAAATAGATCTAGAGAGCTTAAGCGGCGTAACCCCGTACGGGGTGTTTAGCCACAATATATATATTATATTTTTTGGGCCCAAGAGCCTATGCTTTTTTATGGAAAGGATATTGTATTTATCCTCAAAACGAAGTCTTCAAAAAATTATTGAAAATTTGGTCTGTACACCTGGTTTGAATAATGACAAAATATTTGATTCCCTAAAGTTAAAAGTGAACACAATGTTAGATCAGGACAAGCACTGTTTTTTGCTATATGGCACAAATTTAATTTGGTCCCTTGTGCTAGACAAAACAGAAACTGTCTCTACGGGCCTTCGGGGCATAAATTTCGCCATCGTCGGTATATGCCGGAATCGGTCGGAGACAAATATGGTATTAGTTTTAATTTTTCTGTAATAATAGTGCAGGCTTTTAGTATGTTTGGCTAATATTAATTATTTTTAAAGACATTTCTAAAAATATTCTGGGGATTTTTCTATTTGGGTAGACAATGTCTGCCTTGTCTATTCTTAAGCTTCGCCCATGGCTTTAAAGCCTACGTATAATAAGGAAGAAGAAGAAGAAGACTATGATTAGGTTTATAAAAGTTTTACAAACAAAAATGGAACACATCAGATATCAGTAGATAATGATATATCACCTGTATAAAATATCTCTCTATCTTTTTCAAAACAAGCGTGTGTGACCCATTATTTATTGCAAATCAATCGGAATTTTCAAACAGACTGACCGACACGTGCATATTTTAGTACAGTCGAAAATATTTTATAACAATAAAAATATGCAATAGAAATTGTCCTACTTTTCTATTATCTTATATATAAATATAAACACTATAAAAGTCGGATTCTTGATTTTCAAATTTTAAAAATGATGATAAAAATGTTAAATTATAAAAACAATGCTTTTTATATTACCACCTAACCATCATTCATTCCTCAAATGATATTATTTGTACTTATTCTACCTTATTATAGTATACAGTACCGAGTTCATCATGGAAGTAGCATGTGAGGGATAATTGGCACTTTTTGCATTCGTAGTAGCTTCTTACTCAGTCTGGTTTGGTCATTCGTCCTGTATTCATTGAAGGTATAGCTAAATGCCATTTTTGTCTTTATAGATGGTCGAACAAGTTGACCAAGCACAATTCCTCGAGAGAGTGGTTTAATAAACATTCCATAACCAGTAATATGTATTTATTAAATTAATAAATATTAATAAATAATTTTATAATACAAAATTGCTTTCAAAAGTAAGCGATAAAATAACTCGTTGAATGTGCAGTAGACTTTTTGTCAAAACATATCAGAAACCTAAATAGTTCAAGTTGTAGAGATAAAAATGAATGATTTTGAGCATTAGCGAATTTTTGAAACCAGCACAACGTTATAAAGGTTAATAATGCCTGGAGTAACCTTCAAGTACGCGCAAATGGTGTTTTTTGATTGTTTTTATTTTTATTGTATCAAATCAATATCTTTGATTTTTGAAAACCGGTTTTTTTACTTCGTAATAACCGGTTTTATCGATTGTTTTTTTGCCCCGGTCATAACCGGTTTTTTATTTTTAAAGTAAAAACCGGTTATTAGGTTTTTACGGTGATTAGGATTAGGTTAGGTATTAGTTTGGATTCCAATCATAATTATTATTCTCAAGTAATTATTCTAAACAAAACCATAATTCAAATTTTATTTTAGTTTATAAATAAGTATCACAAAATAAAGAGCATTGTAATTGTAACTTTGTAACCTATTGGATTCAAAAAACCGAAAACCGGTTATTTTGGCCGGTTATAACCGCTAGGTTAAACTTTAAGCAAAAAAACCGGTATAACCAAAAAACCGGTGTTTTGTCAAAAATAGCCATCCCTAGTGTCTATGTATATGAATTGTGTGGTCGGCGGAGATAAGCAGACAAGTCAATGTCTGACAAAATTTTTGTATTTATTAAAATCACCTAACAAAAATATCTACCGCTGTAATAAAAAAGACAAGTCAAATGTTATACCTGTGGTTCCCTATCAAATAGTGGTATTTTTCATACTCAAAATTTTATCCATTTTAGAGATGAACTTAACCAATGAAGTCCTTTTATCTGGTTTAGATCGGCGTATACCTAACCAAACGTTTGACTTAACTGATTAGGTACAGTTATCAGAGTAATTATAGCTATCGAAAATATTGAGGGAGGTATGAAAAAAGTATATTATGTAAATGATTTATTAAATTTGTAATTTTGGTATTGATTACATTACGTTACTCATGTTTCTTATCACTTTCAATGCTTTCGTTAATATTATTACATTGCGTTTCTCACGTTTGTTATCACTTTCAATGTTTTCGTTAATATTATACCGTGTGAAATGTAGAAGTATGCTTCTTCTTCTTCTTAGGGTTCCTGTCCGTTCCGAACGTTGGCGATCATTCTGGCTATGATGATTTTGTTGGTTGCTATACGAAATAGCTGTGTTGAGGTCTTTCTATACCATGGTCTCAGGTTAGCAAGCCAGGATATTCTTCTTCGTCCTGGGGCTCTTTTCCTTCAATTTTACCCTGCAAAATGCATTGGAGTAGCTCGTATCTGCCTTGGTTTCTCATTATATGTCCCAAGTACTCCAGCTTACGGCTCTTCACAATGTTGACCAAATTCGCGGTTTTGTTCATTCTCCGCAGTACTTCTTCATTCGTGATTTTGTCTGTCCATGGTATCTTCAGGATTCTTCTATAAAGCACAAGGAAACGTAAAGCTGAGAGGAAATTACAACGAAATTTAGGACAAATTTACGTTACAAGGAAAATCAATACGTTCCCGCGAAGCCAAAGTATTAAGCTCATGTCGAATGAAATGTAAAGATCGCTTTAATGCAAACCAGTTAAAAAAGTGTTTTAATGAATATTGGGGTTTAGGTTCGTAGTCAAAGAGAGCAACATACACGGTATCTCTTATTCAAGTGAAAGAACCTGCTTCACATCGACCAAAAACAATGGATCTGAACAAGGATAAATGCAGGTCAAGAACTTTGGTTTATTCTTTTTCCATAAACGGAAATAAGGAGCCTATCTGTCGTGGTTGTCTTCTTAACGTTTTTGATGAAAGCAAAAACTTTATTTTAACAATCGCCAGTAAGATACAATCTGCGCTCGCAGGTACTTATGTAGAAGATAAAAGAGGAAAGACACCAAAAACAAAAATTAGTGAAGCAAAACGAATAGAAATAAAAAATCATATACTTTCATTTCCAATGTACGAAAGTCATTATTCACGAAAACACACTTCGAAGAAGTACTTACCTTCTCACATAACTTTACAAAAAAATGTACGAATTGTTCAAACAGTACACACCTGCGCCCACATTTATCAAAATGTATTCACAGGAATTAAAAAAGCTTAACCTTTGATTTAAAAAGCCAAAACTTGATACATGTTTTACCTGCGATAAATTTATTATACAATTAAAAATTTCATTCATTAATTAAAAATTTGTACAGATGACCAGAAAGAAAAACTCTCTTTAGACCACAAATCCCACCAAATGGAAGTTGGTCAAGCGTAAGATGAAAAAAGGAAAGATACAGAAACTGCCAAAATTGTTCCACATTTAAGGACCAACACCAGATTTCAAATCATCTGTTGCATTTTATAAGAGACAGCTGTGTTGCGTTCTGCACATACGATGACCTCAATATAACAATTGAGATCATCCTGAAGGGGAGAGAAGATATTCTGGTCAATCCAGAACTCGCTGGTTTCCCCCTTTCGAATTGGGTATATATATTCAACTAAAGAAAAGAAATCAAAGCCAGTGGACTGTATAAAACTCTATTTTAAAAAGGTTTAAAATTAAACATAAATATACATAACCAAATATACCATTATAATTAAAGAAGAATATACAAACTTAACTATTAGTTACTATGAAACACACCAACAGACACACCGAAAGAAAACCATAAATCAACCAAAACAAAAAGATGTCGATTCTATTAAAAACCATCGACAAAACAAAAGACAAAACCTACCATAGCCGCAAACATACTATACATAAAAGATAAAAAAACAAATTAATAATATTACAACAAAAACATAAAAATATGGATATATATATATGTCAATGGTGTAAAAACATACAAACAATACAATTATTAATACAAAGCACACAAGCAATAAAATCGTTGTTAAAGTACAAACAATTTACAATACAGTAAATAAATCGCGAAACAAATGTAAAATGTCCAATTGACAATGTTCAATCGCGATCGCGGCACAAATGAAATAATGTTCCAAAAAATTATCAAATAAATATACCAAGTGCGCGTACTTGATATATGCAGCAATCGTATATAAATGGTGTATTTTTCCTTACCCCATGAAAAAGATAGCCCCAACGCTATCACAAATTGTGTCTTCAGCGACACTTCCACTACCAAAGTTTTTGATGCACATTAGCATCTTTCTTGGCCGATGCGGAATCAGGTACCTTCAACATGTGCCTCGTTTGAGAGACACCACTCGACTCTGGTTTTGTAACAAATGCAAACCCTTATTTTAACTTTAAAAACACATGTGGCATGTGGAAATCGTACTTTATTATCTCGCAGATGGCCGTTTTGAAATGTTTAGCCCTTAAATATACGAGGATAGTCGAAACTATTAAAAAGTCTATTAGTATTAAAAAGTACATTTACAAATGTTTATATACAATTGCGAAACTGCAACAAGCTGTGGACGTTTAATTTAACAGTTCATGAAAACAGTATAGAGAAAGCTGTTTGTTACATGTGGTACGAATCTGTTGTAGGTAGAGGGGCAAATCAGATAGCATCTTGTCTGTACAAACACCTTCAAACAATTGTACCACCTGAGACTAACCTAACCTTTAAGAACATGTAATTTATTATTCGGACACATGTGTGGGACAAAACCGTAACTCTCATGTATCTGCCATGGTTACGTGGGTACTAAATACATCCTCATCAATATTAAGCTGATAAATCAGCTTAGTTTATGGTACCAGGGTATAATTGAGAAAAAACAAGAAGAAAACTGATATTCAAATATTTCACCCTCATGACTGGATGCAATTTCTATGTTCAAGTAACTCCAAATTCACGTTATGGAAATGTAAATTTCGATATACGAAAGACTTGGCAATGGTTCAATTATCGCAAGAATTGGCAAATGACTCCACTTGGTACTGCTTCCTTAGCTACAGTATTAGCTTTTTCATTCCCTGGTATACCTACACGGCCTCTCGCCCAAATAAATGTTATATTTAAATTTGCAATCATGTTTTTTAAACAACATAACATAGGACACTGTATTCCTTTAAATTTTGTATTTTTGTAGTATAATGCAGATTAAGAATCTGTTAATCTTCTTCGTGTATGTTATTGGATGTTAACCAGGTAACACCCTTTATAATTGCAAAAAGTTCGGCAGTAAAGTTCTACAAACAGGTGTTAATTTATATATCAATGATTGGTGTGTATTTTGAATAAATACTCTACAACCAACACCGTTTTTGTCCTGTAAATATAAAAGTTTTGTTATAGAAATCACCTATAGTTGAGCCGCTGAAAAGATGGAATGGTACGTACTCTTAAATATTCCCTATGTTATCACTTTTCCCACGTTTACACCGCTCAACAATAACGAACTAACACTCTCGCTATAATATATTTATACCGTTTTTTACAGCTTATTGATTTAAATTAAATTTAAACATATTCACAACATTTATCAGAAGTGAAACACAAATCATGATACATAAAACGTTTAATTTATAGTATCATGACATAAATAATGACTTAAAAAAAAAACAAAATTTGTTTAATTTACTAATGTTTGTATTTTAAGAACGATTTCCGAAGTGGAAATTGAAACGACAATAAACATATTAACATACATATAACCTTTACTTGTGGCTTATTCCCAGTTAAATAGTAATAACATATACTGACGGTGTAAACAGTTTCTCAGAAGGTCTAGTTTTGACCGCCTGTCGATGCTTGCATTGAGTGATCATGCGATCTTGGATTTCATGTTTTAAGCGGTATGGTGTACATGTATTGCAATTTGTTAATACCTAACAAAATTTGGACTCCATTGGTCTCGGCAAATGTTTGACTCCCGGGCTTTTAATTTTAACAAATATATTTTTGCGATTATAACTGACGGCGTAAATCCAAAGGAATTCATTACATTCTGTCAGTATTGCATTCACTGGTGAGGATATCATCCCACAGATGAAAGTTCTTAGACATTTATATTGAAGTCTATCTATTAATAAATTTTTTAAGGTTGGCATTACTTGAAAATCCATATAAACAACATCCGTAGTGAATGATGGATCGCATATAGATGGATCTATAGAACATTAGAGCATAACCGACAGGATAAGCAATTATGTATATAAACATAAATAGATAATCCCATTGGAATCCGCCGACCATAGTCAATCCGATCAGAATGTATAAATAGGCCTGCACTTTATAAGGAATTAATAAGTTAAGCATTTAAGAAGTTAATTGTTAATTGTATTCAAAGCGTTTATTTATAGTTCGGCAACAAGTATATTGTATTGTATTTTTGAAAATAACGTTTTTAAAAACGAAGTTTCCACGAAAATAAATTTAATTACGCCCACACAGAGTAAGATTCCCTGGTGAATGTAATGCTGAGAAAACATATGTTTTTTTGCTATTTCATTTTCGATTTCTCATACATTGTATAAAAATACATGTGGTTTTAATCCAGTAGCAGACTGCATTTTTCTAATTAGCATGTTAGTCATATATTGTATACACATGTGGTTTTAAGCCACTAGTTTTTACTACTGCATTTTTTCTAATTCTCGTGTTAAATGAAGCGTGCATTTCCATAACGTAGTAAGTGCCAAATTATAAATTTTTCAGGAGGAGTAAAAAACAGTTTTTTTATCGAACATGTTTATTTCTTATAATGTAATATACTGAAAAAGGATTAGTTTAAAGGTATTATATAATACAAACATACCGCAAATAACAAAGCTTACTTAAAAAAAAATTCAAAAATCTGTCTAAGGTCAAAACGTTGTAAGTGCCATCAGGTTTGCAAGTCAAAACGTTTTAAGTGCCAGATTTTTAACCGTTGTTTTCTACAGTAGAAACTTGCCCTGGTTGACCTAATTTTTCTTTTAAAATACTTCTTGACATCATCGTGAAGATAAGGGAGCATTTTTTCAATATCTGTTCTTTTTTCTCTGGGATACCAAAGTGAGTTCTAGTCTTTTGAAGGTCTATGATTTTAAAGTCTTCTAATGTAACTCCAGATTTGAGTACATTGGTCTCACTCCATCCAGCGAGCTCACTATGTCCTTTAGCCACCATCACCGTACCAAATTTCTCTCTTGTAAGACGAAGTTACGTAGCTGTTGAAATTCCTAACTTCTTTGTGTTCAGTTTATCACAGGCAACGGTTTTGAAATCATAAAAGTCCTTAACCACCATGCACGAGAATGGATTTTTCTGGTCCGCACTAGTAATGATGTTAACAACATTCATCAATGTATAAGCCTTACACACTTTTTTACGTTTTTTCTATGATTGCGAAATCTCTGTCGCAATTAAGGAAAGTGTGTCCTTTTACAGGAAATTTATGAATAATTTCCTCAAAAACGTTATTTGCTAGTATGGTCGTTTGCTAGTATGGTAATACATGGCGATCATGAACTGATTTTTATTTTGACCCCCACAATTATCCGACCACAAAATAAGCTTTTTCTTTCCGTGATTGCCAATTTCCTTAGTAAGGTAAGTATATAAACAGGAGCTAATTTCCAAGGCACCCCTCCCCCCAAAGTCCTCAGTCCATAAACACATGAATCCCTTTCCTGTGATGGAATCGTGAATGCCTAAGTTACACACTGCAAGCTGTTGTGAATAGTACATTTCGGAGTGAGTTAATTGGGGAATGTACATTTGCTGCTGCATATCGAAGGAAAGAACATAGCAATTACTTGTACATGCATTTTTGGTCTCAGTTGACATTGCTTTTGTAGCAGCCTCTGCTCTCCGATGGTGAAGCTCCTGTTCTGTTACAGCAGCTTTATCTCCTGATTTTATTTGAACAGCCAAACTATCACATGTGGAGCATGTATCTACTTTAGGCCTTTCAAAAGATAAGTTAAATTTTAATATAAAAATTTCATTATACCATTGTCTAGTCACTGGTGGCTTGTTAGGCGGCTGATAATCCGCACAATATTTCTCTAAAAATGCACGGTACATTCTACTTACGTTTAAATCCGGTGACAATTAGAGCTTATCCGGGGTTCTCGCTCTTGCGTAGTGGCTCTCAATTTTTGGAAAACTTTCGATATGCTCTATAATCTTGTTAGTCCAGACAGTCTTGAAAATATTTTGTCGAGCCCCTCCTCGTTTTTCTGACATATCCATTTTACCATCAAGAATTTTTTCTCCCAAAAGTTGCACTCTTCTTGGAGTTACGGCAAACGTACTACAAAATGTTTTGAGGCAAACCCTTATTTCAGATCCTCCAGGTAAAAGTAAATGGTAGGTGAAAGAGTGCTTTCTCCTACTTTCACTGGGATGTTCGTACTGACCATGAAGTCTCCTTTTGGTTAATTGGGGATGAATAAACCTTTGTAGGTAACTTTGCTGCTTACTATAATCAGCCATTTCTTAGAAATGATTGTACAACTCAACAAGGTATTCCAGTCTTATGGATCTACATGCTAGTGGACACTTGCATTTTACCTAAAACAATTTTGGATTATTTAGATAGATTTAAACAAAAAAAATTATTTATGTTTTAACGTCTATTTAGATAGGTATCTCTTTAAACCATACTTACATCAGCTGGTGGCATTTTCTTTGTAACGGTCTTTTTATTGACTAGAGAAACATATTCTTCGCCAGAGTTTCTCATTTTCTTGGTTTTATTTATTTTTTTCAACTATCAACAACTCTTCTTTTCTTTTTGGACCGTTTTTCCGTTTCATCCATATTCGTTCCAAATACTTATGTTTAAACCCAACCCAACACGTCCAAACAAAAATAATTTAGTCACTGATGCGCCACTCTACACAACAGAATTGCACTACGATACTTACAACGTTATGACTTGCGCCGCTACTTTATCCCCACTTTTCACGCCGTCGCTAGCCATATCGACATGAAATAAATTTTTATGCAATGGAATGTCGCCGCAGGGGAACAAATAGGAGTCTAGGATCCTTCTATTGTCTCCGGGTGCTCTGTAGAGGGCTTCGGAAACATCGTGAGCTCCTCTACTTTTGTCCATTTTCAGGGTATGGACTTCAAAATGTTTTGCCTCCTGATGGCTCGTCTTGATAAAGACGAGCTATTTCTTACATGACATAGTCTTCTTACAAGTCGAAATAAACATCAGGTTCGTGGTTCTTCGATGACTTGCCTTGATAAAGGCAAGATATTTCTTACATGACTAAATAGTCGAAATAAAACACCAATTTTAAAGTTGAATAGTTACTCAGCCACAGAGTATGGAAAGCTAAAAAGGAAGCAGAGCCCCGAGAGCACTAAGCTCTCGGAGAGCCCGTGAAGGACTGACCTATTGACCTGAAAATCGCCTATTTTTATACTTTCTGAAGTAGCGATTAGGGATTTCCAGGTCAGGGAGGAGCCAACGGGAAAAGTAAGGGGCGGGGCGATGCGTCTCGAACGTGAACTAGTCGCGTCCGAGAACAGGAACATGGCACTTGCAACTCATTTAACTTAAAAAAACCAAATGAGGGATATTGGCACTTACAACGTTATGGAAATGCACGCTTCAAATATCGTTTGTTAGTCAAAATAGATTGTAATGAATTATTACGGAAATACCTAACTAATGCGCCAACACCACCAAAGCCCCTGCGGAGGAATATGGGATCAGATATATTCACAATCTTTCAGTTGTATCGTGATAATAATTGATGAATTACTTAATGTCATTTTGTACAAGAACGTGGTAGGGGAGAGCGGGACACAGTGGACACTTTCTGACACTTTTACTTTAAATATTTGGTGTGGATCAAATTTATTTTTATCATATAGGAGCTCCAGATGATCAACAAATTGATTAATCACAAAAAACAGTAGTTTTGTTAGATACACAAGATTCTGGAACATGTTTGTTTGCATTTGTAATCTCATAAGGCAAACTACGCAGTGCACTGGGTGTTAAACCATGATGTAACACTGAACATATTTTTAGATATTCTACTAATTTCGCTCTTCCAAATTTAAGAAAATTTGTCTTACAGTGTAAGACGGTGGCATTTTAACTTCTATGTAATTTACAGTTCATTATTTCCCAGCCCAGACAATTTCAGTATTTTTCAACTTATCTATGTATCGCATCAATGTTGGTCTGGAAATGCCGTAAGTTGTAACATCACGTTTTATTGAGTAACATTCGTTTAAATGGTGCTTGCTTCAAACATATCATTATTGGGCACAATGTCTGGCCAATATTACTCTGTCTTTTATTTCTTACATTTTTGTGGCACCTGCAATAGAGCAAAGAAAAACAAATATTTCATAAATGGGTATTGCAGTACAGTGGAGACACTGACAGCATTTTATTTGTGAGGAGTGTCCACTGTACCCTATAATACCAGATTCACTGTACCCCCTTCATTACCTTTAAAAAGTGCCATGCCTAACTCAGATGGTTAAAAAATAAATTTATCTTGAAAGTACCTTCATATGACGAACTATCACAAAATTTATAAATATGAGTTTATAAGTATTTATTACACTTTCTTTCCACGTGATAAAATTTATCGGCCACCTCATAAATAACTTTTAATGACTTTTACCGAAAACTGCATTATCGACATAAACGTAATATCCCCGATAGCACAAGACATCCCTGGGACGTCCATTTTATGATATTTTAAGGTACAAACGTCCCGGGACTTCTTTTGGACGTCGGATGGACGTCCAAGGGATATTTCTAGTCGGACATACCAGTTACATCCCATAAGGTCGTCCGAGGGACGTCCCATTAGGGATGTTAACTATGTCATTTTTTTACTTAAGCATATTTTTTACAAAATATAATATCTTCCTACTAAACTTTATTTTAAAAAGTTATATTTAGTTATAAATACCATTAATTTATACGAAAACAGACAGAGGCCCCTTTTAGAGAAAAATCCTATAGCAGACCTGTATCTCTAAAATTTTGTTCTCTAGTGGAACTGAAATTTAAAAATTAGAAGATGAAAGAAGAGTGTGGTTATGTTTTAACGACGGTTCTATTTCTCTCCTTGTATTTAGGTTTCTTTTTAACGCATTTTTGTTTTTAGCTAGCATTTTCGGTATCTTTTATTTCTCGAATTATAATCATTGTAGTTGTGGTTGTAATTAGAATTAGTTACTTGCTTTCGATACTAGTTTATAGTTTGGTAATTTATTATTATAGACATTAAGTAGGTATATAGGAATTTTATATAGGTAATTTTTGTGGTTGTGGTGTGAGTTGCTACATTTGTAAAGTAAGTATAAGTAATGTACTTAAAAATAAATAAAAATCTCATTTATTTTTGCTTTTCATTTTATTAGTTTTTTGTAAGTTTCCTATAGGTCCTGTATTAGTCCATGTGGACGTACAATAGATGTCTCCAATACATCCTTCTTAGGTCCTATGTAAGTCCGTATTAAGTTCTGTATATATACTATGTACGTCCCCATGAACAACCCTGGGACGTCCAGGGGACGTACTTTTTAGTAACATTTAGGTCTTATTGGACGTCTCGGGGACGTCCAAATTATGTAAACGGATGTCCGTGGGATGTCCGGACATTTAATGAGGTACATCCTTAGGACGTCCATGGGACGTACTTGTGCTGTCTGGGATGCACCCCTGTAAATAGAAACCGGTGCAAAGTTATATTATAGATAGCAGCATTACCCTAGATTTACACATTTTATTGTCACAATTTAATAAAAGTCATAAATGTAATCCGATTAATAACAAGATTGAATAATCTGTTTAAATTATTCAATCTTGTTATTAATTAAAATTAATAACAAGATTGAATAATTTATAATTCTCACTTAAATAATATAAATAAAATAATTTCATATTATAGATACAAGTGTTATTTTTACATAATATTTAGTTTATATAAGAATTAAATTTGCTATCAAATGATATTTATTTATATTTTATTATTAATATTTAGTCTGAATTTGATATGTTTGTCATAAGTAAACCACGTATGCTGTGTTAATAGGTTAAAAGGTGGCGTTAGGAGCAAAAATTATAATTTACTGAATTTGTTTAAATTATAAAAAATAAACAAATAATAAAATTATTTTATTTCATTTTAAATATTTTAAATTTTAAAAATACAGAAAAAATAAACTTATTTACGAAGCACATCCAAATAAAAGACAAGTTCTTAGTTCTCATCAAAATAACATCTGGCAAAATTATTCGAAAATGCCTGACCGAATAGATCACAGGAAGTGTGGGATGATCAGAGATGCAATAAATTGCAAATGAACAAAAAGTGGGTCCAAAGTACCCATCTTATTGTAAAAGACGCAAAAATTACCAATTTTACAATATTTATTACGTACATGACATTTACCTTTTAGCAACAATTTTATTTTGTGTATATATGTATAATAATGAAGGAATACATTAAGCCACAACTATGATATAAATTTGACACAAAATTGATATAAAAAAGAAATAACTAGAAGAATACGTAGTACACGTGTATAGCTCAATTAAAACAAAAATTGTAATACCATTATTAGTATATTTTATATTGAAATTACGGTAAAAAATAATGTCACGTATAATTTCTCTTTAAGGATATAATTATAGGTGTAATGTATCTACTCACCCTGTACATTGTTTTTGAAATTAATTGGTCAATAACAAAGTTTTTTAATCTTTATTAAATACAAATAGAATTTTTCCATATTTTATTCGAAAGTTCAAATTATAATCTAATTCAAATACGTTTAAAATATGTTTTCCCATAATAGTTTGCTTAATGCCTAAATAACAATTTTTATCTATTTAATATTAGATTACTACTTTCGTAACTTTCTATTATTTAAAAATCAATTATTGACCATTTAGTTGATTCATTTCTGTTTGACTATTTAATTAAGAATAGTATAAATTCTGAAAGCAAAATGGGGATAGACATCAGTTCATCAGATCAGTTCAAGAATAATACACTAACTCAGTGTAATTAGTATTTACCATTTAACTATCGTAAGATATGTTTAGTACTACTTATATGCATATATTCGATATTGTGTATAAGTCTTCGTTATTTGTATATTAAAATATTAAATTTCAAAGTGTTTCTCTCTTCAACAAGAGCCCATTACATTGTTACATGAGTCGATAGGACTTTATTCACATGCGGATTTGTCCGGCTGATATATTACGGACAAATCCTCCGGACAATTCCGCATGTGTGTATCCATGCGAATGCCGTATATGTCTTGCTCGCTGTTTGTGGTTCAAGACGACGAAAAGGGACAGTGAACCAGATATGTCCGCATGTATGAACAAGATTACCTGTACTTATATTATATTAAAATGTCATTCGCGGATAATAAAGTGTTTTGGGAAAGCTTTATTTTGTTGTATAAGTTGAAGCCATGCTTGTGGAATATAAAAAGTAAAGAATATTGTAACAGAAAATTGCAAAAAAATGTATATAAATGTATATAATTGCAAAGTTGCACTATTAATAAATGTTATGTGATCATGTACAGAACCCAGCCATTTTGCAACAATATTTCTAATTTTTAAACTAGTCACTGATTTTTTGGACATTTAATACAAAAATTCTTTTTTTGGACGATATATTTTTGCATTTGCATCTCCATAAGAATCAATTAGTATTAAAGTACAAATAACTGCATGTTATGATGTTATGTTATGAAACCACCTGTTGGTGTCTTGTCTTGCTACATGTGCTAACCATTGCCATATCTCAATGTCGCTATTTTTCCCATGATGTCGGTTACTTTAGTTCTTCGACGTATTTCGGTGTTAGGAATTTTGTTTCTGAGGCTTATATTTAACATGGCCCTCTCCATGGCCCGTTAAGTTACTCTTAATTGTTCTGCCATTTTTCTTGTTATTGCCATAGTTTCCAATCCATAAGTTGCAACTGGTAATATACAAGTGTCATAGATTTTTCGTTTTAAGTGAATTGGGATTTTTCTGTCTTTTAAAATGAAGCTCAACTTACCAAATGCAGCCCATGACAATTGTATCCTTCTTTTAATTTCTAGGGTTTGATTTTCCTTTTCGATTTTAATTGCATGTCCTAGATATATATATATATATATATATATATATATATATATATATATATATATATATATATATATATATTGTTCTACCTTTTCTATATTGATGTTATCTATCGTGATGTTTTCTAGGCTGTTGCTTAATATCTTTGTTTTGTCGAGATTCATTTTTAATCCTGTTTGATTCGATTTGTGATTTAAATCTTGTAGCATTGATTTTAGTTCATGGATATCTGTGCTTATTAGTACTATTAGTATAAGATATACTCCATCTATTTTTAATCCCTTTTCGGCCCAATTTAGTTTTTTGAAAACATTTTCTAATGCCAAAGTAAATAATTTAGGTGAGATGGTGTCGCCCTGTCTCACACCTTTGCCAAGGTCTATTTTCATAGTTTCCAGACCATCATCTATTTTTACGTGAAAAGTAGCTTTTCAGCTATAGGTTATTCCACGAATATACGTCTGTTGGATTATTGCGACAAGGAATACTTTACTGTGCAAGTAGAAGAATGAAAGTAAATTGGTCTAATCATTTTTCCAATAAAAATGATCTATTGTGAGTATGACATCTAAACTAAAATTATTTCAGTTAATCGATATTCAGATAGACGCAAAATTTATTGTGAAATTTAATCCGAAAATAACAAAAATTTTTACGCAAACGCTCCTACAAATAAATACAATGACGTCTACGAAACCAAATGTGTTCATCAGACATTTGGGTTGGGTTTCGGGGAAATGTAAACACCAAAGAGGCGTGCCGGGTTTATTTGATATTACACTATTTTATTACCTTATTAGGTACTACAACTGTAATAAAAAGAAATATACTATTTTTAATATAAATGAAAAGAAATTGGCAGAACGATGGTTTAGAAACCAGAAAAAGATCTAATATTTCACTTTCTTAGTTTTAAATATTTGTTTGATTTGAATGGACTATAGATCTACCCGAAGGTTGCAAATTTGAAATCTGTGAGACAATATATAAAATGCTCGAAAAGAAAGAACATGTTTAGATTCAGTGCTACAAAAATTAAGACAAAAATATATTTTCAGAACAAGTTTTAAGACAAATTAGCTTTAAGTTAAAAAAAAAAGACTTTGTTTGTAAAGTTTGTAAAAGAGCTAGTGTCGTTCACAAAAGAATATAATTTTTAAGAAATTATAACAAATTTAAAAAGGAATATTCTTCCTTCGTTTATTTAGACGAAACATGTATTTTTGCTATAGGCGGTATCAAACGAATTTGGCAGGACGGCAGTATAAAATCCATAAAACACATCGATAACAAGGGAAAGAGATATATTATAGTGCATGCAGGTGGAAAACAGAGTTTTATTGAGGGAACAGATCTTGTGTTTTCATCAAAATCAAAATTAGCCGATTGTCATGACAATATGAATACGGAGATGTTTGTAAAATTGTTGAAAGAAAAACTGTTGCCTAGTTTAGATGAACCATCCGTTATAGTACTGGATAATGCTGCGTACCATTCGGAAATTTTAAATAAGCAACCAACAAACACCTGGACCGTAGATAAAATAAAAGAATGGTTAACGAATAAAAATATTAGATTTCCTCAATACTGTTTTAAGCCTCAATTACTAACGTTAGCTAAAAGTCATGCACAACCAAACATTATATATATATATATATATATATATATATATATATTATATATATATATATATATATATATATATATATATATATATATATAGAAAAGAAAAGAAATTTAATCTTTGCAGATAAGTTAAATAGTAAACTCTTAAATATTGGGGAAATCTGCAAAAAAAAACTCTAATTTATCAATTGTATCAATTATTTCGCCGAACGTTTTCGCCAAAGAAAATTAATTTGGCTTCTTCAGGGCTGAAAGAGAATAAATTATAATTAGCTTCCATATATTATCTAATAAAAAACATTTATCTTACCGCAAATTTTAGAAATGTCGAGTTAGGATGTTAAAAAACTTAGCTAGTAACAACATAGTGGTGTTTTTTGTTACTATGTGCAAAAAAGTTTTTTTTTAACGTTGGAAATGTATGGTAGCTTTGAACTTAAAACGCAAAGGTTAACCTTGGGTAAAGGTAAAGGGTAAAGGGTACAGAGACGATAAGGTAACGAGCGTCTTTCCTCAAAGATCGCCCTACTAGCCACAAGTCCTTACTCAAAGACGGCCCGGCCAGAAGTAATTTGGTTCCTCTAAAATTTTACCAAACTACCCAAGAAGAGTGGGATATCTCCCCCTCAAAAACGACAGATCAGCCTGTCCTATTTCTAAAGGCGGATCCAGACCAAGCAGACAAAACGAAAACACAATTCTGAAACAAAAACACGATAAACCGGCGACAAAATTTGTCGCCAAAGGACAAAACAAAATTAAGACAAACTGTGCACACCAGAACAACAAAATATAAAAACAAAATTCAGTTGGTGACGTTGTTGTTGTGATTAGTGTTGGTTAACCATGTGGCGTTTTAATCAAGAAAAAAATGAAACTGAAGATTTATTGCTAGCCGCAAGTTGTTTTTTTGCTCTCATCATCATCCCAGGTTGTTAAAAGAAAACCCAAACGTTTTTAGATTAGACCAAGCCTAAAAATGCGAGAAAGTTGTTCGATAGACAAACTGTTAGTTCGGCTGCGCGCAGATGATATTGGACTAAGTGGTGAAATTCGATAAGCTTCAAAAATTGTTTAAGAATGTCCACCGAAGATTTTGAGAATCTGATATGCCTTGTTGGTCCTGCAGTTGCAAAAAGACATACTAATGTACCTGGAATAGTGATGGCTTCTTGGGTTCATTATACTTGCCCATTTCAGCGTCTTATAATAGATTGTGAATTAGATGTTCTACTGTGGACTGGACATAGGGTGTGGGTAGACTCCTCAATTTTTGAGCTACCAATTCACCTATTATATCAAATGTATCAGGCTTATTGTATGATTTTTCTAGTCGATCCTTCTGTAATGATGTGACTATGTTGTACACTTCTTCATTCCTACGCTCCATATTTTGTGATATATCCTTCTGTTTATAAGCTTTATTTATTGTAGTCAATTCAGAAGTTTTTTTATTATTCTTTACTTTCCCTTTTTCCTTTGCCGTTATAGAAGACGTATTAAGTTCATCAGTAGTCACCTCAGTATGTTCTTCCATATTCTGCATTGTGTCAATATCGTTTGTCTGTTATCTCTCGCTAGGGATAGTATCAGTGTCATCTGGTTCACTTTCATATACTGAAGACTGTGAAGAGTCAGATTCCTGGAAAAAAACATCAAAGTAAATTTTCTATGCAAATTAAATCGAAACTTTGTAATTTTATTTTTATTTTTAGATACGCACAAATGAAGCCGAATGGAAAAAGATTAGTGATGGTTATTAAAAGATTAGGAATTTTCCTCACAGCCTTGGTGCCATGGATGGCAAGCATGTAGTAATCGAAGCACCCATGCATAGTGGTAATGAATTTTATAATTATAAAGGTACATTTAGCATTGTATTGTTTGCAATTGTAAATGCAAACTATAACTTCCTTTATGCAAGTGTGGGCTGTCAGGGACGTATTTCAGGCGGAAGTGTATTTAAGAGTACATCTTTTCATAAATTGATGGAGGATTCTGCGTTAAATCGCCCACAAAATTGTATGCTACCTGATTGGCAATTACCTGTACCCTATATCCTTGTAGCGGATGATGCCTTCTCCTTGACAACTACTATAATGAAGCCATATAGTGGGGACCAAGAAACACACTCAAAAAATCGAGTGTTTAATTACCGGTTATGCAGAGCACGTAGGGTGGTTAAAAATGTTTTTGGGATACTTGCAGCTGTTTTTCGCCTACTTCGTAAACCGATCTTATTACAACCAGAGAATTATTTTATTAACATGCGTTTTGCTTCATAATTACTTAAGAAAAAATTTAAAAACCAGAAGTAATTACAATCCTCCAGGAACATTTGATATGGAAGATTTCGAAACAGGAACAATAGAACCAGTTTCTTGGAGAAGAGATCCCCAACCGAGTGCTTCGTTTTTACCTCTTACGAATATTCCACGAAAAGCATCTATGGAGGCATGGGCCATCAGAGATGAGTATGCTGAGTATTTTGTGACAAATCAAGGTCAAGTAACATGGCAATTACAATACTTTTAACTTGTATAATCCTTATACTATAATATATACTATTTAACTATGTACAGCGTATCAAAAAATGCACTGTTTTATACTAGTTTGTCCACAAATGCTTCCTGTTCAGTATATGTGTTAATTCACCTTAAAATTGGTTCAGGAATACACTGTTAAAATATTGACATGATATGTGGGAGCACCCTGTATAATTTAATGATTAAAAAATACCTAGTTTTTGAATTTGATAAACTTTAAAAAATAATAATAAATATTAATTAACTTACATGTGTTTCTCCTGAACATCCAACTTGCTAGCTCTTTCGAGGCATATTTTTGTCTCGCAACAAACTTAGCAATTCAAAACCAAACCATTTTGAACTGAAAAAATTCGCTGCCCCAGATTTTTTAAGTTTCTTGTAGTTTCGTCTTTCTCTAGCATACTGGTTGTTTACATTCTTTATTTTTATCTCAACATCATTTAGTTGCACATTTAGCGATAAAGAAATTTCCTTTAATGCATCGGCTTTCTTGTAGCGATTTTTATAATATTTATTTTTAGGGTCTCATAATGTCGGATGCCTCATGTAAAATTCTATCAACTTGCATGTATTGTGTACTCCACTTCTTTTCCCCTGACATGTTTAGAAAAATACACTAGTATTTATTTACTCACTACACAACAGAAAATACACTTAATTTTGATAAAAATTGTACATTCTATTTCTCCTACTGCTTAACTCGTTTTGGCACGCACGCACGCACGCGCGTCCACACTGCGCCGACAAATACACAGACAAAACACAGACTTTTTGATCTTTACCGACCTGAGACGGGACTTGAAAAAATTTTCAAATTTGCAAACAAAACCAAATTGTTCAGGAATGTCTCAACAAATGTTTTCGATTTGTCGCCACTTTGTCGCGAAACATGAATGTTTTTGTTTTTTCTGCTTGGTCTGGACCCGGCTTAAGAAGATAAAAAGATTCCAACTACATCGAACATAACGGTACCCTTCTAACTAGAAACGTGATGAAATATAAAATCCCTTGGATTTATGTTTTTACACAAAGTTACTACCAACGTGCGTTCGACGATAGTTACCGAATTTATGAAATACAAACCGGAAAAGGATTAGTCAGGGATTAAACAAACCGGCGTCTTGTCGGTTCTTCCATATTTTGAGGTTATAGTCGATAGGTTCAATAAAATGTTGCCGATGGTAAACCAACCATGAGCGTATCAGCAACGGAAGTAAAAGGGATTAGAAATAATTTAATATATTAATTATGAAAAAAATGTTACAAAATTATAAGTTTTATGGATTCGCTAATAATTGTCATATTAGTTTTCTTTAAATAAAGTTAACTTTTATAATTAAAATTAATATTTCAAAAAGGTTTAATATTTCATTTCGACACATGACAGTTAGTATTATCCCTTTCGGACATTTAATACATAACCATAAATTTAAATTGTTTTGTTTAAAGGTTAACCTCAATGTAAGCTCCATTGAAAATCTAGATATTTTCATTTTCATAATAATTTAAATTACTATAGTATCCCCAACGTCTGGAACTTGTTGTAAATCGTTAAAAAAAGCCTTTGTAAGTCTTGTTTTTAAATTTTGTTAATATTATTTGTAATAACTGTTGATGTGGAGTAATAATAAATAAGTAATGTATCTCTCTAAGAAGGAGTTATTAATAGTTAATTATTTCTTTAAAAAGATTTTCACCTTTTAATATTTTTTAGGAAAGAAAAGCCTTTTCTTTAGTAACATTCTTGTTGACAATTGCAACTATGATGATTCACTCTGAAAACTAATAAAACATGAAGGACAGAATGCCCATAAAGTATTTATAGAGAAATTAGACGTTTTAGTACATGAACTATACATCAATCACCTTAAACATATTAAACGGATGTCACTGTTAACCGGTGTAGTACTTATACTACATACTACTTAACTCGTAGTAGTGAAAGTAAAGTGACTAGTGAATGTAGTAGGGTCTGGCGGCTCGGGAGACTGAGACCTCGGAAGCCCTGAAGATGACATCAGAGAGGATGACGAAAGCTCGGCCCAATGGATATCGACGCGGTGTAACCCGGAAAACTGGTGAGTTTAATATTAATTTTTATAATAGTAATAATCTTAGTTCCCGGTTTATGACGAACTTAGTTATAATATATTATATATATATATATATATATATATATATATATATATATATATATATATATATATATATATATATAATATATATATATATATATATATATATATATAGTAAACTCAAACTAAAAGCAAGATTTCTTGCAGATTTCCCCAATATTTAAAGTTTACGATTTAACTTATCTGCAAAGATTAAATTTCTTTTCTTTTTAGAGGAACATGGAATTAATTATATAACAACATACGGGTTAATTATGATGCTGAGGCGTTGAGGTTGCTCAAGGATTACCAGAAAACTAATCTCAGACCCTTTAAACGGCATATATATATATATATATATATATATATATATATATATATATACAAGAACGTTTGTAATTAAATTATATACTTTGTTTTTAAACTTCCACAAAATTTATTTTAACCTCTTATCACTAGAGCTATTTCGGCTGATTGCCTTTCTCAAGTGATCTATTTTTGGAATGCGTTTACACTTTATAGTCTCTAATGAAATAGGTTGAGCAGGGGAGAACTGTTTGTCTCAAGTTGATCATTCAGATTTACGTCTGTATTTTTTAATTTGTCGATTTCCATAGGATAGCTTAAGGCCTTTATTTTGAATGTAAAGAATTTTGAATTCGTCATTAAGAGAATGATTGTGATCTAGAAGGTGAAGTGTGTATGTAGAATATGTTTTGTTTAAGTGCTGTTTGTTCTTTTATTGCTTAAAAACAACATATGCGGAGTTGACTTATTTATTCCTCACTATAGTATATTTGAAGAATAAGCTGGAGTAAATTGTCAGAAAAAAAAACTAAATTGATAATCATATTTTAGTACGTGTGCTTTTCGTACAACGTCAATATTTTAACTTATTTTACGTTAGGTTTGACTATTTAGATAGAATTTTTTCCATGTCACATGGACTATCGTAATATTTAAATACCTGCTATTGTTAGAACTGTATAGGCTAGGGTTTTTTTCAGCTGCTCATAGACGTACTTTAAGGGTATTACATTATTTGTTTCGGTTTGTTAGATATTTAAACTATTTTCAAAGCATATTATATTTATATAAATCTATTTATTTTAGTAACGTTATTTATGGTTATTTTTGTCGTTATGATAATGACCCATTAAATAACAAGAAATAAAGAAACTCTTAAAATACATAGGTATTTAGTTAATGGTCTTTTGATAGTTTAGATAGAAAAAGTCGATTAGCGAAAGATGGTTTCTGATAAATGTGAACACAATCTTAAATAGTATAAATTTCGAGTTTGTTTGGAAAACCAATGATTAATAAAATGGTTAATGGTCTTTAAATAGTCATTCATTAATATCAGAAAATTTTTGTTTAGTCGATTATAAGCGAGTGAAGAGATCTGACACAGTTGTTTTTTGCAAGAGTGAATAGTGAGTTTATAGAATATGAAATTAACATGTTATTATACATCAGTTAAAAAATTAAAGTTGAATCATTTATCACTTAAAGAAAAGAGTGTTATCCTTAACGTCTACAATTATTTTAAGCAACACAATCCTTCCAATACTGTTGATAGTATAGTTGAAATTTCGTCCAAAGTAATGGGATATTCAAAATCAACTGTATATAACATTTTAAAAGATGAAAACTCAGCTGGTATAACGCCACCCAAACCGAGACCAGGGAGACCAAAATTGTCGAAAATGAATGTGGATGAATTTTTCAAAAATGCAATTCGTAGAATGGTCCAATCATTTTTTTAACAAATAAATACCAACTTTAGATAAAGTTTTACAAGCCATTACCGACGATCTCGATTTACCCACAATAAGTAGAGACAAACTTTGGAAAGTTTTGCATGAGTTAAACTGTAAGTATGAAAAAGTGGGCAGACAGTCAATGCTTATCGATTCCAAGAAATTGTGTGTTGGAGACGAGACTACTTCAGAAAAATAAAAAAATGAGGACAGAAAATAAGAACATTTATTATTTAGATGAAACGTGGGTTAATGAAGGACATACTGTAGGGAGAGTTTGGAAAGGCAAAACTATAAAAACATGTCGACAAGCATTTCTGGAAGGATATTCACCTGGTTTCAAAGAACTAACAGGTAAAGGTCGACGATTGTTACTCATATAGGTAGTATGAATGGATTTCTTAAGGAGGGTTTACTTTTGTTTAAATCAAAAAAGACCTGTGATTATCAAGAAGATATGAACGGAGACGTGTTTGAAGAATATTTCGAACAGATGATTGAATTCATACCTAAAAATTCAGTTATTGTGATGGACAATGCAAGTTACCACTCTAGATTAGTTGAACGTTTACCAACTACTCAATGGAGGAAAGATGAAATTGCAATGTGGTTAACTTCTAAGAATTTAATCTTTGACGATAGAATGACAAAAGCACAATTATTACAGCTTGCTAAAATTAGTAAACAAAATTATAAAAAATATGTCATTGAGGAAACAGCCAAAAAACGAGGAATTGAAATACTTCGTCTACCACCGTATCATTGCGAGCTAAATCCGATTGAATTAGTATGGGCCGAAGTTAAAAGTAACGTTGCTCGAAATAATACAACTTTTAAATTGTCAGATGTTACTATTCTGTTTCATAAATCAATATCCGAAGTAACGACTGAACATTGGCAAAAATGTATTAATCACGTTATGGATATTGAGAAAAATATGTGGGAGCTCGATCATATAATAGATAGCAGTATAGAACCTATAATAATTCATCCCGGATCGGATAACACTTCGTCTGAAACAGAATATGAAGAAGCTTAACTTTAAACTGTAGCTCAGAAGTTTATTTTACATTTGAACTCATTGCCGACAACTTCATCGTTTATTTTTTATTTATTGCTAATTTTTATTCTTATTTCCAATATTATTAGTATTAAGAATATTATTATTTATTAATACAAATATATAAAAACTTACAGTTTTTGTGTATGTATTTTACGTTTCAGTATAATTTATTGTATTTTATTATTTTATATTAACTGTATGTTTTACAAATAATAAAATTTTTATTCTTTTTATGTGTATCTTTTTATTTTAAAACCAGTATTGGATTGGATTAATTACTTTGTTCTAAATATCCAAATAAATTTAACGCAAACTTTTCTTTTAAGATTACGTATTAGTTAGAAGATGTGCACGCCTATGTATTTTGAGGTGCGAAGATTAGTATTCTGAGAATTTACTCCAGCTTATTCTTCAAATATACTATACACGGTTAGTTTAAATAATTTTTGTCTTTTAAAAAATATGAATAGATTTCATAAAGGTTTATTAAATCAAAATAAATCTTAAATCGTCCCTGTTCTACGCTTGTTATAAAATTTGATATTTATAAAGTACCATGTGTCTAAAACCATGTGTATTTTACAACAAAAAAGTTTACAACGATGTAAGAATGTTTTTTAATTGTTTCTGTAACTGCAGATGTGAAGATCGGTATATGCTGGGAATGGAAAATCAGATAGCTTTTTGCATTTCCGTCTGTTTTAAAATGAGAATTATTTTTCATATTTGGCGGGAAGTGACTACTTAATTTATACAATCAACAAGCATTGTGGGTCGAAAAAAATTAAAGGACAAGGGATCAAAAGACAAACTCTATTTTTTTGCATTTTTTTTTAAATTGTTGCTACTTTTTAAACTTGAAACTTAAAATGTAACTTTTACCTTATATTTTTTTGTAGAAGCAATATCTCTTGAGTTATAGGCGAAAATTCAGGCGCAAAAAGCAAAAATTTTCAATTTTGGTAAATAAAAAATTGTTATGTTAAATATGTTAAACATGTTAAATAAAAAACCCAAACAGGGTTTACAACTTGGCGTATAACGTGAATGTTGATACAAGGTATATCCTGAAGTAATTCCAGCAAGAAAATATACTGCGATGGAAAACAGATCCCGCGTGGACTACACAATAGATCGTGGAATAGGTCTACCGGGGAAACCACGTTAAAAACCGTCCAAGTACACTACCACATAGGTGGCATGGACACGTGTGCATATTAAGAAAAACACAGATTTTTCAACTTTTTTTTCTCCGAAACGGTGTGTCTTATAATACAATCAAATTAAGCGATAAATCATCAAATAAACAAAAAAATTGCGAAGTGGCTGTATATATATATACAGGGTGATTGATTAGTGTGAGGAAGCTCAGTAGATCTGTTATAGTAAAAATTACTAAAAAAAGTTATTAACAAAAATTGTAGGCAGCTTTAAACTCCACATTTTAAAATTAGTTACAATTTTACAGGGTGTTCCATAAGATGATGGCATACCAAACTTATGTTTTTTTTAAATGGAACACCCTGTATTTTATTTTAAATTTAAAATCGGCTTCACTTCCACATCACAACAATGTAAAGTTTTATTATGTTATACCGGGTATATATACCAATCTTACCTGAAAATCGTATCAACTTTAACTCCCTGTGCAATTAAAAAGGAACATTGACCTATTGCAACCATAGTTTTTAAATAATTGTTAAAAATTATAAAACATATTCGTTTCCATAATATTCGTTAAATCAAATACAGGGTAAGTCAAAATGCAAATACATTATTTTCTTGGTAATTTTAAATAGAACACCCTGTATTTTATATCACTATCAAAAAGTAACAATATCGTACTTCAAATTTTAGAAGTATACCTAAAGTTATCAGTTTTCTAGATATTATTGTTTTTTCATCAAAGTATTAATTTGGTAGATATTTTAACGTTTACCAACTCACAATATAATTATTATTGTGAGTTGGTTATGATTGATTTGTCAAAAACTGACAATTTGACATTATTGTTTAATAATTTAGTAACGAAATAACGACACAGAAAAGAAAACAATTTATTTAAAATAAAATTTATAAAAAATAACCGACGGAAAATAAAAAATATATATATATATATATATATATATATATATATATTATATATATATATATAATATATATATAGTAGTTTTGAGTTTCTTTGAACCGTATTATATTTAATATAAAATTAATATTTCTTGGGTTAGGTTCAATAAAGATATATTACATGTGGAACTAGATTTTATTTTCCATTGCAATTAATCAACGTTTCGGCAGGAAACCCTTGCCTTTGTCAAGATTCTAAAATGTGTATATATATAAGGACAAACAGATATTGTAAAATATGTATATATATATGACTTACCAAAACGTAAAACGTGACACAGACATTAAACGAACTAACATATAAAGGTTGATATCTGATATCTCATTGTTTACTGTCATTAGTATATAATTATTTTTATATGGGCGTATCGTTGATGTTTTTGAAAAAGGTAAGGTGGAGATATATTATGACTTTAAGAGCTTTTTATGATGTTATATTGTTATTGTTTAAATCAGATTGAAATATATTTTATTTAGGTTTTGTGTATCCTTTTTGTCATTTATTGCGTTGGTGTTTCTTTTTATTTCTATTGATTCGTATATCTCCCTTTTCTTTTTGTTTTTTTCTGTTTTTAAAATTTTTCTGTTTTTAAAAGTTCTTGAAAAACATTATCTCCAATGTCATAAATAAAAATCCTTATTATATTAAAGATTCCAACGATCTTCTTTCTAAAATTAAAAACATTCACGTACCGGATAACTATAAATTAATCTCTTTAGATGTCATTTCACTATACACTAACATCCCAATAAAGCTTGCCACTGACATCATTAAAAAGAAGTGGAATGACATAAAAGAATACACTAATATCCCATTGGAAGAATTCCAATCATCTGTAGAGTTAACGTTAAACTCAACATACTTTTTATATAAGGACGAAATATACCAACAAATGGATGGATGCGCAATGGGTGCAAGTATATCTAGTGTCATTGCCCAACTGGTTCTGGAAGACTTAGAAGAATCTGTCATGAGTCATTTAGATTTTAATGTACCATTCTTCTACCGCTATATCGATGACTGTGTCTGTGCTATTCCAACAAATAAAACAACCGAAATCTTAGATATTTTCAACAGTTACCATCCAAAATTAAAGTTCACTATAGAAATTGAACAAAATAATAAAATAAACTTTCTGGATATCACCTTACATCGCATTAACAATACAGTTAAAACCATGTGGTTTACAAAAGAAACATGGTCTTCACGATATCTTAACTACAATTCCCATCATCCATTTTCCCATAAGAAGTCTGTAATTATAAGTCTTGCTGATAAATCTATAAAACTAACAGATCCAGAATACAGACCAACTGCAATAAAAAAAGCAAAAAATGCTCTTCTAAAGAATGCATATCCCGAACATCTAATCGAAACTATTTTCAAATCAAGACTCAATAAATTTTATAACAATACAACTAACAACAAACCCAACAGTATCAAAACCACTTATACAACTCTTCCATATATAAAAGGTTTATCCGAACAACTAACAAATCTTTTAGCCAAGCATAATATAACAGTAGCCCACAAAGGCAACAACCTCTTAAATAAATACTTCACAAAACTTAAAACACAAACTCCAAAACTTAAAAAATCACATGTTGTTTACGAGATACCATGTACAAACTGTGAAGGTGTCTATATCGGTCAAACCAGTCAACTGCTTCAATCCAGAATTCGTTCTCACAAATACGACAAGAACAACGTCACTGCGCTCACAAAACATGAAAGCGGAAAGAAGCATAAATTTGACTTTGAAAACATTAAAATTTTAAAAACAGAAAAAAACAAAAAGAAAAGGGAGATATACGAATCAATAGAAATAAAAAGAAACACCAACGCAATAAATGACAAAAAAGATACACAAAACCTAAATAAAATATATTTCAATCTGATTTAAACAATAACAATATAACATCATAAAAAGCTCTTAAAGTCATAATATATCTCCACCTTACCTTTTTCAAAAACATCAACGATACGCCCATATAAAAATAATTATATACTAATGACAGTAAACAATGAGATATCAGATATCAACTTTTATATGTCAGTTCGTTTAATGTCTGTGTCACGTTTTACGTTTTGGTAAGTCATATATATATACATATTTTACAATATCTGTTTGTCCTTATATATATACACATTTTAGAATCTTGACAAAGGCAAGGGTTTCCTGCCGAAACGTTGATTAATTGCAATGGAAAATAAAATCTAGTTCCACATGTAATATATCTTTATTGAACCTAACCCAAGAAATATTAATTTTATATTATATATATATATATATATATATATATATATATATATATATATATATATATATATATATAACAACACACAGAAAAATTAAAAACAACAGTAAGTTTAACTTATCTTACTTAAGTAAGGTGTTCAAAATGACCTCCCAAAACATCTATGCATTCTTGAAAACGGTCATTGAAAAAGTTGGTTACATTACTTCTTCTTCTTCTTCGGGTTCCTTCTCCTAGCGGAGGTTGGAAATCATCATCGCTATTTTAACTTTGTTGGCCGCATTTCTGAATAATTCTAATGAGCTGCAGCCGAACCACTCTCTCAAATTTCTTAGCCAGGACATTTTGCGTCGTCCTGGGTTTCTCTTCCCTTGTATCTTCCCTTGCATAATCAACCTCAGTAATACGTACTTCTCACCCCTCATTAAATGTCCCAGATATTGAATCTTTCTAATTTTAACAGTTTTTATGACTTCACATTCTTTCTTCATTCTTTGTAACACCTCTATATTAGTTACTTTTTCAATCCACGATATTTTATGCATTCTCCTGTAGCACCACATCTCAAAGGAGTTTAATTTTTTGATTTCAGACTGCTTTATTGTCCACGCTTCCATGCCATATAGTAAAGTAGAGAAGACGTAACAACGTAGCATTCTTGTGCGAATCTCTAGATTAAGGTTACGGTTGCAAAGTAATTTCTTCAATTTTATGAACGTGTTTCTTGCCATTTCTATTCTAGATCTGATCTCCTTTACTTGATCTCCATCTTCGGTTAGCCACGTTCCTAAATATTTATATGTTTTTACTCTTTCTATCGTTGTATTATTGATGATCAGGTTATTTACATTTTGTGGTTTTTTTGAGAATATCATTGATTTCGTTTTCTTGAGATTCATTTGCAGTCCGTAACTTTCACATGCATTGTATACATGTTGTATTATGTACTGTAGATCTTCCATGTCACTTGCAAATATGACAGTATCGTCGGCATATCTAATATTATTAATGCTATTTCCGTTGACATAAATACCTTCCACGATATCCAATAAAGCCTCTTGAAAAATCACTTCACTGTAGACGTTGAATAAGAGTGGTGAAAGGATACACCCTTGTCGAACTCCTCTAAGTATACTTACTTCCTCTGTCAGTTCTCCTTCGACTCTTACTCTTGCTTTCTGGTTTTGATACAGATTCGATATAATTTGTAGATCTCTACTATCAATGTTTTTAGTCTTAAGAATACTTAAAAGCTTCTCATGTTGAACTCTATCAAAAGCTTTCTTGAAATCTATAAAGCAAGCATATATGTCCTGATTCATATCCAGGCATCGTTGTGTCAGAACATGGACTCCAAATAATGCTTCTCTAGTTCCTAGACCCTTTCTGAAACCCATCTGTGAATCACTTATTTCTTGTTCTAATTTCATGTGGATTCTGTTATGTATGATTTTAAGGAAGGTTTTCAATGTGTGGCTCATTAACGCAATTGTTCGATAGTCATTGCAATCTTTAGCATTTGTGATTTTTGGAATCGTCACAAAAGTTGAGAGAAGCCACTCTTTGGGTATGTGTCCCGTCTTGTATATGGAGTTAAAAAGGTCTACCAAGACATCAATATTATCTTCATTAATTATCTTCAATAGTTCAATTGGTATTTCATCGGGTCCTGGAGCTTTTCTGCCTTTTGTGTGTTTTATAGCATACATAACTTCCTCTTTCATTATTTCTGGTCCCGTGGTTTCTCCGTTAACTTCTAATAATTGTTCTACTTTTTGATCATAAAATAGTTGTTTAATGTATTCTTTCCATCTACGTAGTTTGTCTTGCGTTTTAGTTATAGTGGTACCATCTGCATTTTTTAATATCCCGATTGGTTTGTTACGATTTCCTGAAATCATTTCTTTAACCTTCTTATGGGTGTTGAAAGTGTCATACCTTGCCTCACATTCCTCGATTTCTTGACATTTAATGGACATCCATGTTTCCTTAGCTTGTATTATTTTCTGTTTTATTTGTTTGTTTACATTACTAAGCATTTGTAAAGAAATATTTTGAAATGCAATTCGGATTCTATTTTTTCATATCATCCCTTGTTGTTAGGGGTATGTTATATACTTCGTTCTTAACGTAACCTCAAAAAAAATGAGTCCATTTTATCGAATTCTGGTGACTTTGGGGGCCACCTTACCGGCCCATCCCTTCCGATCCATCTTTCCCCAAACTGATTATTAAGTTCACCACGTACTAATTCGTTGTGGTGCGCAGAAGCACCGTCATGTAGAAACAACATTTTTTCACGTATATAAAGTGGAACCTCTTCTAATAATATCGGTAACTGATTTACGATTAAATCTAAATAAATCTCACCATTTAAATTACCTTCAAAAAAATATGGTCCTACTACATGGTTACCGACGATACCTCCCCACACATTTAGAGACCATCTTGTTTGACTATGTGTTACGATGTGGTATGGATTATTATCATTATGGATCATTAATTAATTCTTGGTGCTTTTGAATATGATAAGGGTGCATCTTGTTTTTAGATAGAATGTTTTGAACAGAGTAGTAACTAAGTTCTTGTTCATTGGAAATAGTCCTTATGCTTGTGTGTGGGTTTTCTGTAACCGCCATCAACACACTCATTTCGTTTTTCCTCTGTCACACTAGTTTTTGTTCGTTCATGTTTTTCATAATTCACTGAACCAGTGCGGTTAAATCGATCTTTCAATTTTTCAAATGTATCTTGTCTAGGTTGTCGCCTATCTGGAAACCGTTTCTTGATAAATTCTAGCTGATAGTAATGAATTTTTATTGCATTCCCCCAATATCCAGATCATATCTACCATCAATTACTGAATTACTAAATAATAATTGTTGCTAATTTACGGTGTACCCCAATACTGAATTAATAAATATGAATGTCAAACTGTCAGTTTCTGACAAATCAATCATGGCCAACTCACAATAATTATTGGTAAACGTTAAAATATCTACCAAATTAATACTTTGATGGAAAAATAAAAATATCTTTAAAACTAATAACTTTAGGTATAGGGAGTACTTCATAAAATATGAAGTACGGTATTAGTTCTTTTCGATACTGATATAAAATACAGTGTGTTCTATTTAAAATTACCAAGAAAATAATATACTTGCATTTTGACTTACCCTGTATTTGATTTAACGAATATTATGAAAATGAATATGTTTTATAGTTTTTAACAATTATTAAAAAACTATGGTTGCAATAGATCAATGTTCCTTTACTCCTTTTTAATGATACAGGGAGTTAAACTTGATACGATTTTCAGGTAATATTGGTTATAACTTTTTAAATACCCGGTATAACATAATAAAACTTTACATTGTTGTAATGTGGAAATGAAGCAAATTTCAAATTTAAAATAAAATACAGAGTGTTTCATTTAAAAAAACATAAGTTTTGGTCTGCCACCATCTTATGGAACACCCTGTAGGATTGTAACTAATTTTAAAATATGGAGTTTTAAAGCCGCCTACAATTTTTGTTAATAACTTTTTTTGTAATTTTTACTATAACAGATCTACTGAGCTTCCTCAAACTAATCAATCACCTGTATATATATATATATATATATATATATATATATATATATATATATATATATATATATATATACAGATTGAACCAAATTAAAACGGAACATAGGAAATACATGTAAATCGGATCTACTTCGCTTTAGGTGCTTAGCCAACAAAAGGTTGTCAAATAATTATATTATACAATTCCAATACTTCAACGTGCGGCTGGATTCTGAATTCGTTGTTTAAAACAGGTAAAAACTCCCCCAAAAGGTTGCCCCGCCCATCACGTATAAAAATTGAAAGCTAAACTTCTACATTTCAGCAGTGTTGCCAACCGGAGGAAAATGTTCGTTATTTATTTATTTTTCTCACAATTGATGAGAGAAAATCACATGCCATGAAATTCGATCAATAACGAATTCAATAACAACGTATTTCAGTTGAGTCAATTTATCTTACCCGTGCGTCATGATTTAAAACATACGAAATCAGTCGGAAATTTACTCAAAGCAACAAAAAGTGACAGAAAATGGTTATGACAATCTGTGTGAATAAGGTTAAGTTTAAGGAAAATTAAGGGCAAATTAAAATACACTTACCATAAAATTTTCAACTGCAATATAAAGTTAGTTGTGAAAATAACTGTTTGTGTAATATAAATAATTCCAAAATGTAAAAACAGGACAAAAAATAGCAAAATAGTCAACAAACTGACAGCTACAAAAGTAAACAAACCAGAAACGTCAAAAATTGTTCTCACAATCTGAAAACGTCCATATACAATATGATATATAAAAACAGATTTCCTTTAAGACAAATTTTAATTTATTGACTTAAAGAAGACCTCAGGCTGAGTACAAAATTAATTGATCGAATCCTAACATGCGATATAAATTTTCTCAGCTATTTAATATTCTGTTTTAAAAGGTTCAAGAAAGAATGTTTTTTACATACAGTCCGTCCCAAACCCTTCTTTCAGTGCGTCATAGTTGTTCGAATTCTCTCTAACGCATTAAGCTAGAAGTGACAGAAAAAAACGTGAGTCTCTGATTATTATACATAGAACTTAGAAAATTAGGTATCGTTCACGGGTATTCGCATATTAAAGCGAATTCTACTTACGAACGTATAATTGGTTGGAGTTTAGAATACGCTAAATAGATATCCAATCAATTATGCATATAAATATAATTTGACACAGATGATCTTGATAATGACAGTGACAGTACTTTCACAATGTCAACTGATAAAATAATAATTGCCATTCCAGGTTAGTATTTTCAGACATTTTTAACTACAGTGAAAATTAAATTTTTGTATTTATTGTCATAAAAATATTTTAAATATTCCGAGATATACCGAGAATGAAAAAAGACTAATATTAAAATTATTAAATTAGTTTCAATTAGAAAAAGAGGCTGAGACATCTTTATTATCAGTTTCTGTCGTTCGCGAATCAGATTGTGAATTCCGGAATGAGATTGAGGAAATATCTTAAACTAATGCCTTTATGGATATTTATATGTATTAAAACGGTTCTTTTTAGAACCACGACATTTTCTTGAAATGTAGGATATTATTGATACCAGCCACATATCTAGTGTAATCATTGATTTTCAAGAATCAGATAAGGTAAACTTACATTCGGTATCTTGTATTTTAACTAAACTCCATTAGCACGATTTCATCTGGATATCGGAACTGGTAGATTAACTCAAAAATCAACTGCTTCACTATTTAAACTATTTATATTGTTTTTTTTTAACTAAACTTTATAACCTTCTTTCATTTGCACACCAAATCTGGTAGAATAACTTTAAAATCAAACTGCTTCACTATTTAAACTATTTCCACTATTTAATGACAACTCTTCACAAAATTAAACTATTGGCTGCCACACAAACTTATCAGAAAATTACTTATTATATATTAATATTACGATATTATTTTATCACAAGAGTGTTTACTTTGATGCCTTGCAATTGTCAGTAAATTTTTTTACCTTGCAGTCAACTCTTAAACGATTCTAAGAGGAAGCGTTATTTTAAATAAACAAACCTTCCAATTCCCTAGTGTTTGTAATAAATAATAATAAATTCATAAACAAATCTTAGCTAATTAAGCACTTTGCATGGAATGTATAAAATAGAGCAGAATAGAATAGAATTATGAAAAACTGCTATGCATTAAAAAAAAATAACCTTTTCACGTTTAGCCGATTACGATCCTGCAACTGTCAGATTTAACTAAAATGTCATGCAATAATTCTCGACATTCTTAAAATCCTATATGACGTTAAAATTAGTGATGCACTGAAAAAAGGGTTTGGGACAGACTGTATCTTAAGTTTTTTAAGTTTAAAATTTAAGTTTTGTTTTTAATACTAAAGCATGAAGAATCAAACCAAATCTGGATTTTAGGAGGCCTGTTATATAGTTTCTGCAAATAAGATAGTACTTAAATTCTTGCAGAATATAAAAGACTAGAATATATGTTACACCCAGCTAAGATACCTACTCACAGACAGGAACAGTAACAGTCGAATCATAATTTTGAAAGACAAATAAGATTCCACTTTCAAACAACAATGGCAAAGTGATAGGATATATCGCTGTTCCGGAAGTATAATGACATAACCGTAAAATTTTGAAAAATGACTTTGTGAAAAATATTGTGTTGGAAGGATCAAAACTGCATTTTCAACATATTTGTAAATCGTCGTAATTGTACTTACGAATTTCGCCATGACCGGTGATTCCGTAAGTACAGTTATGATGATTTAAAAATATATAGAAAATGCAGTTTTGAACTATCCAACACAATAAAGTCATTTTTCAAAATTTTACAATTATGTGTTTATACTTCTGGAACAGCAATATATTGATTTCCAAGGACGTAGAAATTCTTTATGATATCAAGCTTATCTGTACTGCAGTTCTACAAGTACTACTTAGTACAAATCTATTTTACTTTGACTTAATGAACTTTGGGGAATGATTAGTTTAGAGCAGTCAACATAACCAAATATATTTTCTTTTTTTGAAGAACTTCCATAATAATTATTTTATTATAAATTTGAAATATTCTTTGAAACTGATGGAATATTTTAAATCTTGCAACAGCGGCATTTTTTACCAAATCTATTGTTAAAATTTAAACGAGTGAATCTAGGCATATGCTGTGCTCCTCGCTCAGCACTTCAGACTTCAACAGTCAGTAATCAATGATCCACGGAGGGAGTATGTCGAAAAATTTATATGAAATACGTATTTTTACGTATCTATCACGTTTTTATGCTGGAAAAATTATTTGTAAACTCGATTTACATTGTAAACTCGATTTACAAATAATTCTAGGTTTGCAATTGCTTTTTGCCGTAACGGTTTTGAAAATAAAAAATAAATTCGTAAAAAACAAAATATAAACTCTAAAAGAATCTCAAAACTTTTTAAGTAAATCTTAAAAGAAACAAAACTTAATTTCTAAAAGAAACTTAAAGGATAAAATTCTAAAAACAACTAAAAAAAACCTATTTAGGCACAAAATTTAATGGAGTAAAGGTTCAAATAATCCACCTTGAACATCCGAACAATAGGTGAATCTATCATACAAAGAAGCTCTTGTATTTCTGAGTTGATCAGGCGTAACATCGGCACAATGTTGGATGATTTTCGCCCTTAACTCCATTAAATTTTCGGCACGTTCAAAAATTGTGCCGATAGATCTTTGATTTAAGAAACCCCCAAAGAAAGAAATCATTTGGGGAGAAATCTGCTGATCTTGGAGGCCACTTGATTGTACCATTTGTCGCAATTAACCGGTTTGGAAATGTCCTTTGGAGATATTCGGTAACTGTCCTTGTATTATGACTGGGGCATCCGTCATGCTGGTACCAAATATCTCCAAAAATTCATATTAGGAAGTTGCTGAACAGCCGGAACGATTTGATTTTGTAGCAGTTCGAGGTATTTAGTGCCGTTCAGGTTGCCCTCAATAAAAAAAGGACCTATTACATAATCGCCCAAAATACCCGTCCAAACATTAAGTTTTTGTGGGTATTGTGTGCGCACAGGAATACTTAAATGTTTATTTTCCCGAGACCAATATCGAACAATGGATGGATTGTGTTTCCTGTGAAGAGAAAATGTCGATTCGTCAGTAAATAAAATGTTCTTTAAAAAATTATCGTTAGTATTTTGCTTTTCCATCATCTCTTGCACAGAATACCATTCGTCTAGTATTGTCCTCGGGAAAAAGTTCTTGTGTTGTTTGAACTTTATAGCAACGATATCCATTCCTTTTTAAAATACCTCGAACAGTGTTTTTGCTTAAATTTACTTGTTCAGCAATTTCCCTGCTTGAACACGGCTGGCTAGCCTCAACAACAAAACAAACATCAACTTCATTATTTATTCGTTGTTCACTCTTTTGACGAACAGGTTGTTCACCAAGATTGCTACACTTGTGGCAGTTTTTGAATACATCCACATTTACGAAATTTTTCAATTATTCTTTCAAGTGTGGAAATCGAAGGAACCGGCCTATTCGGAAAACAACCAACGAATAAATTAACTATATCTCGAATCGAGTGACCTCCAAGATACCAAGTTAAAATTTGTATTTTTTCTTCAATTTTATACATTTTAATATATTTACGAAAATATTTTATTTTCACGCTACGGACTTACAGCCTAGAATCACTGTGAAAACTAGACTAGATTTTATTATGCTGTCAAACCACTCTCGCTTGCTAATAAGACCTGCCCTTGTCCAGAGCGGTGTTGCCGCTATTCATTTCTCTAGCTGTTTCTCAAATAAGGTGTTTCTTTCCTGTAAACCATAAAATATGTATTTACAGGAAAGAAAGGAAATAACTGCGTTAAGTTTATTTTTGTTATTAGTCTGTTGTAGTAGATTGGTAAATACAATGAAAAATATAGGCAAATATCCGATTTATTTAAAGATACGAAGCAGAGATAACTCTCAAACAGATCCGCAAATCGGATTATTATACGGCGATTGGCAACATTGACTTTGGGCGTTGCTCTTAGACTACGGTGCGTTCTTAAAGTAAACAGATAGTTGAACGATATTTTACACAATGTCTTTACCCAGGTATGGATTTATTTTTGTCCAAGTTTTATATTGGTCCACTATTTCAAATGCAGTTCAAACAGACATGTATTAAATTGTATGTTCCGTTTTAATTTGGTTCAATCTGTATATATAAATATATATATATAAATATATATATATATATATAGATATATATATATATATATATTATATATATATATATATATATATATATATATATATATATATATGTTATATGTGAAAATAGTCACCTTGAACCACTCAAGGGTTACCGACACTTTGGTTTCGCAATATCAGTTCCTATTTCATCATTCTTTTAGCAAGCGTTCCCATAGAGATAGCTGACTATGCACGGACATCAAACTCTGACCAAAGCTGGCCTTTCGTGGGAAATGCCGACACCACATTTTGTAGATAGATTATAAATTCAGGACTAACATTATATTTTTCACTCGTCATATAAGTTTCTTCCTAATAACATTTGTATTATATAATTTTATTTGCTTCATTTTATCGTATAACTAAGTGTAACTTTTATTTGTGAAATAAATCTTTTTTAAAAAGTCAATCAAGAAGTTAGTGATTTAACATTTGGCGCAGTCAGTAGGATACGGTTAACGTTGTTAGAACAAGGAAACTCACTATACTACGTTCCACGTTTAGAAAATAACATTGCGGAGATAGGGCCATGTATTTCTTATGGACGATAGCAACGCGGCGTTGCCACGACACACACAAGCACAATTTAGGGTCGTATAATTTGTATTATTGTTTCCACAAACATGAATTAAATTAATCTTTTTTAACGTAATTGACCAAAAGTGCCCATTCGAAACAAGAGATGAAAAGTAGGGAAATGATTTTAATTAGATATATAGTATTTACAAAAGATAATTTTATTTTATCTTATTTCAATTATAGTAAGGACAGTTTATTTTTGAAGATAATTTTATTTTATCTTATTTCAATTATAGTAAGGACAGTTTATTTGTTTTTTCGGTGAGAATACGATATGCCATGAATCATAGAAATCAGTAGAAGACCGCTTGGAATGCGTATATCTAATTACTAATTGCAACTTAAAATAATACGATGTGCGTATGTCAGCTATTTTATGTCGTTCTCTGACTACATAATGATAATAAGGCTTTTATTTAGTAGTTATTCTGACTTTACAGTTTAAATGTTAATTGAAAATGAAAATTCAAAAATTAAGCAAAGGGAATATCTTGGACATCCGTGCAAAAGAGAGTGTCTAAGAGTTTTGGCAACACTGATCTCCATAAGCGTAATGTTATTTTCTTAACTTGAAACAAAGAATAGCAACGGCGGATCCCTATCCCTCAACGGAAAAAGAACCTAGAGCCGTCCTCATTCAACTGGATACTACGGAAGGAACACCTGGTTGAAGCCCCTGGTAGCAGATCCCGTTAGAAAACAAGACGTACTCGATGTTTCTATTAATGTAAGTTATTGAATCATCTCGTTTTTTACTATTTTTATATTTGCAAACATACCGTACATACATCATAATTTTTTTCAATTTATAATCTTGACTATACAGAAAGTCAAGCCAAGTTGATTATCTAATAAGGAAATACCTTTTTATTGCATACTTTTATTATTTTATCATTCTTATTTACACATTTTATTGATTTCGTATTATATTTTCACCGATATTTTACTATATTTTACTTTATTTTACCACATTTTACTTGATTTTACCATATTTTACTTGATTTTACTACATTTTATTTTATTTTTACCATATTTACTATTCGTATATTTTGTTTTATACTTTCACTAACATATTATTATCAAAATGCCTGAAACACGTTCACAAACCCAAGTTGAAATTGAACCATACAAACTTTCAGAAATATTCTCCATAATTCCTGAGTTTGAAGGAGACCCAATCTCTCTTCCCACATTCTTAGACGCATGTGATTGCGCGATTAAAATGTCTTCGGGAGACCAACGTATTTTATTAACGATTCACATTAAAAATAAACTAAAAGGTAAAGCAGCTCAATTAATAAACTCTAGAAAACCAACTTCATACACAGACATAAAAAATTTATTAAACCTTCATTTCGAGATAGTAGAGATCTCACTTCCTTAATTCACGATCTACAAAGACTTCGACAGTTATCGAACGAATCACCTTTAACCTTTTTCAACAGATTACAAGTTCTAAATGCAAACATGCACGCCTCAATTCAAAAATCAGGCCTAACACAAGACCAAAAAACCGCCCAATGCACGTTAATTGACTCTATGGCTTTGAATACTCTCTTAACTGGACTAGAACCCCGATTAGGACAAATAATTAGGGCCAGTAACCCTAAAGACCTTATTGAAGCCAGTAACCGTATCCGACGTGAACTTCAGTTATCGTATTTCGAATCTCAAAAATCAAATAAAGATAGCCAAAATAATCCAAAACCTTCCCAACCGATGAGAAGAACCTCATCTAATTTTTCTAAATGTACAAGTTGTGGTCGTATTGGCCATTTAAGTAGCGAATGTCGCTCATCACGTTTTTCTTATCAAAATCAATATAGCGGTAGACCACAAAACTACCAAAATAATCAAAACCAATCCAATCAATATAATACTAGATCACAAAATTACCCAAGTAATCAAAACCAATACTCTTCTAATCAACAAAATTTAAACCCACAGAGATCGAATTTCCCTTCTCAAAATCAACCGCAGAATCGTCCCTCTGTTATTCAGAGAAATCCAAATTTCCAAAATTTTCAGCAAAGAGCCCATGTCTTTAATGAATACCCTGACGATCTTGTAGAATCTTATGAAGATTATTATACAGAAAATGATCTTCAAACTAACTATTTTTACGAATATACCAATGACACATCTGATTTTATTAATAATACACCTGATACAGAAAATTATCAGATTTTCTTTCGCTACCCAATCAGAACCATCCCCCAGTACATACGAATCTTTCAACCGATATTACGAATGTACAACAACAAATCCAAGCCCTCAATTTGGACAATTTCGATCCAAATGTGAATTTCCCCGAACAGAAATTCCTGTAAGCCCCTTCCACACAATGAGCTCTAAAAATTTATATTATATCAATGACGCTACGAATACTTTTAAACTTCTAATTGACACCGGTGCAGGAATTACAGTTTTCAAAGAGAATACTGCACGAAATTATCATAACCGATCCCCAGAAAATGTTACCATTCAAGCATAACCGACGAGAAACTTCTAATTACAGAATCTGTCCTTATTCCCTTTACCGATGACAACCCTCACAAAGTTTTCATTTTAATCTAGACATTGACTTTGACGGCATAATAGGCCTAGATTTCCTAGACCACTACGAATGTGTAATAGACCTTAAAACAAGACAACTTCATACAAATTTTAAAACTCTTACCCTGCATAAAGTCGGACAAGAGACCCATAAGCCCATAGAAAAATATTCCGGTTACATTTCCTACAAAAATAGTACCGTCAAATAATTTCCAAACATATCCGAAATCAAACTCAAACGTTAAAGCTCAACACAATAGCAGCTCATTTCACGAAAACACTCATGATCAACACAAACACGCCAAACAACTGTCATCCCAAGAAATCGAAAAAGTTCGAATTCCTCACGCATTAGTCCATGTATACGAAAATGGAGACTTTTTAACTTCCGTCATTAATGCTAATGCAATGCCAAAAATAATCGAATTTTCGAATATTTCCATCGAACCTATCGAAAACTTGGAGACAATCTTCACCTACGATCAAAATCACTGCGAACAGCCAATTATAGACAGAGAAGAAATAATTAGAGAACAACTGAGAATTGACCACTTAAACTCAGAAGAAAAGGAACAAATTCTAAACATTTGTACGGAATTTTCAGATATATTTTACGTAGAAGGTGACAAGCTAACATTCACAAATGAAATTAAGCACGCAATCAAAACGAACAACGCGAAACCGATATACACGAAATCTTACAGATATCCACAGGTTCATAAAGAAGAGGTAAAGACGCAAACCAACAAAATGCTAGAGCAAGGAATAATTCGGCATAGCAAATCGCCCTGGTCAAGTCCAGTGTGGGTGGTACCCAAAAAACTTGACGCATCTGGCAAACAGAAATGGAGAGTCGTTATTGACTATCGTAAACTTAATGAAGTTACAATAGAAGATCGTTATCCACTTCCACAAATTTCAGAATTGTTGGACCAACTTGGAAAGTGTCAATACTTTACAACATTAGATTTGGCGTCCGGATTCCACCAAATTGAAATCGATCCAAAAGATATCCAAAAAACAGCATTTTCAGTAGACAACGGACATTACGAATTTGTTCGTATGCCTTTCGGATTAAGGAATGCTCCTTCCACATTTCAACGAGTAATGGATAACATCCTCTTAGGAATTCAAAACGAGAGATGTTTAGTATATATGGACGACATAATCATCTATTCAGCCACCATTCATGAGCATATGTCACGACTGACAGAAGTATTTCGCATACTTAGGATACCTCGTAACTGAACACGGAGTAAAAACAAATCCTGCCAAGGTATCATGCATAAAAAGTTTCCCAGAACCCAAGACAACTAAAGAAATAAAATCATTTTTAGGCCTGGTAGGTTACTACCGCAGATTTATACCGAATTTTGCCAAAATTTCCAAACCACTGACTAAATTACTTCAAAAAGAAGTCCCTTTTGTTTTTAATGCCGAATGTAAGGAAGCATTCAACGATCTCAAAAATATTCTAATGACAGACCCAATTCTCATATATCCAAATTTTAAAGAACCCTTTTTACTCACTACTGACGCTAGTGCTTTCGCAATTGGAGCCGTTTTGTCACAAGGCCCATTAGGAAAAGATCTGCCAATCGCTTATGCATCACGAACATTATGCAGTGCAGAAACCAAATATTCCACAATAGAAAGAGAATTACTAGCTATAGTATGGGCAGTAAAACATTTCAGACCATATCTTTTCGGTCGCAAGTTTACTCTTATCACTGATCATCGACCTTTTACATGGCTATTTTCAATTAAAGACCCAGGAAGCCGCCTAGCACGCTGGCGCCTAAAACTTGAAGAATATAATTACAAAATAGAGCACCGTTCAGGAAAAATCAACAGAAACGCAGATGCACTCTCCAGAATAAAAATAAACCATTTTAAGGACTGTGCAGATTTTCAATCAAACTTGCCCTGCACGCATCTAACAGAGATGAAACCGAGACAGATGAAGACGAAGAAGAAAAAGAAGACACAGAAGAAGGAATAGAAAAGATGTCCGAAGAATTCGATAAATTTCTAGAATTATATAGAACCAAATCCATTATCGATTACTCCAAAATAGAAACGTCAAACGCAGAGCTGTTAGATAAATCTCACAAGAATATTGTTACCTTTTTCTGGCAGAATAAACTTGAGGACCTGCATGAAAAATAATGAGTGACATATTCGAAGAAAATATAGAATACAGTAACCGAAGGATCAATATTGTATCTAGTAAAACCGTAAAAGATCGAAAATATTTCATTATCCCATTACCTTACGATCCACAAAGAGTAATGTCATACTTATTTCTCATACTTTATGCGAACCAAGAACAATTTGACGAATCAAAGACCTATTGCATAGAAAACAATCTCGAACTTCCCATTCTAGAAATATTTTCCTATATATTTGCAGACAAAGAACTTAAATTAAAAATCTGCCAAAATGTAATTAAACAGGCAAGCGAAGACGAAACCCCACAAATCCTAGAACATTACCATTGTGGCAAAAATAACTTGCACAGAGGAATAAACGAAACCGTTAGACGTATAAAAGAAAAATATAATTGGAAGAACTTAGCAAAAGACGTAGAAAAATATATAAAAGCCTGTGAAATTTGCCAAAAGGTTAAAATTTACAGAAAAAATCTAAGTGGACCATTAGTTATAACGGAAACACCAAAAACACCATTTGAAAGGATCAACATAGACATATTTGAATATCCCACTAGAAACTACGCTTTAACCATTCGTGACGAATTGACAAAATTCACGCAAGCCTATCCTTTGGAAGACAAAAAGGCAGTAACAGTAGCCAACACCACTCCTACTCTTCTTTCAACACTATGGAACACCACTAAGAATTCATTGTGATTGCGGTCGAGAATTTGAGAATGCTATAATCAAAGATCTATGCGAATTATACGACATCAAACTAACATTTTCTAGTGTTAACCATCCACAATCTAATGGGTCTGTGGAAAGATTTCATGCCACACTCTCAGAAATGATTAGAGCAAATCAAGCCGAGAACCCAAACGATCATCCCTTCACTATACTTCCTTATGCAATAATATGCTATAACAACACAAAAAATAAGACCCACGGTTTCACACCATATGAACTTATATTTGGGCACACTGCAAGCCGACCACCAGAAACTCTATACAACCAAAAAACACTAATGAGCAAATATATTCGAGACCTGAATAATCGCATGGAATATTTTTACAAAGTAGCCAAAGCAAAAACAGAAAGACAGAAAGAAAAGGCGAAAGTAAGATTTGACGAGAATATTTCAGAACGAAGACCTGATTTTAAAATTGGTGACAAAGTTTATGTAAAAGAATCCCAAATTAAATCAAAATCGGATAATCTTTTTAATGGACCTTTCGAAATTCAAGAAGTTTTTACAAATTCCGCAATTAACCTTAACCCCAAAACTAACCAAACCTCTAAAGTAAATTTTGACAGACTGAAACCTTATTTTGAATAAATTTCTTCTTTACAGATTCTATGGACTATTCTCAGTCGCCTACTCCCAATTTTACCTCTCTCCCATAAATAATACAGTCGGAATCTTCTATCACGAAGAAGGTACCATTCGAATATCTAACGATAAATGGACATTACTTGTTTACAAGGAATTGCTCCCTATAGAAACTGCCATATCCAACAACGACAGAATTTTAGAAAACTTGCTAGATAAATTTACTAAAGCCGATACTCCAAGAAAACTTGCATTTCAATCCGAAGTACAAACACACATTAGTTTGATAAGACAAATTTCTAATTCCGTAAATTTAAAATATAGAGAAGTAATAGCCGACACACGAGCCTATAATCCACGCCAAAAATGAGGATTAATCAATGGTGTTGGAACCTTATGGAAATCTATTAGTGGAAATTTAGACGCATCAGACGGTGAATATTTCAATCAATGTATAAATAGGATCACTACAGATGAAAAGCAAATAGAAACACTCCTAAAGAACCAAATCTCTGTTACAACTTCTGTCATAAAATCATTTAACACTACTATCCAAAAATTACAAATAGACGAACAAACTTTTAACAAAGACCTAAACGATATTGAAACCACTCTTATAGACATTGCAGACGACATATCATTTTACCGTGCACAATTACAAACCTTAAATTTGTGTGAATCATTAATGGAAAGCTACATATTTTAGAAAATTATCTCAATGACATTTTGAACGCCATCACCTTTTCTCGGTTGCAAATTTTACACAGTTCAATTATTTCGCCCAATGATTTACTAGATTCATTGAAAACTATCTCACAATCATTACAAAATAATGTATTACCATTGCCCATTTATACATCAAATATAGCCCAATATATTGATATAATAAAACTTCAAGCATATCAACTCGATTCCAAAATTGTATTCGTCCTAGAAATTCCATTAGTCGACCCCGAAATCTATACCTTATTTCCTAATTTCATATGTATTCATCATATGTATTACCCCGAAACACAGAAGAATGCAAATCAATTAGTCCAAATCAAAGAATGTGCACAGATATTCTTCCCTATCCAATAGACAGCGATACTATATGTGAGGCACAGTTATTGAAACCAGTTAGCTTTCTACCAAAACTTGTCAGATGTCGACGTTTTTAGCACAAGATTACAATGTGCAAGAAATTGACCGAAATTTATGGTTAATAACAGTATCCGATCCATTACCAGTTACAATCAAGTGTGAAAGAAAAGACATTAGTACCCAGACAATCAAAGTAAACACAATTCTAAGATTACTACCCGAATGTACAGCATTTATTGGAAGTACCAGAGACCACGCCAGAGATCAAATCAATAAATATCCAAATATAACCTACAGAAGTCATCCAGTTAATATTCCATACAGATGTTGTGACCATTTCGAAGAAGAAACCATATACCAAATTTGAAACCATTACAACTCAATAAGATAAATGCAGACGATTTAAATATTGCACAACATAAGCTGGACCAATATTCAGAAGAACTCGACCAAATCATGAACCAACCATTCATCGAAAAACATTTGCCTTGGTTCACTATATTGTCTTTATCATTAATGATCATTCTAGTTTTTGTATACATCCTCTGCAAATGTAGACGCAAAAGATTTCCAAGACTTGCCATGAACTACCCTCAGGACTCACCTCCACCTCACCACATCGCAGCAGTTCCATTAAACAGACACTTAAAGGATTAACCTTTAAAAGACCAGACGTACGCCCAGAAAATGAAGACGTCTCCGAAACCCCAATTGAGCTTTAAAAGTCGAAGCAAGGCATCGACTTTTCACTAATGAGGGGAGCTGTTATATGTGAAAATAGTCACCTTGAACCACTCAAGGGTTACCGACACTTTGGTTTCGCAATATCAGTTCCTATTTCATCATTCTTTTAGCAAGCGTTCCCATAGAGATAGCTGACTATGCACGGACATCAAACTCTGACCAAAGCTGGCCTTTCGTGGGAAATGCCGACAACCACATTTTGTAGATAGATTATAAATTCAGGACTAACATTATATTTTTCACTCGTCATATAAGTTTCTTACTAATAACATTTGTATTATATAATTTTATTTGCTTCATTTTATCGTATAACTAAGTGTAACTTTTATTTGTGAAATAAATCTTTTTTAAAAAGTCAATCAAGAAGTTAGTGATTTAACATATATATATATATATATATAATATATATATATATATATATATATATATATATATTATATATATATATATATATATATATATATATATATATATTCAAATTGTATATTTATGTAAGTACAATATTTTAATATTATTTAATTTTGTATATATTCATTATGACATTGATTATTATATTGATGTTTGATTTATGTCAGAAACTCGTTTCTGTTTATTATATTTTTTGTTGTTGATAACTAGCTCTCGATTGTTATTATGGTTACGTACAAAGTGGCGCCAAATATGAATATTTAAATTTTTTGAAATTATAGTATTTGTAGTGAGAAAATCCAATATTAGAAAATTATAGTATTAATTTTCGTAAGACAGAATGTAATTATAGATATTGCTTAGTTTATCAATATCAGTTTTTTTATTAACGCATTAACGCAAAGAAATTTGGAAATTATCCACTTGACTCATACAGATTTGACCAATTTAAAAATTTGCTGCCAAAACAAAAATCAAGGCATGAATTATTACCACCAACATCAGAGGCAGCTGCACAACATTCATCACGAGTTTTCTACCAAATTCAGTTTGGCAATAACAAAAATCCGGAACAGTGGGGATGGAAGAAAATCAACGGTTTGTTGCAACCTATTACAACGCTCCTTCAACCAGCACCAGAATCGTAGTATCGATATAGTATAGTAACTTATTTCCTGCAACTGTACATCTGATTGCTCTTCGAGATCGTGGGTGCAGAAAAACAGGATTAAGATGCTCGGAAATTTGTAGACACTGTCAAGGAATGCAGTGCTTCAATGCATACATGGAGCCAATTTGCGAAAATCTTGAAGACTCCGTTACAGATTCAGTACACGAGCATGAGAGCAAAGAATTAGAAGATATCTTTTACGAGGCAAATGCTACCGACTCCGATTTTTTTAGGTATAAAAGATATGCATGCAATATAATATATTTCAATCTACTTAAAAATCGTCACTTATGCAATTAATGTGTATTTTTTTACAGAATAATCACACCTAGTGAAGCAGTTCTATTAAGAAAATAAATGTACAATTGGATGAAAATATTTATCACAATCGAATAAAGTATTAAAAGAAATTGAAACAGACATCGAAATAACCTCGAATACCATAGAGTACGAATTAGAAAACCTCAGAGTAATTTCAATTAATAACTTTTTATTTTTTTGAAAAATTCATTAAAAATTTTTGTTTGTTTATTTCAACAATATTATTAATTACTATTTAGCTGGGAATAAGCCACAATTAAAGATAAAAATACGTTTATTGACGTTTCAATTTACACTTCGGAAATCGTTCTCAAAATACAAACAGTAAATTAAACAAATTTTGTTTTTTGTTACATAGTGAAAAATTCTTCTAATAATTTAATTTTATCTGACTCATTTATATTGACAATTCAGACATACATTATGCATTTTAAAGTAAACGACTTTAAAATGATATTGCCAATATTGTTGAGTTGCGCTCCTGGGACGACTTTACTTATAAAATAGTTCATTCGATTACATGAAATCAACTTTAACTTGAGAATATCCGTCAGAAAAAAAATCATAGCATGTAATTCGTCTTTAAAAAGACAAACACATGACATGATGAGAGTAAAATTCTCCTGTTAGTGATTCCATAGTAAATTATGAGGGAAAAAACCAGGAAAAAAAACTCATAATACTATCCCGACATGGTAAGTATTTGTTCGTGCATTTAGTTTACCTTCAATAAACACCAAAATTCTGATTTTATATGTTTCGTTATTTAAAAAACATAAATGATGTATCCTCTATATGTTACTGACTTACTAATACTTGTATTTTCTTATTAATAACTTCCTCTTTCAATATTGTTAACCAGATCCTACTACATTCTGCCGAGGAATTTGCGACACAATTGGCCTCATTTAGCATAATTAGAGCCGCTTTTTTTACCATCCGTTTCTTTTAGGACTACATTTGAATTATTCCATTGAACCCTATGTTCATTATCCCATGCGTGTTTTCATATTTGAGATCTATCAAATTCTCTATTTTTAATATAAGATTGATGTTCACTTATTCTAACATTTAATGGCCTTGATGTTTCACCTAAATAAAACTGATCGCATTCACAAGGTATTTTATAAATGCAATTCTCTTGTTCATTGTTAGGTTTGGTTTTTGGACAAAATAGATCTCAACGTGTTTGTTGTTTTGAATGTTGTTGAAATATTGAATTTATTTCCTATCCTTTTAAGTTTTTCTGATAATCCTTTTATGTACTTCTTCTTCATGTACCATGTCCTTTCAGAACGTTGGTTACCATCATAGCTATTTTAATTTTATTCACTGCCACCCTAAATAGCATGCTTGTATCTACACCATACCAATCTCGCAAGTTCTTCAACCATGAGGTTCTTCTTCGTCCTGGACTGCGTTTGCCTGCTATTTTTCCTTGCATGATATTTTGTAGCAATCTATATTTGGGACCTCTCATTACATGTCCGAAATATTCCAGCTTACTCTGCTTGATGCTTTTTATTATCTCAGTAGTCTTGCTGAGACGTTCTAGTAATGTGGAGTTACGAATGTTCTTCACCTAGGAAACTTTTAAAATTCTTCTATAGCACCACATTTCGAAAGTCTCAAGGCGATTTAGATCGACTTTATTCACAGTCCAGGACTCGAAAGTATAAAGTAAGACCGAGAACACGTAGCAGCGAAGTAGGCGGATCCTTAATGCCAATTTTAGGTCTCTGTTACATAACACCTTGGACATCCTTCTAAAAGCAGCTCTAGCCTGCTCTATTCTGGATCTAATTTCGCCGTGATTTTCTGCATTACAATTTAATTGCTGTCCAAGGTAGACGATTTTATCAACTTGCTCAAGTTTGGTATTATTTACATATATAGACGGTTTTATATTCTGTTGTTTACTTATTACGAGTATTTTGGTTTTCTTTATGTTAAGATCCAGACCTGCCTCCCTACAACTCTCAACGACACTATCAAGTGGTGTTTGCAGATCTTCTTGACTAGAAGCTAGGAGTACTGTATCGTCCGCATATCGCAAATTATTGATGACTTCGCCGTTCACAAGTATTCCTTCTTGTTTTTCAGAAAGTGCTTTTCTGAAAATTCTTTCGGAGTAAACGTTAAAAAGCAGGGTGACAAGAGGCATCCCTGCCGTACTCCTGTTTTAATATTGAGAGCTTGTGATTCCACACCATCTACTAAAACTGATGTTGTTTGATTCCAATATAAATTTGCAATTATTCGAACATCTCTGCCGTCCAAGCCAATGTCTTTTAGAGCTTCGATCAATATAGAGTGCTTAACACGATCAAATGCCTTTTGAAAGTTAATAAAACAACAGTATATGTCTACAGATATATCACGACATCTTTGAGCAAGTACGTTCATTCCAAACAGTGCCTCTCTCGTTCCAAATCCGTTACGGAAACCAAACTGAGTGTCATCCAGGTATTCCTCACATTTATTGTAGATACGACCATGTATTACCTTCAGAAAAATTTTCAATAAGTGGTTTAACAAACTGATGGTTCTATAATCAGCACAGGTTTTTGCTGTTGTCTTCTTAGGTACAGCTATAAACAGTGAGTTAGACCAACCATTAGGTAGTTGTCCGCTGGTATAAATGGTATTGAAAAACGAAGTTATAGCCTCTAAAACATTGCTATCCTTTATAAGCTTATTAGACCAGGCGGCATCTGTAGAAATTCAGACCATAATGGAAATTTTCGAGGGAAGCTATTTTTTTGCTGGAATCCCTTCAGGATATGCCCAGTATCGATAATCACGATATGCGCCAGTCGCAAACCCTGTGCTAAATTTTTTATTTAACAAAATCTGAAAACAATTGAAAATTTCTCATTTTTTTGCTCCTATTTTCATTTATAATTCGAAAAATATTGATCTTAGAGAAAAAATTATAAGTAGTTAAAAGTTTCGTTATTAAATTTTACACAATATTTTGTTGGCTAGAAATTAAAAATTTAATGGTTATTGTTGAAAAAATAGCAATAATTGGAAAAAAAAGTACAAAAAAATGAAGTTAATCCTTTAAATGTTTTCGACTCTCTAAACTTGACTTACAAGTTCCATATTCCGCCTAGAAAAACTTTTTAATATGTTTAAAAAGTGTGCTAAATTTTGTTAAGATCGGTCAGATAGGTTTTGCATAATAATTTTGCAATCCAGTCTACTGGAAAAAAATCGCAAATTTTCAAATTCATAGTAGGCCCTAAATAAGGCCCTCAGATAGTTGCAATTTTTTTTACATATAAAGGAAGTCTCAAACTTTCAAACGCTTTTTGTAAAATTAAATCGGTTTACTAGGAGACCCTAGAAATTTTTTTAAAGTTATAAACATTTTTTAGGCTTATAAACAAATTAAATAACTTTACGAGCTTTAAACATATCAATTTCAAAATGTATACACTTAAAGAACATTAAAAGACGCTTCTTTTAAAAAACAAAAAGATATATTCGGCTTACTGGTTGCCGAGATGTTGAAGGTCAAAGTTGGTATACATTTGCCGTGTAACCATAAGTGATAGAGGGCTCGTTTTTAAACAAATACCCTCGTCTTGCCAAATACTTTTTATATGAAAAGTTTTACGTAATGCGCTTCATGGCAACATCCATAAAAAAGACAAATAAAAAATCGTTTTCGCGTAAAATGTCGCTCGGAATGCATGAGAGGTGGTGGTGAGGGACATTCACTTCTAATGTGAATCGGCGAGTATCAAGTAGGGGACCATCAGTTTGTTTAATTTCGGGTTTTGAAATCAAAACAAATAGTAAAGTGCTCCAAAAAATCTGTAAGGGCTTGTATTAAAGGCGTGCTGAACACGTTTTTCAGTGGTTTAATCATATTATGTTCAACGCTATTATATAGTAGTTATATTGTCAAATCCGTGAGTTTTAACAGTAAAATATTTTGTATTTCAAAAACTAATAAAAAGTTTATATATTCTGGTTGTGATACAACCTCTACATTTTTTTATCAAGGAAAAAGCAAAATTGTTAAATTGGTTTCAACAAATAATGATATATGGCAAGAAGCAACCATTTTTAATGAAAAAAGTGCCACTAAGGAAGAAATTAAACGCAGCGGATGCAAAATTATATCGGCATTGTATATGGGCCACTCAAAGTGCGATTATACATTGAATAAAATTCACTACTTGTGCTTTAAAAAAGGTTGCAAAAATAAAAATTTTCAATTGTCCATGCTGCCACCTACACAATCTGCAGCTGAGCAACACTCGCTTCGTGTATATTTCCAAGTACAGCAGTGGCTTGGAAATAACCTAAATGCTACTGAGTGGGGGTGGGAACTAACTCAAAATGGTCTTGAGCCAATACAAACTGTGCAAGTATTACTACCTGACTCATTATTCAGAAATATTAGTTGCAAATGTAAAACACTTTGTACAAAAACATGCAGTTGTATCATACATGGGCTCAAATGTTCTGACTATTGTCTTCACTGCAATGGTCAAACATGTAAAAATATTGATCACAATAAAATATTGGAAGAAGTTGAACCAGATATAGATATGGAGTCGATGGATTCCTTAGATTTTTGGAGGCACAAGATATAGCTACAGATGAAGGAGAAGAAACATTAAATTTACAGATCGAGGATGAAGATATTGAAAGGGAAAATGAAGGTTTTGAGGAATAAATAAAACCTGAAGATTCTTGTCATTCCAAAAAAAGAAAAAGACTTAAAAAAATTATTGAAGATTGACTCAAAATAAAGATTATTTATGAAAAGAAAATTTTTGTTTCATTCGCCTTTGTTTTAACAATTTAAATTATTTATTAACAATTTATAAATACATATTTGTTTACTAAAAGTAACAATTTACTTTACAAGCCCTTACAGATTTTGGAGCACTTTACTTTTGTTTATATTTCAAAAACCGATATTAAACAAACTGATGGTCCCCTACTTGATACTCGCCGATTCACATTTGAAGTGAATGTCCCTCACCACCACCTCTCATGCATTCCGAGCGACATTTTACGCGAAAACGATTTTTTATTTGTCTTTTTTATGGATGTTGCCATGAAGCGCATTACGTAAAACTTTTCATATAAAAAGTATTTGGCAAGACGAGGGTATTTGTTTAAAAACGAGCCCTCTATCACTTATGGTTACACGGCAAATGTATACCAACTTTGACCTTCAACATCTCGGCAACCAGTAAGCCGAATATATCTTTTTGTTTTTTAAAAGAAGCGTCTTTTAATGTTCTTTAAGTGTATACATTTTGAAATTGATATGTTTAAAGCTCGTAAAGTTATTTAATTTGTTTATAAGCCTAAAAAATGTTTATAACTTTAAAAAAATTTCTAGGGTCTCCTAGTAAACCGATTTAAGTTTTACAAAAAGCGTTTGAAAGTTTGAGACTTCCTTTATATATAAAAAAAATTGCAACTATCTGAGGGCCTTATTTAGGGCCTACTATGAATTTGAAAATTTGCGATTTTTTTCCAGTAGGCTGGATTGCAAAATTATTATGCAAAACCTATTCGACCGATCTTAACAAAATTTAGCACACGTTTTAAACATATTAAAAAGTTTTTCTAGGCGAAATATGGAACTTGTAAGTCAAGTTTAGAAAGTCGAAAACATTTAAAGGATTAACTTCATTTTTTGTACTTTTTTTCCAATTATTGCTTTTTTTTCAACAATAACCATTAAATTTTCAATTTCTAGCTAACAAAATATTGTGTAGAATTTAATAAGGAAACTTTTAACTACCTATAATTTTTTCTCTAGGATCAATATTTTCCGAATTATAAATGAAAATAGGTGCAAAAAAATGAGAAATTTTCAATTGTTTTCAGATTTTGTTAAATAAAAAATTTAGCACAGGGTTTGCGACTGGCGCATATCGTGATTATCGATAATGGCCACATCCTGAAGGGATTCCAGGAAAAAAAAAAGCTTCCCTTCGAAAATTTCCAATTCAAAACAGATCCCGCCTAGACTATATATATTTCAGTTGGAATTTCATCAGGACCAGTCGCTCTGCCATCTTTTGATGATTGTATGGCCTTTATAACCTCACAGCGTGTTATTAGGGGTCCGTCGCTGTTAAGACTTGTTTACACGGGTAGAGTTGTGAGGAGAGTAGAGTAGCGAGTAGAGTCGACTCTACTCGCTACTCTACCAAAAATGGCTTGATACCGTTCACACGACGAGAGTTACAAGTATAGTATTGATGCTAGTCATGGACGTATAAGCTAGTATATTGTGGAGTAGGTGTTTGTTTAGTGAATGAAAGTAGTCAAAATGGATTCAAGAAAAAGAAAATTTATTCAAAATTGTTTAGCTACTGTTGCAAATGCATTTGTAACTGAGGGCGCTGAAGCTATCGACGATAAAATAAATAACCTACACACTTTTATATGAATGCTATTATGTATGTTTACTCTAGTTTTTAACGTTTGTAGTATAAATTTACAAATTTCCAAGTACCATATCTGAGAACATTAAATATAATGGGTAAACATATTATGATCTTATCTGCACTTTTAAAAATGCTTATTTTCTTATACATACAATTTCATTTATTATATACATTCTCACAGTTCCCTCGCGTACATTGTAAAAATTTGCCAGCTTCCGATAATATTATATATAGGATAGGATAGGAAACGCTGACATCCGATTAATATACGGATCTGACACACGACAGGTGGGAACGGGTATAATACTCAGTTTCCATTTGTTAACTCTATAAACAAACAAAATAAACGTGGCATTAAATTTGTAATTATTGATGGACAATTTTATATAGCAGCCAACCGGTTTACTGTCAAATCTGATATAGAATCTTTCACTTTTATCTTGATAAGAATACATTTTTTATTTCTTATTTATTGTATTTTGTATTGTTATTGTATTTTTCATTAACAAGTAATTTTATTTCTGTAGTATACACTACCTTAATTCCATAAACACTAGTATTCGCCATACATCTCTACAAGTTTTAAAGTTTCATCTTCGGTGAACTTCATTTTTAATTTTTACATAAAACACAACTCCATCTGGAATGACAGCGTCCCTATGCACTCTCCTACCTACTCTACCCTAACAGAATTCACCGCGTTCCATGAGTAGAGTGCACGGGCGAGTGAAAATTTTGGCGGTGGTGGTGGTAGTAGAGTAGAGTTACTTTGCCACATGTTGCTAGTCACTCGACTCTACTACCTACTATGCACTCTACTTGCTACTTTACTATGCTGAACGTTTTTTCGGGTTTTTACGGGTAGAGTTACTCTACTCTACCAAGTACTTGCTTCATTACTCTACCCGTGTAAACGGGTCTTTAGTAATATCGGGAGGTGAACTACTCCTATCGTCTTCGAATAGGTTCGTGACGTAATTTTCCCATTCTTTAAGTTTGTCCTCTACTTCGAATATTACTTTACCATTTTCATCCTGTAGCAATGCACTTTGTTTCTTATTGAAGATACCAGCCGCTTCTTTTACTTTTTTATACATGTTAAACGTGTCGTATCTTTTTTCGAGTTCTTCAATGTCATGACACTGTTTGGCTAGATGTTGACTCTTTGCTTCTCGTATTTTACGTCGAATTTCTTTTTGTATGCTATTGTAAAGTGTTTCGTTGGTTTTTGCTAGTCGCCGTTGTTCCATCAAATCCAGTATATCATCTGTCATCCAAGCCTGCTTTTTTGGCTTTGACCTGCCTTGTAAATTTCTCACACAGATTTCTTTTACTGTCGTTACGATTTTATTTAAGCCCTCATCGACGTTTTCACCAATATTTTCCCAAATTAAATTTTCGTTCAGTTGTCTTTGAACTGATTCCTTAACTTTCTCGTCTTGTAGTTGGGCTGTATCAATCTTTTTGCGAGAATTCTTTTTGATCACCTTTTTTAATTTTAATTGGGTTACAGCTACTATGGGATTGTGATCGAACCCAATGTCAGCACCTGGATAAGTTTTAACTGATTTGATGCAGTTTCTAAATCGATTTTTTATTAGAATGAAGTCGATTTGATTCCTAATAATTTTGTCCTCTGATTCTGCATTTGACTTCCAGGTGTAGAGTCTTCTCGGTAGTAGTTTAAAATGGGTATTCGATATAATGAAATCGTGTTCTTGACAGAACTGGACAAGTCAATCTCCACGTTCGTTTCTGTTTCCCAAGCCATATTCCCCCACAATGTTCAAACAGCGTCCTTTGTCGACTTTAGCGTTAAAATCTCCGAGGACTATGGTATTTTCTGCTGCTTTGACAAGATCTAGAGCATCAGTAAGATCTTTGTAGAATGCTTCTGATTTATCTTCATCACTAGATGATGTTGGGGCATAGACCTGAATTACGTTGGTAATGAACGGCTTTGAACTAAATTTTACTAGCATTACTCTCTCAGATATGGGAATACAAGTTAAAACTGATTGAGCTGTGTTTTGCTACTACGATTGCAACTCCATTATAGTGATTGGCATCTGTATTTCCGGCATGGTACACTTGATATCCATCTACGTCACATACTCCTGATCCCGGCCATCGCATTTCGCTTATTCCGAGGATGCTGATTTGCATTCTTTTCATTTCTTTTATGGCATTATATATTTTACCTGACTCAAACATGCTTCTGACGTTTATATTCGTTTATATTATATTCTGACGTTTATATTATATTCTGGTCGTTAATATGCGAAGGATTTCGCATATTAACGACCTGAGAGGCCCTGCAGTCTTGAGATTGTCCTCTCTTGCCGGATCTTGGATTCCGAGATCCATGATCATTAATGTTTTGACTTAAATTATTTACAGCCATGATAGTTAAAACTAGGAGTGCCAAAAGGCCTTTAATGCATTAGTTCTCCTTTGCTTTCTGCATCCTTATGTCGTTGACTAATTTGTAGTTTTATAGTTCTTCCGCCTTCGGAATCAATTTCTCAATTCCAGGACAAAAGAGTGCCCTGCCACTTACCAACTCGTCCGCCCGAAGGCGTTGGCCAGTAAGTGGGAGATTGCTTATACCGACCGCTCGGACGCCAGAGCCTCGTTTGTTGTAAAGCAGGATGCACCGGATGATCAGAATCAAGATCATCACACGGGCAGGTGAGGTTGACATTTTGACAGGAGAGGCTATATATTGCGCATCACAGTCCCTTACATCCCAATTATTCTATTATTATTATTATTCTTTGTGTATAGTAGAATAGAATATATAGAAATTGTGTATAGTAGAATATAATAGAATAGTATTATTCTTTGTGTATGCTGTAGGATCCTGTTCTAAGTTGTTCTGTTCAATTCGATCGATTGTTGAAAATTCCTTATTTATAAACGATAAAGGATACTCATTTTTTAATAAAACAGATGTTAACAAATGTTTCTCCTCCAAGAACGAATTTTCGTTAGAACAAGTAATTTTGGCTCTATCGTATAAGGATTTAATTATTCCCTTTTTTACATTAATATTGTGATTTGATTTGAAATTTAAATATCTATTGGTGTGTGTTGGTTTTCTATACACCTGAGTCTCGTATCCAGTATCGTTCTTGGAGATTAAAACATCCAGGAAAGGTAGCGTGTTATTATATTCCTTTTCCATGGTAAATGTTATTCTCTCTTCTTTATCGTTTTTTTCCTCATAATTTACTATGGCATTATTAACAGGAGAATTTTACTGTCATAATGTCATGTGTTTGTCTTTTTAAAGACGAATTAAATGCTATGATTTTTTTCTGACGGATATTCTCAAGTTAAAGTTGATTTCATGTAATCGAATGAATTATCTTATAAGTAAAGTCGTCCCAGGAGTGCAACTCAACAATATTGGCAATATCATTTTAAAGTCGTCTACTTTAAAATGCATAATGTATGTCTGAATTTTCAATATAACTGAGTCAGATAAAATTAAATTATTAGAAAAATTTTTCACTATGTAACAAAAAACAAAATTTGTTTAATTTACTGTTTGTATTTTGAGAACGATTTCCGAAGTGGAAATTGAAACGTCAATATACGTATTTTTATCTTTAATTGTGGCTTATTCCCAGTTAAATAGTAATTAATTTAAAATGCCACAAGAAAATAGCTTCAGAACAATATTAAGTGTTCTATGTTTGTTCCAGCTATGGTAATTACTGATCTGTCTTCTGTATTAGTCATTATTTTAGTTTTCTTTAGATTAATTTTTAGTCCTTTCTCAAGAGACGTTTTTTCTAGTTCTAAAATCATTATTCGTAGTTGTTCCATAGTTGTTGCTATCAGGAGTATATCATCGGCGAATCTTAGATGATTTAAATATTTCCCGTTTATACAAATCCCTTTATCGTCTCAGTCTATAGATTTAAATATTCCTGTTCAAAGATCTCGAAACCCCCTAGGCAATGACTTTACATTGGTTTCGAATGAAAATTACATAAAACACAAGAAGACGAGGTCCACTCAGGCACCAGTTATCTCGAGGAACATCATAGTTATCATATTTGTATACAACGAACACGAAAACTCACAAGTTATGACTGTCGATTGATTTAGAATGAAATTAACATAAACCAGAACACGAGGTCCACCCTGGGCACAAAATAGTTCAGGTACCATCGTCGTAATCATATTCGTGTTCAGCGACTTCAAAAATCCCACAATAACAAAATTAAATTCATTTCTGTCGATATTCTCTTAGTTGCAAATTTTTCATTTTGTATGCACTTTGATAATGCATTTTTCTTATGCACAGAATTCAATTTTCATTTTACCACGATGAATTTTTTTCACAAACTTTTCCTACACTTTCCCGAATCGAATGGAAAAAGTTTCTTCAGCGATTTATTTTGCTGCGGAAAATTAGTAGGTTTAGTGCTTCGTTTTGTCGCCTGAAAACATATCTCGCGAGAAAAGTTCTGTGTGTACTGCTGTATAGATGAGCAGTTATTTAATGATACAAGATATTCATAATTTATTACTTTAGACCTATAATTAGATATAAAACAAGCAAGAGATAAACAAATAAAACATACTGACCTTTACTCCCACGGTCATAAAAATTACATACTGCATCTTTGCTCTACAGGCAAACTTTTTTTTAACCGATTTCTTATCAAACATAAACTAAATTATTATTAGTATTAGAAGAACTTAAACATAATCTACAAATGTTTGAAAACATCTTGACACTAAGAGGAAAATAACAACGTGCTATCCTCTTCTAAAGTGAATATTAATTTCCGATTTACTTATCAAATTATCATTACGCGTTTTTGTATTACAAAAACGTTTAGTGATAACAAATCGAAAAACTAAACATAATACTAAAATCCTTACTATATTATTAAATAATATTTGACACTATATTATTTATCTATGATATTTGACTTTTAAATGACATTGTGGAATGCTTATGTCTTTGGAATAATTTAGAGCATGCACAATTTTTATTTTCATGTGTGATGTTGAAATATAATATGTCCGCAGCTAACTTTAGTGCTGACACCAAATTATATTGCACGGAATATTTTGCAGAAAAACAAATAAAATTCTTCATTAAAAAGCTTTATTATTAAAAAACATTATAACTTTATTGTGAAAGATAAATAATTATTATGAGAAAGTCATCTAAACAGAAAACTAACACTACACAAACCCTGATTATAATAATTCTTATCACGATATTTTTCAGTGCATCAAGACAAGGCAAAAAGCTCGAGTTTATCCAGATAAATATTCCCATGAGATTTTTTTGCATTATCACTTTCATAAGATACTCCAAAATAAGGTTCAAGGTTTCCCAGGCGAAAAGTTGGGAAAATTGTTTTAAATATTTTTTTTGAACTGTAAACTGAATCGTTTTCTCGCAGTATTAATAACTTAATTACAAACTAGTTAAAACTGAGAAAAACGCAAAATTACCATTTTCAAGGCTCAAACACACAAGTAAAAAACATTATATTTGAATTCACTAAGAACCTAAATTCAACTTTGTTTTATCATTTTCCGATGAGTATTTTGGGTCTAGTTCATTATAAATATAATCGTTAACGAAGCGCATATGACAGGACGGGCGCTCAAGCTGCGACGTGTATTAGAGAGAGAAACAAAATCTAGGGCAAACATTATTGCTGGGAAGCCAACTGGACACTGTTCTCAACATTGATTTCCTCATCAGCTATGAATCTTAGGGAAATATTAGACTCAAAACAAGATATTAACGTAAAAACATCCTTTTTCAATAAAGTCATCTTTGATGCAGCGAATAAATCTATTGGAACAACAGCTTTTCATCTAAAACATGCACCGTGGTGGAACGATGCGTGCAAACAGGCAATAAGAGAATCTAAATCGGCTTTTAATATAAACGATATAAAACTACTAAAAATCATTTGGAATTTAAAAGAATAAGAGCTAAATGTAGATTTATTACTACATATATCTGGAAAAAATTCATAACACTCTATAAGTACTTAAGAAAAAACAATCAGACATTTACGTCCGAATGCAATATGACTGAAATAATGGCAAATCAATATTTTACCGATTCTAGTAATGAAATTTATTCAACAGAATTCTTAAATAAGAAACGATTTGAATAAAATAAAGGAATACCATTAGTCAATGACACTTCACCAATAAATAATCCTATAAGCTTGACTGATTGAACTTATTAAAACTCTTAACTCCGTTAGCAATACTAATTAAAGACCAGATAATATACTTGTTCTTTTTCTACAGAACCTACCACTAGTAGGGCAAGAACTATTAATGCACCTATTCAATTTTATATGGATGGATAAGGTATTCCCACACACATGGTACTCATCAATTATAGTTCCAATACACATACCAGGTAAACCTAAATTTGAAGCAGAATCCTATAGACCAATCTCTCTCTCACGAATGCAATGTGTAAGTTGCTCGAAAAGATAATTTTCAATCGACTCATATGGAATATAGAATATACACATCTTATTATACCCGAACAAAGTGGATTTATAAAAATAGATCAACATTAGATAACTTAGTATTGGAATCAGAAATTCACCAAGCATTTTTATGCAATCAACAATGTTTAGCCATATTCTTTGATGTAAAAAAGGCTTTTGATACAGTATGACGCTATGATATTTTAACTACACTCCACAATTGGAAGATTCATGGTAACATGTTTGCTTTTATTTCAAACTTTCTACGGCAACGATATTTCCAAGTTCGAATCAATAACCATTTGTCTGAATCTAAATTACAGGAAAATGGAATTCTACAGGGCTCGAATCTAAGCGGAGCGCTATTCTTAATTGCTATGTTGTGTCGTACTGCAATGGCACAATTAAAACTTTTTTGTATGTTGATGATCTGGTTATTCTAGCAAGAAATAAAAACATAGTATCTGCTCATAAATCATATTGCTGCAGCTCTTAAGTCGATAGAATATTGGTCTAACAATATTGGGCTCCAGTTTTCCACTACAAAAACAAAATTTTCACGAAAATCAAACCCACAAAAGCTCCCAAATATATTTTTATACAATTCTCCTATAGAATATACAAAATAAATAAAGTTCCTAGGGATGCAACTGGACTCAAAATTAAGTTGGACAAGTCATACACTATATATATATATATATATATATATATATATATATATATATATATATATATTAGTATAATGGTAAGGTTAATTGGGTTAGCAACCTTACCATTATACTAATTAATAATTGGACAGCTGTGATCATTCTTCCTCCTATATATATATATATATATATATATATATATATATAATATATATATATATATATATATATATATATATATATATATATATACATATACACTATAGTCATATACACTACATATATACACTAAGACTATGGTTCCTAGCTGGACTAAACATTATTAAATTTGTATCACATAAAAATTGGGGAGCAGATTTTTCAACTCTAATATATTTATATAGAGCTTTAATTAGATTTAAAACTAGACTACGGATGTGTTTGTGTATAACACTGCAACTCAAGCATTGCTCAAAACCTTGGATACTC